>NMRA01000100.1:425788-470137 GCA_002633005.1 Phoronis australis
TGTATTTTGTAATCTACAAGACTTCATTTTATTAAACTTCTCCAAAATACACTTTAACTACTTGTTTTACTTGCGGTAACCCCTCCTGCCACAAGTGGACTGACCCTGTACACATTAGCTGGGAAATTTATTGACCCAGTTGCAGCAACCCAACATGAATATCACTCATTTTTGGCTGAGATTACATGATAAGGTCTATATTTTTTTCTAATTTTTATTACTTTTATTTGTTTATGTTGTTGTGCATACTAATAAGTCTGAAATGTAGCATTCAACTGCAGGTTGCTATTGAAATTTTAAAGACACTGTCGGCACTTTTCGTCGGCCATTTTCCTTGACTTTTGAAAGGTCTAAATTTTCGCTTTCCCCGAATAGAATTGGCGATAACTCGGTCATTTGTGAAGATAAGGACATGTTTCATACCTGAAAATGATCAGAAAACACTGCGTTTTCAGAAATAAATAACAATTAAAAAATCACAAATCCCGACTTAAGACTCATTTTGTGGTGGTGGGTCACATATGTCCCCTAGCATGCGCAGTGTGAAAATGGCGAGTTACAGATTTTGGGAACTGAACGAGGGACTGCTCAAAGAAAAAGTTTGATAACGTTCGGGAGTATTTGTTCCAGTTGGAAGGAATGTACATATACATCGACGGCCTCCCTTTATTCGCAAAAGGTATTCACTAATTGACTATTGTCTACCCTGGCCTTGCCTGGCCTTGTGCCCTCGTTTGATTTGCACCGTCAAAATAAGCAAAACAAAATCTTACCTCAACAGTACCTGCAGACCCACGTGAACTGATTTACGTGGGGTTCTCTATACGTGAGTATCTTCAAAGCATCTAAAGATACGTTTTAGGTATGAAATGCGATGTTTTGTTTTGGTTTTCGCCACTTCATTTTCAAGATGGAGTGTTTTCCAGGGAGTCATGTGACGTGCTACATTGTAGTCGTGAATAATGAAAAGTAACAATTCACCATTACCCTTAGTTTTGATTGGTGTATTTATACATTACAAAATAATGATTTCAAAATTACATTAATTTTATTTGTTCGAAATATTTGAGACATGCTGGTACAAATATATTTAAGTTTTCTTTGGGCCAATTTTACTTTTCTCTCGACGCAGTTTGATGTTCCTTTCTTGGAGATCGCTGAGAAAGTTCGCACAACTAGTGTCATCTATTGAGAACTTTAGAAACCGTTCAAACTGCAAGCCTGCCGTCCTGGACTGCCTACACCTCAGTACTGAATGCTATTTACACATACGCATAGAGGTAAGGCCTAAAAGCTTATGTGCCAAATCGTGTGCCTAATCAAAAAGACCATAAAGTTAGGAGATGATGGCAGCCATAGAGCTGGGGAAGCTGTTGGAGGATGATCTCCATGATGTACTATCAATTGCAAAAGAAATTGTATAAGAATTGCATAAGAGATTGTTGTAGAAGAATTGCATAAGAGTTGCATAAGAAATTTGTTGTATAAGAAAAAATTAGTTGAATCCTCTAGACTTGGAATGCGGTTTGCTGTATTTTTGCCTAATATGGACATGCTACTTTTGTATATATATATCGCTGATGCGATCATAGAATAAAACATTCTGTTAGATAGTTTCTTTTACAGAAACATGGTGTTCTTTTATTAACGGGCATACCATACTGACCATCAAGTCCACTGCGTGCGCAATGTCTCACTAATCATCAACAGCCGAAGCGGGGAAGGGTGACTCACTCGAGGCGGGGAACAAGAATCTTTATTTAGCGTACCGGTAGTTCGAAGAACAGATTCACACTAGCCAAGTGGGCTATTTCTACGACATTTAATTTAACAGAACATAAAAAATGGAACTTAAGCTAAAGGTGGAGAATAACACAGAGATATAAGTGTAAATAAAAGTTAAGTTGTAATCGCTAAACTATAGACTATATAGGTTCTAGGTACACGTGCAAATGCTATAATCTAGATAAATCGTAAAAGAAACGATGGTATATACTAATTACAGCATAGCCTGGAGTGTTTACAAAGAGAACAGCTGCATTCGGGGCCGGTCCAGGTCCGAATCTGGTACGCTACTGTAACGAGTTGAAATGTTGATTGTGAACCCCTGTCAAGCCTCCTGGTCCCCTAAGAGATGTGAAAGGAAAATTAGCGATGACCAGTTTCATTGATGAGTTCACGGCGTGAGGACCACGTGTACGGTCGTCAATTATTGCCAGCAAAAGTAGTCTACTGAGTTATTTTCGACGGTTAATCTAGATGAAAAACGCCCAGGGTTGTTTCAACGTTCAGAAAAACGACATGGAATCGTAGAACGACCTGAGGTACTTGTCCAAATAGCCGGGGCCCATCTCGCCTGAAGCCAATGTGTTATTCAATGCGTGTAATTAAAAGTAATACCAGGAAGACATTACCCGAGGACTAAAGAACAGTTGATTTGGTGCATTTTTAACGTGTTCATGAACAGGCGAGAACGAATCGACTCATCTGGCACAATGCACGGGTGATTTGTTAAAACCACAACTATGTAGAGTACGGGTGAAGACTTCGACCCTTAGAAGGCTCTTCAACGTACAACGCAACACCAATTCGGCCCCTGTTGAGATTTCATATACAAGTAGGCGGCGATGGGCCGGTGCCGTGTTGAACATCGGGCATGTTGTTGTTTGCCCCTATTGACAAAAGATGACATTTCTCAGACCTACGTTCTGGCCCGCATGAACTAACCATTATCGAGGCTAGCACAAACCCGACTCGACTTCAACAAACTTCTCTCCTTCCTATCGTCGCCACCGTGATCTTGCACCTGCCCGTTCTCGGCTTCGTCCGCATATCGCCAAATTTGCATCAACCCCACGCCTGTCACAGTGGGGTTCCAGCCGGTGCTGGCAGCCATTTGAAATTCAAACCGTGTTTCAACAAGGTTTGCGGAGAGTGAGAATGGGCTTAAGGACCAGTGCAGAAGGGGAACTGGGGCTGCTTCAGTGAGCCAAAAAAAGACATTATGAAAATAACAATTGTTGAAACACGGGAGCCGTCCAGTTTCTCGGCTGATGGTTGTTGACAAATAAGTACAATGCGGCAGAGTCGTGACCCAATCCACACTTCCCAAACTTCAGTATAACGACGGGAGTTGAAATTCAGTTCTGTGGATCGGATTCTATGCCCGGGGGTCTAAGTATGGTTACAGCCTGTTCTGAAAGTGGGTGCGTCAGCCATCACGTGCTCTGTATGCACGGGAATGCCAAACACAAGCATGCGCCCAAAATTTAAACAAAAAATCTTTGCGCAATACTACTCAAAACTATAAGCATATCAAGGAAGTGAAAAGACAATTGTTCTTCACAAGTGTGGCAATTATTTGAAGATATATTTCCTTTCTGATCTCCAATTGGAGAACTTTTTCCTAAGTTCATAAACAATTCCCCAAGATATTTTCCGAATTCATGCGTCAGTGTTGTCGTGTATTTTGATTCATTCCGGGGGTAGCTCTTGTGGTTTATAAGTTAACCTTGAACTCCAAAAATTGCTGATTCTTTGTGTATGATTGCCAGTACACTATGTAACTGTACTTAAGTACCTTTATAAATAGTTAATTGACTAATATCATATAAACGTGAAGGGGGGTGTGATTACGTGACACATTCTCACGCGCGGACGGAGACGCACATGCACACAACACACGCTCACTTATTTATGTATGATTATAATTATTGAAGTACACAATTCGGTCTCGGTCGATAGGCGGAATAATGTCTCGTGGGATATTACTTCATGTACCGGTACGCCACTCTCGGTACGTTTTGTGTATGTATTCTGCGATGCACCCGGCCGTGTCAATATCTGAATACATAATAGATATGCACAGAGCTTTGAATGCCTTAATCAGTTGGACACTGTAGGCCTACTCTGTACATGTACACCAACAGAGTGTTCGACATCTGCGAGTTTTTTACAAACAACTCTTAGTAATGACCTTCAAAAGAATTAATATTATGACACTATATGGGAATAGTATCGACATGTTATCGTTCTAATACCATAGTAAGTCTTCCTTTTCACAAATAGCGGTCTTCACGTTCCTCAAACTTCTATCATTTTATGGCGGTCTGTTATGAGTGTTGTATTTTTAAATACAACAATTTTCGGTTGTTTGGGCCAAATATCTTGGTACTGCTGCGCTGGGCAAGAATTTATTCTGTCTTTTTGTGACGGATTCAGAATACTTGACGGAACCGGATTTAAAAAGGGCCGCGTATCAAAGGTTACCCCTTAACATGAAACGCTAAATATCACTAAAAATTGAAAGAGTGACAGTCAATTTCAGCATTGTGTGACCCTGCAAGAAGGGTCCAAAATAAATGTAGTACGATTTCATGAAAACAGGGAAATAGAGGCAGTCGATTCCTACATTGGTACCTCTCTCCGCAAAAGTTATCAATACACGAAAAGGGAGGATGCTCGGATGCCATCAATGCCCCCTTCCCTTCAAGAGTTGGACCCATCAATAAGAAAGGATCTATAATCCCAATAAGCAGGAAATGAGCAGCAATTGATGCTATCTGCCAAGGTTCTTAATTTTCATTAAGTGATATACAATTTCGAGAAAAAAAGACCGACAGATGACTCCATCATCCCTTGCCAGAGAGGGCTCATGGAGAGAATTTTGCATTCGCAAAATTGTCTTCTTGAATCTAAAAATCTAGTGAATTAATATCCTTTGCAAAAGATGTGCTCTATATATTTTCTCGATTTTTTCAAAATTCATGTATGTATGACTAAGTGCACGTTTTCAAGTGCGTTTGAATTACATATGCTGCAAAAATGGGACACCCTAAGAACAATGTCCCCGCAGAGCCTTCAAAGGGTAAATCATGAGCTGGTAAACAACAAATGTTCTTTTGAATGTTTCTTTTCTTAACTGCCCCCGGCACTGCGCCTATGCCGTTTGCCACGGTTTAATCCTAACCCTGCAAATTACTGTGGGCACGTGCACCGCGGCCTCCATTTTCCTACGGTCCTGCCACTAGATGCCACTGAAGTGTGTAAAATATAACGTCATAAATTGTGGTTCTCTTGGGTTATTTCTTTGTACTCAGCTGTGACCCACCGATAATGAACTTTATTCATTGCAGTTGCACCAAAGTGTCGGGGACAGAAACATAACATTTTATCAGCAATAACCATTCAGAGGGCATAAATTGTTTTATACTGTCACTATATTTTATGATTCTACTTTGTGAAAAACAGTAGAATAAAACATTAGAATAATGAACTGCAGGGGGAGTTAGAAGATTAGTTCACGTTGAGGATACATTGTACCTAAGACGGGCCTCGACACACCGACTGGTTTATGGATGGGGGATCGGGAGTAGGATGTAGGTGGGGGCACTAAAGCGATCAATGAAATTTGGAATTTCATATCGCACTGTACAGTCAATGTCCTCAGTGTGACGAGTCTACCGCACGTGAAGCTAGATGGCGACCAAAGTAAGCGGTAGAGCCACGGGGGATCGATGGGGGACATCATGTAACCTAGCTGGCCCGGGACAGGCCCAAAACCTGAAGAGCAGTGAAAATGCAGAAGTGTTCGGAGCAAAACTGGTGCCAAGCGAGGAATCTGCAGCCTTCCACTGAAGTAAATCTTTACATTTTGAAGAGTTTTTCGTCACTAAACCGCCGGACGGTGGCACTAGTTGGCCAGAGCGCGCGTGCAAACTGGATGGTCACGTACCTAGCCTACACGTAGTGTAGCGTTTAGTCATATACGTGGACCAACCGTTCACAGTGGACGAGCTGTGCGTGAACTTGGAATCTTGCTTAATCTCAAGATCGGGTATGCGTGAACTTGGAATACACGAAGATATTGCACGTTAGATAAACAAAAAATACAAACAAAATTGCATGGAGTGAACCATATAAGTGCACTAGATCGGCATAACCAAAATTTCCAACAAAAATTGTGAAATTTCAAGGACTAGGATTTTGAGATAAGCTGTGCATGTCAAAGGCGGAATCACTGCTAAGACGAGACACATGCAGGCCTAGTTTAATACTTTTCGCCCGCAGGGGTGGGGATATCTCGTGCATACAGCAACGCTAGCTGGTACTGACTGTGCCGCTCAGTTGGCTGTTTGTTACATGTACTTTCCTCAGTTGCACGTCTGGCCCCTAGGACTCATATTTGGTCATTCTGAATCGTACACGTACAGTTTGGCCACGTTCCGTGTATGGGACATTTTTGAGACGCGAAAGGACTGTAATTTGGGGATTGAGTCTGTGGATTCGTATTGGTGTTCGGTGCCCACTGTATGGGGTGGATCTGTTTCTACCACGTGGGTAGTGCAGCTATCAAGTCTTAGAGAAGTCACTCGGTCAACGAAATTGTTGTGCTACTCAGTGTGACCAGAGCTTTAAGGTGACACAGTCGGAAAGAAATAAAGGTGCATTTTAGATCTCCTCCTAGCCTCGCATACAGTCCCAGTTAGCATTAGATTAAGTTGAATATCTCTGACATTTTGGTTCTTTATTGGTCAATGAAGGACGTGGACCTCTTTGGCCTTGTGTTTGGAACGGCGTGTCCATTGAAAATGAAGGCGTGATTCAAATACTGTACATGTATCACGAGACTGTCGAAAAGTTATTCAGAGTTTCTGAAATTCGGGTCAGTTTCTTGACGAAAAGATAACGTTATAGCTAGGCTTGGTACATACTCGATTATAGACATGTCGATCGAAAGAACGTGGGCCAGAGGTGACTTTGACTGAAATAAACAATATCGCTCCAGGTACTGGTGGACCTTAGATGTCGTAAGGATCTCAATTTTCAAATGAAAACTCTTCGCGTAGCAACTAAAAACGGCATGCCGGTGACGTTTTTGGCTGTGTACCGGAAGCGGAGAGGTCCCGGGCTCCCTTAGGCCCCACATGGTGAAGTTGCTGTATAATACTTGCTAGAATTAAACCAGCTATAAACACGTATTCCGCTACTAGAACCAAATGTTGATGTAGCTCACCTACCGTTACGAAATTGGTCTCAAATTGTCCGTTATTCAAATTAGGTGTGATCTCGAGGCTTGGAATGAACTGACAGCTCGTTATTGGTTGAGAATATATACAAGTTAGCTTGTTATATCGAGCGTTGTCTCGAGTAATAGTTCGCCAGATCAAAATCACTTTTCGCCCGAGTAAGGACGGGATGCAGGCTTATTACCATTTTTATAATGAAATATTTATTAAAAAGGTTAAATGTAATATCGTGCAGTGATTGTTTGTCGATAGCGTCAATTCCCAAACTAGAAAACTGCGTATTTTATTTTTATGCAAACAAGTCAATGAGTAACGGACTGGGTAGGTCCTATTGGATAAACAGTTAAAAACTGACTGCCGACCATGGCAACTACTATTCTTTTATCATCATGCTCGCAAAAAATTATTAGTCTCCAATTCTTTGTTAATTTTACTGTCACGACTTATCAAGGTTTGGCTGACTGACTAAACTCCATTACTCAACTGTACGTCAAATGGAACACGGAAGAAACCGATCACATTCTGTTGATTAAAGATCGCTCTTCCAATAAACTAGATTTTTATTTTTCTCAGAGTCATTGTGCCATTAATTTCGGAAAATAGGCAAAGATTGTTGATTTGCCACTTGACCGTATCTAGTGATATCTTCCTGGTAGTGGCATGGTTCATAAATTCAACCACGTCAATTCTGCTTCTGTTTAAACACATTCTTGATACTGAGCAAATAGCTGTTAACTGTTCGGGTCAAGTCTGTGATTTTGAAACGTCATGATGTCATGGAATGGAAATCAGGCCACGTCATCTAAAGTAACGATTGGGCTACAGTTGGGAAGGACGTGTTTTCGATCCCGATGTGAGGCCGAGGGACGAGGTCAGCGCGCGGGATTAGCCCAGAAACAAAAAGGTCAGACAAGAAGTGGGGGAGCTGTGAAAGTAGCGTACACGTCGTTGGCAATAAACACCACAGCAACAAGTCGAGCCAGACACTTCCAGGAGGTGAATCTGTTGCTTTTTACACGAAATTTAGTTTTTTATTTCTTACCTGGAAGTGAATCAAACTGAGGATCTAGATGTCAGTCACGAGAAGGGGGATAACCACATTTTTTGAGGGGGACAGTCCTCAACCGAAGTCTACCTTTAGGGAGGCTGACCCCTCCTAAATCCGACTATGCATCTTAAAATGCTGTGATGGCAAATTGAATAAAATTTTGATATTTGACCTTCGACACGACAATGACTGTGATTCATTAACGCCATGCCTAAGTTAGAAAAACGTCCGTACTTTAAACCACATATCAACCATTGGCCATTTCTCGCCCATTCTTTGCATTTTTGAGTCCCCACTCTTTCTACTCGAAGGACCTATCTTCTCATAATGGATTCGTCCTTCCCATTGGCAGACTCAGGTTTACATTAGATGATGACTCCTGGAAATGCTTTCACCGAGAAAAAACGTTGAATGGAAAGCTGGGAAATTGATCTTATTTGAAACTCTTCAGTGTCACACAATAAAAAGGCCGTCCTTAAACCGTACACAATTATATTTACGCAACCAATAAACATTTTATTATTGACCACAAACTGTGTACGAAAATCACAACAATTGAACGATTCGTCACGCAGCACTGGGTGTCGTAAACAAGTCCCATTACATATTCGTCTTACAATAAATCTTCATTTAATAAGCTAGACGTAAACATGTTATGAGTTACACCCTCACAGGTATTTACGGATGATATCGACCGGTACGTGAACGGCAGCGACAGTTTAGGTAAATCAGATAAACATGTTAGGACGTGAGATAGTTTTTCTCCTAATTTGTGTTGTGGTAGTCCCCGGCAATACTTTTGGTTGGACGTTGGCTAACAACAGAACTACCTTCCTACCTACGGGAGCTACGACCACCAGTGCCAGCTCACCAGGTACCCCATGCGTTTACATGGGAAGGCTCTACAAAGACCAAGAGACGGTGAATATAGTTTACTGCATTCGAACATTTTGTCAACGAGGTTACATCGCATCAGAGGTAATTTCTGAGAGCACAACTACCTCGAAGGCAATTATCACGTCTACTCCTGAAGGAGCTTGTTTTTACGAAGGGCGGCAATATCTTCATCAAGAGACCATACGAATAAAAGACTGTATCCGGACATGGTGTCATCGTGGTTACGTAACTACAGAAGTAATATCAAGTGATTGTACAACCATACCACAAGGAAGCACCACATCCTCTCCCGAAGGATCTTGTATTTACAAAGGGCGTCAATACCTGCACCAGGAGACCATCGCAGTAACAGATTGCATCCGAACATGGTGTCATCGAGGTAAGGTTTGGAAAGATGAAATGCCTGGTTGTACAACTACTCCACAAATGGCTACCACATCTACTGCAGGCATAGGGTCTTGTATCTACAATGGGCGTCGATATAACCATCTGGAAAGAGCCTCAATAGACCACTGCATCCGAATATGGTGTCATAAAGGTTACGTTTATGAATATGAAAAGATACCTGGGTGCAAGAGTACTGTACAAATGACTACCACGTCTATCCCTGAAGGATCTTGTATTTACAATGGCCGTCGGTACATGCACAGCGATGTAATCAGTGTAAATAATTGTACCCGAACATGGTGTCATCGTGGTCACGTTTTCAAAGATGAAATACCTGGTTGCACAACAACCCCACAAATGACTACCACATCCGCTCCTGAAGGATCTTGTATGTACAGTGGGCGTCGATATATGCACCAGGAGGTAATTAGTGAAAAGAACTGTATCCGAACATGGTGCCACCGAGGTCACGTTCTAAAAGATGAAATACCTGGTTGCACAACAACCCCACAAATGACTACCACATCCGCTCCTGAAGGATCCTGTATGTACAATGGGCGTCGATATATGCACCAGGAGGTAATTAGTGAAAAGAACTGTATCCGAATATGGTGCCACCGAGGTCATGTTTTAAAAGATG
Source organism: Phoronis australis (assembly GCA_002633005.1). Taxonomy (NCBI): domain Eukaryota; kingdom Metazoa; phylum Phoronida; family Phoronidae; genus Phoronis; species Phoronis australis. The sequence goes on from NMRA01000100.1 coordinate 435,789, forward strand.
AAATACCTGGTTGCACCACTACTTCACAAATGACTACCACATCCCCGCCTGAAGGATCTTGTATCTACAAAGGACGTCGTTATATGCACCAGGAGGTAATCACCGAAAAGGACTGTGTACGGACATGGTGCCATCGAGGACACGTTCTAAACGATGAAATACCTGGTTGCACCACTACTTCACAAATGACTACCACATCCCCTCCTGAAGGATCTTGTATGTACAATGGGCGTCGATATATACACCAGGAGGTAATTAGTGAAAAGAACTGTATCCGAACATGGTGCCACCGAGGTCACGTTCTAAAAGATGAAATACCTGGTTGCACAACAACCCCACAAATGACTACCACATCCGCTCCTGAAGGATCCTGTATGTACAATGGGCGTCGATATATGCACCAGGAGGTAATTAGTGAAAAGAACTGTATCCGAATATGGTGCCACCGAGGTCATGTTTTAAAAGATGAAATACCTGGTTGCACCACTACTTCACAAATGACTACCACATCCCCGCCTGAAGGATCTTGTATCTACAAAGGACGTCGTTATATGCACCAGGAGGTAATCACCGAAAAGGACTGTGTACGGACATGGTGCCATCGAGGACACGTTCTAAAAGATGAAATACCTGGTTGCACCACTACTTCACAAATGACTACCACATCCCCTCCTGAAGGATCTTGTATGTACAATGGGCGTCGATATATACACCAGGAGGTAATTAGTGAAAAGAACTGTATCCGAACATGGTGCCACCGAGGTCACGTTCTAAAAGATGAAATACCTGGTTGCACAACAACCCCACAAATGACTACCACATCTGCTCCTGAAGGATCCTGTATGTACAATGGGCGTCGTTATGTGCACCAGGAGGTAATTAGTGAAAAGAACTGTATCCGAACATGGTGCCACAGAGGCCACGTTCTAGAAGATGAAATACCTGGTTGCACCACTACTTCACAAATGACTACCACATCCCCGCCTGAAGGATCTTGTATCTACAAAGGACGTCGATATATGCACCACGAGGTAATCAGTGTGAGAAACTGTATCCGAACATGGTGCCACCGAGGTTATATTTCAAAAGATGAAATACCTGGTTGCACAACTACTCCACAAATGACTACCACATCCCCTCCTGAAGGATCTTGCATGTACAATGGGCGTCGATATATGCACCAGGAGGTAATCACCGAAAAGGACTGTGTACGGATATGGTGCCATCGAGGACACGTTGTTACAGTGCCGATTCCCGACTGTACAACTACGCTTTTACCTCCGCTATCAAGTACGGCTCGACTTGGTTGTTATTTTCAAGGTCAGTGGTACGCCCTAGGCGAGATGATCATAGAGGAAAAATGTTCTTACTTTAAATGTGATTATTCTGGCCACGTTCTTGTTTACGATAATTTTAACTGTATGGACAGCACAACTGTGACATCATCTACCACTCCTGTAGTAACTAGTCGCGCCAATGGATGCTACGTACATAGAACCTTCTACCAGGCAGGTGAAACAATTGATATTGCTTGGAGACGGGTGCGCTCTAATATCACTGGGCTTGAAAACAGTAGTCGGTGCTTTGGTGCGTATTGTTCGTTGAGTGGCAATATTGTACGATGGACACGGTCTTCTTGCGGCAATCGCCCTATCTTCTTATCCCCCCTGCCCTGCTTTTTGAGAGGGCGTGTTTACGCACAAGGAGAATTAATCGCAACTGGATGGACTGAGGGTTTTTGCTACCGTTCATTGTGCTCCGCTAACAGCACCATAGAGTATCAGGACTGCGGGTTGCCACCGACAATTGCACCTAAGGGTTGCTGTGTAAATAACTCGTTCTATAATCCCGGGGATGTGGTGTCCATATCCAAGACCGGGGACTGGTGCAACGAAAGGTTTTGCTCCGAAAACAAGACCGTTGAAACAAGAGAGGTGTTCAACTGCACGGTACAAGATCCCCCGGCAACAAATCATAGTGAGCTAGATTTGAGATACTGCAGCTCTTCAACAAAACCCGTACTCACATTAAATGTAGCCCTATCTTTCATTTTCGGTTGCCTAGCTTTTTTCCCTTTCAAATCCTAATTCCACCCATAGTAAGAAAATTAACCTTGGATATTTTACTTTAGTTGATTGTTGGAGGTTGTTGCGTACAGATTTTGATAGTTTTACTGCTGGTGTATTTCTTAAAGGTTAGTTAAGAACCCAGAACAGTAAATATTCCGTGAAGAAGAGCCAGAAAGTTTGGTTCTTTGTTCATCTTAGCAAATTGTTTGAGGTACTGATACTCGATTTGCTTATGGGATCGCCTCAAATTTATCTGGTTTATTTATGTGATGTTTTGTAAGGATGGCGACTTAGGCATAGTAAATCGTATATGTTGTTCGTCGCGTCTTTAGAATAATTGCAAAAAATAAACTGTTGAATAATCTTTTAGGAAAATGTACAAAAAACCGTTTTGTTAAGTGATTTGATGGGTGTGAGACCAACTGATCTACAACGGCTTCCCGGTTTGCTTTGGAGTATAATAATGTATGGTTCCTCGGCAGTGAGACGTTCGATCATATCTTCATATAGTATGTTGTGTTAAGGCCGAAACAACATTATTGGTTCTGGTCTTGAGTTTTGTCCACTTCTTCACAATTTAAGATCAGCCTGAAAGAGCAAAAATGATGCAGGATTTGTTTTCTCCAAACTCTCACCGTTTTCGAGTAGGGGTAGGAGTGTTGGCAGTCGCTTGACATGTCTTCTGTTTATCCCCATTGGCAAACGTGGAAATGGCGTCACAGTCTAACTTGTTGTGGCGAGCCGGAATCAAAATTTTTGAATTGCAAATTCAGCCACCACGCTGCTAGTAAGTTGTCATGGTGGTATATAAGTTTGTGTTCCGTATACACATTTTGAAAGTTAATCTAAGGCAGGACTATACTTGAGAATCCAGGTTGACTACGACGGCACATAGCAATCTAGGGGTGGCAAGCCACACTTACCGCGGGCGCTCACCCTTACAACACAGCCCAAAAAACTCTTACCCTTCACAAATCCCTGTTACCACGGAACCAGAAATCACAGGCACTAGTACCACGTACGAGGAGTGTTTGCGTTGTGTGTTAACGCCGGGTTTGTGCGTGCGTGTTAAAAAGGCCTGGAACGCCAAAACTCGCAAATTTACCTTTTAAACAGATTGTGGTGAATCCAGTTCTTGGGGACCTTGGGAGTTATTCACGGTTAGTACAGTTATCACACAGAAAGTCGCCGAAATCATGTCCGGTTAAGTCAGTTGCAGAATATTGAGTGGTGCTCCAAAGAGTCGTCAGGGGGCACCCATGTTCCCACCATAACCCAAAAGCCGACAGCTTCGCCTACAAACCGTAACGCTTTTTAAGACCGGAGTTGAATATATAAGAATATATTATATTATATTATATTGTTGTCTACCAAATGCCACTGAATGTACTTAAACTTTGTATATCAGTATCATGCTTGGCTGACATGATCCTTTGTATTGTCTATTCTACTTCGTACTGTAGTCTTTCATTTGTAACTGGTTCTATTGTTCTCGTATTCCCCCACACTCTGTGTTTGTTCTACAATACAGAGATCCCTTGTTTTGTGTTTACCAACGATGGATGAAGCACATTCGGAGTATACATACTTTTTATGTCTTTATCTTACTTTTTATCTTGTCTCTCGGGACTCCACTTCATCAGTGTGGCGGAGCGACAAAAATACATTCAGAGTTTGGGAAATGAAGACATAGGATTATGAATAACTACAATTGTAGTGACGTATTGTAGAGGACATTCTGCTGTACTAGATTACCTGGAAGATTCATATTTATAGAGTCTTACATAATCTTAATAACTATTAGGTTCTCGGATGGACCTTCATGGAATTTGTCCTGTGTGTTACTGATGAGCTAAGCTTGCACAAGTGATAATGAATTATTTCGTATGCATCCTACATCGCCGAGGAAATATATTTAAAAATGGACGCTCCCCATTTATTTACCGTCTGTGGTGCACACGGTGGGCTCAAATCAATGTCCTGCATTGATCGTGTGCAATGTTGCAAGTGCTCCGAGCTGTTACCGTTAACTACGTGGGAAACATTTCCCAGGCCCTCTGCCACTAATGAATGGTTTTGTTAATGTTGTTACCAAATACGGGTGTTATGTTAAATAGATAGACAAATAAACAGGTGTTTTTGTATTCAAAATACTGAGTTATATACACAATAGTGAGGCCTGCAATCCTGAGAGACCAATCAGAAGGACGTTTTGGTTTCGGTTTAGAACGAATTTCGTGGAATTGCTTTTTCAGTGAAACCAAGGGGTCTGCTTAAATAATCAAACACCTTCGGGACGTGTTTATTTATTTTACGTCCAGCCAGGAAGACGGATGGTTAACTCTGATTCTAGCTAAAGCTTGTGTCTCTCCTTTGCAAAAGGTAAGACTTGAATTTTATAATCTGATGACGCATAGCATACGCGTGCTGTAACTGAGGCAAAACTTCATTATCGCGATTCGTACACTGTCGCCCGTTTTATCCAACTTTTCAAAATTCTCCAACCACCTGTTCAGTATAATGTCTGTAACAAAAAAATGCTTAGTGACTGTTCATGCATGAAAGAACCAAAACGAAATTGAGAAAATTGGGTCAAATTTCAATGCTTTATTTTTTCTTTTTACAATTTCAGGGAGAAAATTGCGTTGATTCTTCGTTTTGACGGAGAAAATCAAAACACTGCTTCTCTTGTTCGTTGTTTCCACATCACTTGCAGAGTGCACAGGTCAGAACTCGAGAAAAATGAATAAATTTTAGACTTTTGTTTTACGCGATCAGTGAATAAGGGGGACAAAGAAGATCGTGGCGTATATACTTCTTGGGAATGCTAACCTGAGAGTTATTCACTTCGAATGTTGCAAGAAGTTCTGGAAAATAATCACTATTTTTGAATCGCAGTCTCAATAAAATTCTTTCATCCCAAGACTGTTCAAATTTTCCGCCCCTAATGACATGGGCGGCGCATCTTAAGGAGCTGGAGGAGCTATAGCCCACTTATTTCAGTGTTGCACCGACCAACTTGGGCGGCGCGCACCATCGGGGGCTGATGGGCTTTAGTCCCCACTTATTTCAGTGCTGCGCCGCCCATGTATACTGTGAATGTGCCCAAATCATACCCAGTGAAATTTCCTAAGTGCATAATCGTCATTGTTTTGTTGACATCAACGGCCAAAGGTGACACTTTGAATGTTACACGTCAAATTTGGAGACAATCTTCTGAACTCCGCTCCGCCTCGGCTCTTTTCACATTTTTGTGATCTGGAAACCAACATATTGAACATCGGTGAAAGTTAATAGTATACAAGATTGTTGCTGAAGTCCAATGAACAGTTCTTAATTATCTTAATTAATTACTTTGCGTTGTTTTAATGTCCGGGTCCTCGTCTTCAGACTTAAGTAATTTTCTTCGTTTGAACACACTCTCTATTTGTACTTCATTATTTTCAGCGCGTGTCAGCGAATATCGTTGTGTAAAATTGCTTTACATGAGGTTTCAATGAGTGTAAACAATTACAAATTCTAAGAAATAAAGATAAGCCTACTTACCACTTATATCGATTGACAGCCTTTCAAATTCCGACAAATTTCACGAGCAGGTTTCATAAGACAACCCCTTCGGTTTTCATTTGTAATACCGGGAAATTTTTTAACTATTTTTTACTCCACGAGCCAACCTTTTTGCATTATGCTTTGCTATGAATAGTTGGCAAATGACGTCATTTTAGTTTCATTTCACCTAGGTCACGCAACCTAGTCAAGGTATCTTTTGGCGTTAAATTACCCACGACACAGCCACTTTTGTATGCGTGTATTTAGACGGTGCAGGCCCAAAAATAGCGATTCAAACAAAACCAGTGTTTTTACTATCTTTATTGAAATAACTTCGTATGACCGTAGGCCCAAAGTTTAAATATACAGTGCAGTAGGTCTACACTGTCAGGTGCGTTATAAACTGGATAGTAAATTGTGACACTTGAAAGCATGGTGGATGAATTTTAGAAGCGGGTATCTGGAGTTCTCATGAGAGATTCAAATTTGGATCTTGTGGGAGAATGACAAAAACGATCACTTAATAACTTACTTAACCGGAAGTTATTGGTACGCACTGCAAACTAACACAAATGTTAGAGGTAAATTAAGTGCCCCTCGTTGTTGGCTTACAAATAATGGCTCATCGGAGTACAAGCCCTTCTGAGTAACACTTTACGATGTTTATTGCGTGCTTACACCAAATTGGTCGGTACTCTTCGGAGTAATGAATCTCTGAAGTAAAGGCCCGATTGCGACTCCTGTCTAAGAATACTGTATCGCATTTATATATTTGAAGATAATTTTCAAAACAATTTTAATAGTTTGATGATGTGTCAAAAATCATTTCGGGAGGTTTGGCTGTTTATGAACTTCGTGTCATATTTGGGCAAAGCGGCTGACTGGTTGTTAAAGAAATCAACAGCATATTGGCAGAGACAGAAAACAAACTCGAGTTTGATGTCACTTTATGAGGTTCCAGTAATCTTGGCCCAGTTGTTGAATCCCAAACCAGAGTGTTCTTAGTTAATTTTTAATTGCAACACAAGCCGGCTCTGCGCAAAAGCAGACTCAGTCGTTTTGATTCTCAAAAGTAATAACTAGACCTTTTTGCTTTTGCTTTGAGATAATCGTTGAGCACTTGCTTAGAGGTGCCGCGCCTCGACTTATGCTGCGGGCCCCGGTAGTTGCGTAATCCGGCCCGGCCTCTGTTCTCTATCCTAATTTGGTTTTCATATAATGTTAAGCACGCTGAAGTTCTACATCTGTTCAGGATGAATAATAGTGGCTATGCGAGGTTTCCTTTTAAAGCCTGTTTTCAACGGTAATACCTGAAAATTTGGTACCTACAGTGTGTTAAGAGCATCCCTCTGAGCCCAGTAGTGTTATAAATTGTCAAATGGAACGAACTGTTAGGCGTATTGGCTTGCTTTTGTCTACGTCACCGCGAGAATCACCTTTTAATTCAAACAGCTGCAAATAACACCCGCACGCAATGGTCTTTTATTCAGACCCCTATTCAATACAACCTTTTGTTGTTTGTGCTGGGATCTTGCGGTGACTCAACATGGCGCGAAAATATGGAACGCCCCTAGCTTCACCTCCTGACGGGTCTTTTCTGACACGTTACGAAACATCGAAGCCCTTCAGAGATGACTCGAACTGTAATTCCCAAATATGTCGAGTTACCGCCCCATTACTGAGCGACGAATAAGACGTTGTCGTTTGGTCAGCGATGACGTATCTTTCGAAGTCAGTTAGTTTACGCCCCAACTGACCCGACATCTGACTAGCCTAAAAGGTCATCAGCCATCCCACTTTGCATTTGACGAATAAGGGACAAGTTTACATGCTTACTTGTATTAATTAAATGAATCATAATTCTCATCTGTGGAGTTTAGCACCTGCAAAAGTACAACTGTGGCTTCTGCGTTAGAATAGCATGTACAGTCAAAAATGTTATAAATGAAAGACTGTTTATCCAACTAAACGAGGGCAATGCTGCGAGTGACGAGGACTGGATGGCTGTGACCTTGGAGTGATTTTTACAATGCTGTGCCAACAGTTGTTGTGTCCTTGTAGGTTCTATTTGCTTGATCAGTGAAGATGTAGGTACAGTCTTGCTCAGTGGCAGTGCTGGCCATTTGTTATATCTTTTCTTTGTGTCCAATGGTCAGTGAAGACAGGGTATGCAGCAATAAGTTGTTTTTGTGAGAAAGTGGTGACCTGTTATTGTTTGTTTTTAAAGACCTAAAAAAGTAAAACGCATCAGTGACGCGTCAGCGTGTTAGAAATGACTCGTCCCGTGTCACAAAAAAGACCCGTCACAAGGTGACGCTAGTGGCGTTCCATACGAAAAGGCAGCTTCACTTCTTATTTGAGGGGCTTACATTTGCGTGATTGAACTCGCGTTTTCTTATTTTACAAAGGTTTTGCTAGAACTATCTGGTTAGCCCAATACATCTAAAATAACAAAATTCCGTTGAAGTTAGGCTTTAAGCGGGACTGAGTACCGTAGGTAGCACGGGGCTCGACGTTTGATGCAGGTCCATTGCTATCATTTTCACTTTGTGTGAGATTGACAGAGACCGTCTTTCGGGCTCATTGCCCTTCTTGCTAGGACGCCGATACGGGCGTACCCGTTATTCAAATACATAGAGGATGGACACCAGAATACAAGGGGTTTCGGAGTCTTTTCATGCCGGTCTTACAATTGACTGGTATAATTAAGTTCCGCAGTGTCAAGTCCGCTAGGTAGGTAGTCTATAAGCTTCCACTTTAGTAAAGCAGGTGTTTTAGATTAACTTGAGAACGGGTTATGTTACAGGAGAGTTGGTGACGACCGGTCACAGAGCAGAATTGTGTCATTTCTGAAGCCGATCAAGGTTCAGCTAGCAGCCAAGTAATGTAGTCGACGATCGAGTCAGGCAATGCTAGCACATTCGTAACAGACATCGCGCAGACGGAAACAACAGCACACAAAATTCGTTTCTGGAGACCGTAGTGTAAGGTATCGTAATTTATTTTGGATGTGTTGCAAGAACCTTCTAATTCATGTGCTCTACTAGCCAACAGAGCTTTGATAGAGTAACGTTCTCGGGTGGCCATTTCTTTGTATGTCTTTTGCTGATCTAATTTTCAGATGTTTTCACTCTAGGTTCTTCACTCTTGTCGCAGGTGTAAGAGGTTGGCTACCTGTCTCTGTGCGTCACCATTTTCAATTTGACACAGACGCACACTGGCTTTTCAACCCGTGAAACACCAGTACATTCAGATTCTGGTCAACCTGATCTATCGCTTTTGCCTTCGATGTGTGATTGTCACTCTGCTATATCTTTTACACTTGTAGCGACGGCAAACGACACTCACTAACATGCTGAGGACGTCAATAAACCGAGCAGCAGTTGGAAGATCTGGTAAAATAGGCGCTCTCTATGACGTCAGATCAGATACATTTACGGTAGGCATCACGTGGGTCGAAGACTGAACNCAGCTTCATTTCTTATTTGTGGGGCTTACATTTGCGTGATTGAACTCGCGTTTTCTTATTTTACAAAGGTTTTGCTAGAACTATCTGGTTAGCCCAATACATCTAAAATAACAAAATTCCGTTGAAGTTAGGCTTTAAGCCGGACTGAGTACCGTAGGTAGCACGGGGCTCGACGTTTGATGCAGGTCCATTGCTATCATTTTCACTTTGGGTGAGATTGACAGAGACCGTCTTTCGGGCTCATTGCCCTTCTTGCTAGGACGCCGATACGGGCGTACCCGTTATTCAAATACATAGAGGCTGGACACCAGAATACAAGGGGTTTCGGAGTCTTTTCACGCCGGTCTTTCAATTGACTGGTATAATTAAGTTCCGAAGTGTCAAGTCCGCTAGGTAGGTAGTTTAAAAGCTCCCACTTTAGTAAAGCAGGTGTTTTAGATTAACTTGAGAACGGGTTATGTTACAGGAGAGTTGGTGACGACCGGTCACAGAGCAGAATTGTCTCATTTCTGAAGCCGATCAAGGTTCAGCTAGCAGCCAAGTAATGTAGTCTGACGCAGTCGACGATCGAGTCAGGCAATACTAGCACATTCGTAACAGACATCGCGCAGACGGAAACAATAGCACACAAAATTCGTTTCTGGAGACCGTAGTGTAAGGTATCGTAATTCATTTTGGATGTGTTGCAAGAACCTTCTAATTCATGTGCTCTACTAGCCAACAGAGCTTTGATAGAGTAACGTTCTCGGGTGGCCATTTATTTGTATGTCTTTTGCTGATCTAATTTTCAGATGTTTTCACTCTAGGTTCTTCACTCTTGTCGCAGGTGTAAGAGGTTGGCTACCTGTCTCTGTGCGTCACCATTTTCAATTTGACACAGACGCACACTGGCTTTTCAACCCGTGAAACACCAGTACATTCAGATTCTGGTCAACCTGATCTATCGCTTTTGCCTTCGATGTGTGATTGTCACTCTGCTATATCTTTTACACTTGTAGCGACGGCAAACGACACTCACTAACATGCTGAGGACGTCAATAAACCGAGCAGCAGTTGGAAGATCTGGTAAAATAGGCGCTCTCTATGACGTCAGATCAGATACATTTACGGTAGGCATCACGTGGGTCGAAGACTGAACAAAAACACTCAACTCGAAACAACTTGTTGCTGATTTCAGACGACAAGAGTTGACGTGACTTAAAAATTTTCCGATCAAGGGTTGTTGGCCAGTATTACCACGTCGAACATTAGTGAAACAAGTAGCTACTGATCATTCATGTCTAAAATGTTTGTCGCTAGTCGTGTTTCATATTCGAAACCGTATAATCAGCATAACGAGTACTTACAACACCTAAGTTTGTACATTGGATCAGCTCACATGGATGTATGACATGTGGCCTATTAAGATTGGTCAATAGTTAGTTCTATTTCTTTCGACCGTTCAAATATTGCGTGCTGGTACGAAATAGAAGCTAGTCTGTTTAAATGAACAAATGTAGACAAATCTGTCGGGCGTTTCAGATCATATGGAAGTGCGGCCTCTGACAATATTGCTTTCCATCGTTCACCTGATGTCACCCTTGGGATCGGGTCTAAATTAGTATGTTTCTTTTTTCACAGCATGATTCACTGTTCACGCGAGATCTCGATGACGATAGTATCGAAAGTATGGAACATGGAGAAACATCAATCGAGATTGTACGGTCTGATAACACGGAGGACAAATTCCACGCCCTCAACATTGAAGCAGCTCTTCAGATTAGTCTTTTGGCTGGTCTTGTAAAACTCAAAGGGTCTGGGGCGTATATCAGTAACGAAAAAAAGAGTGCCCGAGCACAAAGGATGACATTAATGTACAAGGTTACAACACAAATTGAAGAAATCCCACTGAGGCAACATAAAAGAAATTTTGACAATGACGTTCTCATGGCAATTAAGAATAATAGCCTTGAAGCAACTCACGTGGTTGTTGGCATTGACTGGGGAGCAGTTTGCTCGATAACTTGTGAAAGTGAAAATTCGGAAGATCGTGAAGAAACCGCGGTGAAAGGAGAACTTGGAGTAGAATTAGAAAAATTCAAAACACTCCTCAGTGCTGGAGGTACAGGTAAAGCCGATTACAGTGACTCAAGCCAGCATAAAGGTGCAAGTTTCACGTTTAAGTGTAATTCGGACGTATCTCCAGTAGATAAAACACTTCCTTTTACATTTGAAGAAGCCTTGAGCTACGCCAAAAACCTTCCAGTTTGTATCCAGCATACCAATGGCGGGAAAGGTGTTCCATTGCTCTTTACACTAGTATCCCTTGACTCTGTAGTGAAGATGTGTTGCTTGCAGATCAATCTGCAGTTGAATTTCAGGTTTATTGAAGAAGACGCAATTAAAAGAACCGTACAGATAGCCGAAGAAATTACAGCGCAAAAAACAACGTCTGCACGACGTCCAAAAGGATCTGCATAAGCTTGGAGACTATGTTGAAGAAGCCGCCATTGTCAGGATTGATCAGTATGTCAATGACATTGCAGTGCAAGAGGCATCTTTTCGATGTAAACTCAGAGATCTGGTAGCAAAAATACGTCGACAGGACGTAGAAGTGTCATCACTCGAAACGTTGGTGAAAGAGTTCGTCATTACCATGTCTTCATACGACACTAAAATTCAAGGGTTCCAAGCCAGCCTAAAACACCTGAAGCTGGTTAAAGCGTGGTTGGCTAGAGGCATTAGGTACACAGACAAGAAGACTCCCTTTTTTACAGATGACGCAGCCAAGGTGTACATTTTGTATAAACCCAGGGCAACAACAAAAAAAGGGCAGCAGATGGAAAGTTATTTCTTGCGCTGTCACGGTTCATACAAAGAACACGATGATACGATTTTCAAAGTTGTTGACGAAGCAATTAGACCAGACTTGTGGCCATCAGAAAGACAAGAAGCCACGATTGTTTTATTCGAAAACGGCTCCATGACCAGTGACGACCTGTACACCAGAGACGGGAAAAATATGAACATGTGCCTCATAAGACATCATAACCTACAGCGAGGTACCAAGTCTACAGACAGTGCTCCTGTGAAACTCAAGTGTCCAAAAAAATGTTCTGGAAAAGCCGTCATTTGGGAATGCTCAGAATGCAAAGAGGTGGTAGAGTTCGGCATAAAAACACGTCGGTTCCACTGCAGCTGTGGGTCATCTGCTCCAACTATTGTTTCCTTCCGATGTAATGAAGAATCTCACGGCATTGAATATGTCAAGTATCCCGAGAACCTCCTCTTTGATCAGCTGAATCAACTACGTGCGGTCCCCGAGAAGAACATATTAATTCTAGGGGAAATTGGTGTCGGCAAATCAACTTGGATAAACGGGATTGTTAATTATTTGTCTTTCAAAGACCTGCAAGATGCCATGAATGCCTCCACCTTTTATACTCTGATACCATCACAGTTTACACAGCAAGTTGGGGACAAGTCTGTAGAGGTCAAACTTGGAGGTGGAAGCAATAACAGTCAGTCACGTGGTCGGTCCGAGACCAAAGAGGCACGAGCGTATGTTTTCTTTTTCGGGGAGGAGAAAATTCGTCTGATAGATACACCCGGTGTTGGCCTCGACGTAGAAGGAGACAAAAAAAGTCTGGAAAATATTCTATCCTACGTTTCATTCTATGACGAAATACACGCTGTTTGCATTTTGTTAAAATCAAACAACTCGCGAGTCACAGTGTCGTTTAGTTATTGTTTACAGGAGCTTCTGAAAAGCTTACACAAATCTGCAAAGAGCAATGTAGTTTTTTGTTTCACCAATTCTCGGGGAGCAGGGTTTGCTCCTGGGGACACAATCACAGTACTAAACAGAACTTTAAACGACATGTCGCTTGATGTTAAGTGCTCTCCCAGCAACTATTTTTGTTTTGATAACGAGGCAGTGCGTTTTCTTGCATGTGTTCAGAGTAACATATTCTTCCCGGAAAAACGTGTGCATGATTTTGCTGAAAGCTGGGAGTTTTCGGCAAACGAAACGTTTCGCTTTTTTCAGAAAATTCAAAGTATGGACCCTCACCAAGTAAAAAGTACAATAAGTATCAATGAATCGCGCAAGATAATCATTGCAATGACAAAGCCATTGGCGGAAATTGCTAAAGCAATTCAACAAAATGTTCAGCTAGCACATAGTGCCCGGGATCGTGTTGACTTTCAAACACATACTTTGACCGAACAGAAAAAAGCCCTTCGGTTTAAAGGAATCGATTTGGAACGCGAGGAGTTGCCCTTCCCAATGACTGTCTGTGCGCATCCCAATTGTATCAAAAGAGTTACTGTTGGCGAGGAAAACAGGCAAGAGATATTGTATGAACAGGTGTGCCACTGTCCCTGTAAATTACAAGGAGTACCTACTGAAACGATAAACGACTACAGGCTTCAAGACTGTAGGTGTATTGAGATGTATGGCACAAATTGCATCGAGTGCAGTCATGACTTCAAGATCCACATGCATATTACGTACACTTTCAAAAAAGTGGAAACTGAATTTATTTCAAGAGAAGTACAACACCAGATTTTAGAAATGGAGTCGAAAAAAGAACAAGGGGAAGCATTTAAGAAAACGATTGACAATAAAATTCGCGAGCTGAGAGAAGAAGAAAGCTGTATAATAAAGGCGTGCGCCCAATATGGAGCTTTTCTTAAGCAGAACGCAGTAAGGGCGTATAACGATGCAACTGGTGGCTATCTTGACTTCATGATAGAGCAAGAAGAGACCTCTGAACTCGTTGACAAAGAGCTGACTGAGCGACTTCGTAGGCTTAAACGAGAATATTTCGCAGAGAAAAGACTTATTGAAGAAGCTATGTCTAGAGGCGTTAAAATAACACCAGAGGAAATTTTGGAAGTTAAAACCAAGCTCTTCAGACTGAAGCGCTTTGGGTCAACACTAGAACGCATACTGGATGGAATTTCAATTTCTCATTCAACGAAAGGCATGTGTTACCAAGAAACAATTGCTCCCATACGACAACGGACTTCGGCGTCAGCAAGTTATCCGCCACGAATGGAACCGTTCAATACCGATACCGCTTGTCAAGAAGCAAGCTTTGCGCCAATCACACCGGCGAATGGTGCCTTTTACATCAACCGCTCTCATGATGATGCGTCAATAAAGGTTTCAACTGTTCAAGTTCCAGCTGCAAGTTCGAATTCGGGACCGTTTGACATAGGTGAAACAGGTTGGCAACAGAATTTCAACAATTCGGATCAGCAGTACACGTCTAATGAAAGCCCCTTGCGTCCCAAGTTACGCAGTTCTGATCCTCTGTCACCGACTAAACTGGTGAAAACAACAGCAGAGACACGACTTGCTGCATCACAAAATGCTGGCATGAATACCGCAAGAGACGTTTCGTCAGATGATGATACGTTATTGCCTGCTATGCCCTCGACGCCGCCTAGTGGTGGTGAGTTGCCCCATTCATTCGAAGAATCTGCTTCTGAGTCTGAAGCTGATGATGATGATGTTGATGGCCTTGCCAGGAAGGTGTACAGACAAGCATGCATCCTAATGTAGAGCCTGTTGCAGTGAGACAACGAAATCTTTACTGACATCACCTGCTCAGGAGACCTTCACTTTGTTGTCCCTTAAACATTCTAAAATATCAAATAATAGCTTGCTTGCTAAACAGCGACGACAGAACTACACAAAACATAACAAGAACAAAAAAATGACGTAGTGCACGTAAGATGCCGGGGAGCTGAACTGTCAATGTGAAACGATGAATGAAGCTTCCAAAGTGCGATGCATTATATGCGTGTTATAGCAATAACCGTGCATGTAGTTACAGACGAGTTCTCCCTACAGCCAGTGTATGGTGCGCCACCGAGTAAACTGAGTATCTGTGGATAATCGGATGACACAAGGTGTTCTCTCTGTGACAAGTGGTGCAACTTGGAGGACGTACTCGCATCTTGCATCGCCACCTTAGCTAGTAGACGCTACACATGTCGCCACAACCAAATTTGCAAAGAATTGGCCAAACGTTTTTACCAAAAAATAGAATTAAATCGAGACCGAAGACCAAGAAACTTAAGTTCACCAATTTCAAACAGGCTTGGGAGCACGTGCAATGACAAGCGAAGACACCAGGCCAGGAGGTTATTCATACCGGAGATGTTTGGAAGATTGTTGTAAAAATATGGAGCCAAGTCTCGTGTCCTCAACATATTGCTCAGACATCTTCGCCACCAGACACAGCTCTGTTCTCTGGCGGAACGCATCAGTTACGTCGAAAAAAAAAACAGAGTAGACGATGCTATAGAGAGGCAGCAATTAAAACATGGCGCTCTAAAGTGTCGTTGTGCCGGCAAAAGTTGAGCAGCTGAAGCAGCCGAGTTAGTGTCGAAACAACTGGATCTGGACGCAGTACCAGCGGTAACATTTGCTGCTAGACACGGTCTGATTAACACGTCCGATCCAACCCCCCCGTAGAGAGCTATAGATAAGAGTAGAAACTCACAGTGCAGGTTGCATCAGTCTTAAGATGGTATAAGGAAGGCGTCTAATCAAGTGACGTTTGAAGTAAGACGAAGAACATTTTTCTTTGAGATGTACTTTGCGTGTGAAAACAAAAACATTGATGAATAATTCAACATATGTCGTTATTGCTCGACATATTTGACAATGCGGTTTCCCAATGATTATGGAATCAAAAGGCATGTACAAATCAATATTGCAAAGTATCATATAAACTTGAAAAATGCTTCTATTGTGTGAAAGCGTGAACACATGTATTAATATCTTCGCTCATGTTATTACCCACAAATTGTGTAGATGTCATTAATGTTTAGTTACCGAAGTGAAGTGGCTACATTATTCAGGAAGAATGTTTCGCAAATGTAACGCTATTAACACGCATGACGACGTTTTGCCGTTCAGTGACTTTACCAGACGTAGAAGGTTGTGAGCGTATGACACCATCAAGCTTTTTTGTTAACTGCCAAGCACAGTCTGTTGTCTAGTATGACAATACGCAGGCCAATTATCTGCCAGGCTTATTGCAGAACTCGTGTGAACACAGTCAAACCCCGATCGAATTGGTCATTCGGAGAGAATTAATCAGTCGTGTAAGATATTGGCTACAGAGGTGTTCTTCCCATCTTGTTGTTGGGCTATAGAATCGAACAAGTTGGGAGGAACGGGAAAACGCCGTGAATGCGTGTTCAACTTAAGTTTCCTTTTTTTGTTAGTAGTTATTAATAGAGGTAATTATGCACCAAGTGCTGATATGGTATCAGGAATTTGCCCAACTTTGTATCTTAGGGGTATTTTTGGCTAACGGCGTGAAGTTTCCGTTGGGGACTTACAGAACGAAGAGATCTCAAGAATCCCTCATCAGTACCTACTTACGCTACATTCTAAAAAACTGCGATCAGTAATTTGCTTTTGTCTGAAAATGAAACACGTTGAAAATTTATGAAAGGAAGCCACGTGTCATGATGTACATAGTTGCATGAAGCAGTCACAAATAGGGACTCAAAAAAGTTCCTTAAATCTTCTGCGAGTTTGTGTCTTTGTCTACTTCAAAACTTTAGGTTTTCTACAATCACTTTATGGTTGTTATGAGCTTATCTTTCAGACACATTTTTTCTACTGCATCTTTATTTCAGTGAAAATAAATAGAATCCTTTTCATGCAATGGTCCTATTTTAAAGATTTACCCCCTATTTATTTTCAATGATATTGGGAACTTAACGTAGAGTTTACTTCAATGTGTATCAACGCTAAAGCATATATTCTGTATGGATTCATCTGGGTGTGAATAAACATGTAGCTGACACAGCCGTGTTTTTATAAATATTAACACAAATATTATAACTGGTTCGTAAATTGTTGTCCAGGAAAGCATTTGCCAGCAAGTGTTTGGAGCTTTTGTCCCCCGGCCTGGGGCTTGCGTCGTGCACGGTCAAGAATTCTTCATTGGCGCAGTGGACAAAGTTTAGCGAACACTGAACGTCATGGCAGTAATACGAGAGTCTGAATAACAACTATTTTGAGTCGCAATTTGTTTGAAATGGGGTGGTTCAAGAGTGACGTTTGCTTAATGCAATATGAGTCAACGCTCGATAATGAAATTGTGATAAGAAATCTGAACTCAACTTGCCATCTATTCACTCTAACTATAGTGTAAATGACAATAACAACGCGCCGTCTGTCAAAAAAGCAAGTTTTGATCCAGGTCATTTACAGTTGTTAAAGTGGCTTCAAACTTTTTCTTAGTCATATGAGGACTAATTTACGGGCTATGATAGAACTGGCAGCTCGTTATTTCTTCAGCCGAAGATCATTGAATTTTAGACAATGAACTGTCAATTTTTCTGAGCCCAGAGACCACTTCTAAACGCAGTAAGGAACAAGATAAGACTTTCGAACGGTAAGTGTGTTAAAACAATTTTGTACAGAAATCATCAGTGCAATGCGGCTTTAATGCACGTCCTCCGCAATCCATTTTGACAAATTAATGCAAATGCACAGAAATGAAAGTACCCTCATATAGTTTCAAGTCATCGTGCCACCTGTTGCGCTTTTTGTGGTAACACAAATCATTTCAGCGTCAAACATCCGTTAGGTGCGTTCACCTTTCACCACTTCAATTTCAACGAACAGTGAACAAAAGTATTCAGAGCTATGTCCTCTGTGAGGATGCAACAACTTTGTATTCATGGGTTTTACGCGATGACTCGTCTGCTTCCAGCTGCGTGTATTGCGCTGCAGCGCCGTCCAGGACTTCTGTTAGTCCCTCATAAATAGGCACCCGAACGTTTACATACATTCTTTTGTGCAGTTCTGATGCTACGTTTTCAGCCAAATTGTATCTTGGACCGTTCGTGTTAGCGTAGTCATAATCTTCATAGCATCTGAGTTCCACAACTGACACGGCTGGCCCTACACAAAGATATAAAACGTTGAAAGCTGGAGTGCTATTACCTTATTTTTTAAAATGTTCATAGGCAAACCTGCCTCCCGTTCAGTAACGCTAGGACCTCGCTAAAAAGCAAGACTTCGCGAGATTACATGAGATATTGCCGTGTATTTTAAATGAGAACACGTAACTTTGACTGTATTTTAGCTAGGTCCTAGCGTGGGTCCTAGCGTCTACTGAACGCACGCCTGGTTAAGCCTTCCTGCCGTTGATTTCAACAATGTGTTGGGCTCGCGGGGTGACCTGTGATATGATTGAAGTGGTCAAATTTTGACAGGGAGGTACATGTAAGTCCCCATGAGTTTCTGAGACGTGTACCGGTCAACGTTCTGGACGTTTTTGGGAGCAACTGAGACAGATTTATTTATATCTTATAAACAGAATTTTAGACCTGGGTAGGCCACATATTTGTTCAGTTAACACAACAAATGGAAATGCTTTGAGGCGCAAAACAGCTAAACTTCCGATGAAATCCAGGTCAGAACACAACCTTGGTCCCCTTGAAAGCACGCTGTACTCTTAAAAATAAAAATGAATGTGGGGGAAACAAAACTGATGTACAAACGTGCTTTTGAACTTCTCAAAG
Source organism: Phoronis australis (assembly GCA_002633005.1). Taxonomy (NCBI): domain Eukaryota; kingdom Metazoa; phylum Phoronida; family Phoronidae; genus Phoronis; species Phoronis australis. The sequence goes on from NMRA01000100.1 coordinate 454,422, forward strand.
TTGCTATAGAATACTGACCATAACAATGACTATTGTTGGTGTTTTGTGTGTGTGACGTTATAGTTGTACATGCAGCATATGTGCACGTAGTCTGTGACACTGCCATCCACAACATCGTTCTTTTACAAAGTTACCGCTTTTACTGTAAACGTCTATTCTGAAAAAACCTGGAAATACTGTGCATGCAAAATGTGAATTTGAACGAGTGTAAAATGTGCTTGAAGCGGTATTGCAAGGTTTAAAATTAAATTAAATTGTGCACGTGTTCCATCAAAACGATTCGCCCACTTGATTACGTTTAGTTTTGCCATTCTAGTACAACAGTTAGTCAATAGGTAAAACACCATTCTCTAAATAACATTGAGTTTCAAAAAGAAATAGTCATGTTTTGAGAGTGGCTGGTGGCATACTAATTTACACTTACCCACTTGACCATCGTCAGGTTCCACGGAACTGGCACCAACCTTAAAGAGCACAATCAAAACAATTTTAAATTATTGCAATCGACGATCTATTTGACATAAATGTTTGAATAATGCAGAAGATTAATGTCAGCTGTTATTATTGGAACATTAGGTGTAAAAGCAGACTGTGCAAAGCGGTTAATACTGCACCTTTTTCATTTCTATTGAGCCAGTATCATGGGACATTTTTGGTGTTCTGCTTTTCCTGTAAATAGATTAGCACGTCGACAGTTCATACACTTACACAAGAGTGGCGTTATTTGTGGTACCGTTTAATCACTTCCCCATTATTAAAGGATGAAACATTCTTCATGATTTTTTAAGCAAGAGAGCACTAATTTCAGTACCAAAACACCACTATTGTTCCTCGACTTTCAAAATAGAACCAGCTGAGAATTACCATCACCACACTACAAGACGCATTAACCTGCCTTAAGAGGCGTGTTTATCATTGAATTCACAAGGTGGCCATAGTAATATTGGTTAGTTATGGGCTACCACGTTGCACTCCATGTTTAATGATTGTAAAATTAGCCACCAACGTTGGGTACTAGCCTGCTGACTCCAGGAAGTGTCACCCCTCTCCTCTTGGCAACTATCACCATGGAGATAATAAAAACTACTAGACATGCACCAGCGACTATAGCGGCAACGGCACCACCATTGAATGTTTCTTGGAGAATGAGTTCTGGAAATACAAGCAAAGATTTTATAGTTCCCTTATACAGTATCTTTGATAGAAGTGTCATCAATGATTCTGAGCATTGACTGTGTAATGCATACTGATCTATTACTTCGCGTTTCCTGAGGATGAGACAGGATTCATGTGGTTTCTAGTTTTCGGAATGATGTGGACATTGTAAGTTAACCGCCTCTCCCACTCTCGGAACATAAAAGTCTAATCCTACAGTGAAGTCAAATTCTAACACGACCCGACCTAAACAAATGTCAAAATTTGTGTAAGTCCCCCATTGATTAATGTGCACTCAGTAGAGCTATGCTCAAGGACACAAACATGTATGTGAACTTGGCCAATGTTGTTAGAGAGGGTTCTGGGTGTGCGTGAAAGGTATAACTCACCAGTCACAATGATCGTCTTTGTGTCTACGTGTGAAGACCCCTGCCTGTTGGTTACTTGACACCTGAACTGGACACCACTATCGTTAGTGTACAGATAGACTGTCAGTGTACTGGTGCCGTTAGTTGTTCCATCACCGTTGCTGATGGTAGCTGTCGTCACATTCTCAGTTATGTTGGTGTACGGACCAGCGTTACCAATACGTCGTGACCACACCATTAATGCCTCTGGTTTGCCCAAATTGGCGCTACACGCTAGGACAGTTGGTCCTGCTCCATCAATCACAGGCTGTGTGGGGGCTCCAGATATTGATAGTGTAACTGGGATAACTAGGCAAACAAAAACATGACTTGTCATATCTGTAAAGTCTATATTTCAAATTTGACTGATAGGTGGCGTTTCAAATGATACCGAGCGCCTCGTGTATCCAAGAAAGACCCATTGTTACACTTGCGAGGCTTGGTTAAGCGTCCGCTTATCTCGTCGTAAAAGAGAAAAAATTCTTGCCTAATTTACAAAAGCTTTAAAACTAAAATTCCGAAAATATAACATTCAATACGTGTATGTTTTTTCACCAAGAAAAATAAATCAACACAGATGGGTGGTCGATTTTTAAAATTCGGTGAACTGTGAACCGGAATATCAACAACATTAAAAGGTATCCTGAAGACCTTGAGTTGCAGTCTGACGATTATGTTCCCACATAACTATGGGTGCATACTACAGTCAGGCACAGTCGACAGTGCAAACATACCTGTATTTTCAGAAAGTTTCGGAATAACAGATTGCAGGTTTTAAAATTGGAGGTGTAAACTACGATAGCTAACATCTGAACAGCACGTTGAAAGTTCATCCAGATTATTCCTACATGCTCAAAGGTTTCAAGACTTATTCAGCACTGCAGCATCCTGATCTGTCATACCGAGAGAGCAACTGAGATGCTACGCAGGACAAAGATCATTGCTATGCTCAGACAAGGTGACTCAGTAACAACGCAGGATGAAATGTCGTACAAAATGATCAAAGATTCCTATGCTCCGCACGGATTTGTCTTGAAGATCTTGTGTATTGATAAAACAAAGCAGAAGGACTATCTCTCAAAGAGAATCAATGGAGCTGACAGCTTCTGGAGGTCAGTTACAGACGAGAAAACCAAAGCGTTCACGTTAAGGAAAAACGAGGCATACAAAGCTCCCTGAGGACACTCTGCATTTCAAGGAGACTAAGGCCGCGTGTGATAGGCTGTTTGTCCGTGTCAGATCAAGCCGACGAATCGACCTGCACCATGATATTGACAGCTATAAATTCACCCTAACATAAGACGTATCTTTTGCTCTCCGTCGGCCAATGTACAACTCAAAGCTAACCCACATTCTGGAGGTTATTACAGAGGAAGAATATCTATCAGAACAGGAGCCTGTTCCAAGAAACTGACTTAAGTTCATTTTAGACTTAAGTTTAAGATTTGTCTTAACTTCCAAACTTTGAAACTTCCACATGAGGCAAGTAAGTCAAAATTAAGACAAAACTTATGTCAAACACTTAAAACAAATTTAAGATCTCTTTCTTGAATTGGTTTTGAGACAAATTTAACTTTTATTTTAAAATTTACAAAAATTTAAGATTTGTCTTAGCTAAGTCAGTTTTGTTGGAACGGGCCTCAGGACTGTTCACAAACTGTACTGGAGGTTTTGCTTCCAGAAAACATGGAGACTATATCCACTGCGTATGTGCACTCCAGCCACAATTAAAATGCACTTGTGGACGACAACGTTGTTTTTCCAAAAGCTGATCAAGAAGCCGCCAACTGCTACGACAAACAACAATCTCCAGGAACATATTACGTTGATGTCATGAATAGAGGTTATGTCTAGATGATACTGTGATCACTTTCTGAAACATGTCACAAGGGGAACCGGAAAACATAGACAATGTGCAGTCCTGTACCAGAGAAGAGACCAACAAGCCAATGAAGCGTTTCCGTTCTCCCGACAAAACAGAGGCTTAGCTGACTCAGTATTTGTCTTCAAGGACTTCGAATATAACATTCATTCGAAGACTCTACTTCGGCTGCAAGATGTACCAAGAACATTAGACGCCATTTACGCTTTGAAGACAAACATGAAGAAGAAGATTAATCTGTGTAACAAATGCGGGTCAGTGTAAAATGCGTTAAAGAGTTCACACAACGCATTTTCGTAGTTCTTGGTGTTTCACTTAGCTAGTACGAAATGAATACTATAAAACCTAACTAAATGAGCACATTTTATGCCAAATAATTGTGATTTCTTATAATTTTGAAGAAAAATTAGTTATTTCCAAGTTTCCTGCAAATTGATATAATAGGTGGAAGACGTTTGGTCACTTGACAATCAATTGCAATGGCGGAGCACAGCAGATCGGAAGGCGAAGACGATTTTGAGCCAGAAACGGACAATTTTTATGCACATAGAGAGATGAGTGTGGGCATCACACACAAATACTTAAAGAATCAGACTTTCGTCGGCTCTGAGGCCGAACGAACTCGACTCACTTGCAGGTATGCATGAATGTGAGCCAAAACCAACTGAACCAAGGGGTGGTCAATATTCACAAAATAACACTGACAAAGGCCACAGTAAACCTGGGTCACTAGTATTCACTATTGCCTTGATGGAATGAGCACGGTCTAAACACAACGCATGAGCCTACGTGTCGTAGCACTCGATCTGGGCCGCGGTCGAGGGCCAGGCATCACTCGCCCTAGAATACATTTTAGGCTGAGTGCGCGCATGATCGTAACGCCGCTGTTGTTCGGGGTCGAAACACGATGCCTTGAAATTTGCCGAGCAAAGAGTGGCTCCCGACTGAATCGCATGTTCCACTTTGACATTCCACACCCTCGTGTGGCACACACAAATCGATGTCATTTCTGTGCAACTTTCACGTATGTAGGAAATTTGAACACAGAAACGTTCTCGGTCAAGCTGCTGTTACTATAGCCTGCACAAACGCACCTTTTCATGCTGACTTTCTTCACAACTTCTCGGTATCGCACTGGTAAAAACAATAACGTAGGGACCTTTTCATGCAACGTCCCTAGTCCCTAAGTATTTTGATTGAGTTAAGGGTTCAGTTTTCAGCTTTATTGTCAGCGCAAAGGAGTAAATGACAGAACAGTACTACATCTGCGAGCAAGGAATGAAACAAATACCCAAAAGAGTTAGGTAACTTAGTCGAGTCTTGGAACTGTTTTATGCAACTGGGCACAGGGGACAATCCCATTGTGATGGCATGTATATTGCCCCCGAAACACACCAGCTTTTAGAGTGGTTATAGTCATCGTCAACCGTTTTCCGGATCATTTTCCTGTTTTTGACTTCCTTTAAAATTACGGGACCTTCTTCTAACTCTTTATCCCACGCGCGTTGAATCTGTCGAGGGAAATACGGCCATGAATAAAGTTTTCCGTATTCAGCTCCCGCACTACTTTAACAGCGACCTCTGACATGGAAAGTTCGAAAGGTAGGTCAATGTCGACTCGACGTCTTCTGAGCTGGTTCGATCATCAAACTTTCCGAATATAGTTTAAAGTAACACAGTTGAAACAGTGTAACTAACACTCGACATGCAACAAGGCCCTAAACGTAAAATCTGGAACAAAACTGTTAATTATAAGACACTTATCAGGGGCGGATCCAGGATTTTGAGTTAGGGGGCCAGGGCACAGGAATAACCAGAATTTCGGCAGATGCGTGCGCCCAGCCTCGCATGTGGGGATGCAGGGTCTCGAATTTTATGGTTTGCGTACCTGTTGACTTAAAAAACGGTGAACGGGTTTCTTTAGGGCCTATGCATCGATTATTCACCCCCCTGGTTGCTTGCATGTGCTAGTCAGCAATTCACACGCAAACTCCCAAATGGTATCTTGTAGAATTTTAGGGGGAGGCCATGGCCCNCTTGGCTCCTCCCTAAATCCGCCACTGCTTATGTCTCAGTTTTCAATGGCTGAATATTATATCGTCTGCAACTCAGGCGCGGATTCCTAGGAAATTAAAATATCAAATGTTGTTTTTTTAACTATTTCCAACAGATTTTACAAGTTCACTGCTCAGTTGCCATAGTTTTCATCGTTGCTACCTCTTTTCAAGAAATGAATCGTCACTTCTAAAACTGTTTCTTTTACAAGAGAAAACTTGAAACCCAACGCGCAAGTACATACATATAGGTTGTATTCCGCCATGTGAACAGTCTGGATGAAGTATTTGAAAAATCTGTCTAAAAATTGCAAGAAACTTAGGGACTCGAAGCGCATGGGATAAATACAAAACGTACCTCGGTTGGCGTACATGAAGTAATATCCCACTCGACCTTATTCCGCGTATCGACCTCGATCTTCGGCCTCGGTCTATACGCGGAATAATGTCTCGTGGGATATTACTTCATGTACGCCGCTCTCGGTACGTTTTGTGTATGTAACCATCCGCGTGTGTAAAAAGCCATGGTAAATGGATTATTTTTCAATAATTTGGGGCCACAATAAGTGTTGGTGTCCAATGCACATGTTGTCGCTACCGAACAATCCTCGCACCTTCGTGTACTGAAACACTGTAGATCACGTTTGTGGTTTCTTGCCGGACGCAGGCATTCTCCAGCAATTGTGATTTTTCTTTTCTTCCTCTTCAAATAGTGCCGTCTCATGAAATTGTGAAACAGTACGTCTGCCATGTATTCCACTTCCTGATGCAAGATTCTAGCGTGTTTTTGTCGTGGGTTTTTCCCTTTACTCTGTTTTACAGGATAAAATACCTTCTTGCGCATGACATATAATTATATGCAATAACATCAATTATGAATCAAAGAGAACAAATAAAATATTTTTGTTAATCCTGAATTAGATTCAATATGCAAATACTCACAGTCTACGAAAAGTCGAGTAAAAACGGGTCCAACAACAGCATTGAAGTTTTTGGTCATCTGCACGGTATAGACACCTTCATCACTTGGTGATACGTGTAATAAAATGATGGTGAATTGAGATCTTCCATAATAGTAGTCAGTTATACAGCGGGATTCGTAAAATCCTGTAAACGACCCGTTGGGTAGAACTTGGCCTTGGTCGACGGCGGGTGCATAAAACACATTTTGAAAATCCTTCCATAACGTAACGCTGTTAAAGGTATCTCCGCTGTCCAAGGAGTATTCAATTGTGAATACAGCATCTTCGCCGTTCACGCATATTATTTCACTAGGCACTTTCACCGTAAGGACTGATATTGAGACGTCTGAAAGATAAAATAAATGTATTAAGTCTTGTTGATTCAAAAGGACTATAGGAACACATGACGAAATTGAGTCGTCTTCGAGACTACAGCAGCTTGGCGAAGGCCCTCGGTCTTACTGCCTGACGCGTGCAGTCACGTGTCATATCATCCTCAAACACTAATCCGGTCAAACTTTTAATCTAAGTCTTTGAAGTCGTATAAAACCAGCAAGAGCAGTATCTGATTAAGTTATTGCGCATAACCCGAGGGAAAGCCAGCAAGGAAACTTATACCAGGAAGAGAGTTATATCTTCCTGTTCATACTAAGTTGGAGTATCAATGTTATGAGCATTGATACACTGTAAAATGTAACAATTTTGTTGTTACATTTTACGTCATTGTTAGATTCTACGTTGCTAGGCCTCTCCTAAAGTGTAACAAGCTGTTACATTTTATGAAATTGTTACAGTTTACGTCGAATGCATATGCGAGAAATGTACCGTTGTTATATTTTACAAAAGCAACGTCATATTTCATGAGTTTGCATATTTGTTACACGGAAGAAAACCGTTTACACACTTTACGCCTTCTTTCTGGGATTGTGTGAATGAAATTCTATCGAATATGCCAGGTCCAACGTATAGATGTGTCCCTATGTGCTTTACACGTTTCTTAACATGAGTAGTTTTATGGTATAATCAAAAATGCACACCGTACACTTTCAACTCTACTCGAAAGGAGTTTTCAGGATCAGGTAACATGTTTTTTTATTGTTGAAGGGTTCTTGCAATCTTTTGTTGACGCTAACAGGTCATAAATCAGTTCTGCATCCGGCATTACAGTAAACACACTTCTTTCCAAACTACAGATGGATACAGTTATATCTACAAACAATACAATGCTTGCCGATAGGTCAGAAATAAGCTATTTTGAAGTTGGTACACGTCTAAATAAGATTTTAAATCTCAACCTCCTCGTTTTCAGGAAGTAATAAGGCCTACTCTGCATCCACAGCTGTCAAGACGTTCCTTAAAATATCGTTAAGGCTGAACATGGGAATCCCTTTAAAATCCTTTGGAACAGCACTCGCTGTCCACTATGGAAAGCCCGATGAAAACATTGAACCATCAATGAAATGATTTTAAAATCTTTGAGGACCATGATGTATTAGCACTTTGCTAAACATGTAGCCTACTGTGTCCTGGTTTAAGAAATTTAAAAATATTCATAATAATAATAATGACGATAATGAAAATTATAACGATTCACAGTAGTGATATTAGTAATAGCAGTAGCAGTAGTAGTAGCAAAGTAATACTAATAAAAATGACAATAGGTAGCCAAATTCATGTCGTGTCATCCCGGTTGTTATTCGACAGAAGAGGTATACGAAAAGTGCCGCCCAAGAGGGTGTTTGTTCACAGAAAAAATACTCTCCAAAATGGTGCCATTTTCGACAAAATTACATATAAAAGGCGCCGTTCATGAATTTCTGGAACAAAATAGTGCAAAAATGTGGATTTATTCACAGATTAGGCTCTAAATGGGACACTATTTGTCAGAGCCCACTCTCTAACTGGGTACGTATTCAACTTTTTGGGCGGCACCCTTCGTACAAAAATACTCTAGTACCCCCTGGTGGTGTCAGATGCCACTTGTTAGTGATTTTGGTCATTTTCCTTTCAATATGACGTGGGTTTCGTAAAATGTGACAATGGTACATTTCTCGCATGTGAGTTCGACGTGAAATGTAACAATTTCGTAAAATTTAACAACTTGTTACAATTTAGGAGAGGCTTAACAGTTGTTACATTTTACGAAATTGTTACATTTTACGACGTATCAGAGCAATTTACAGAATGGCAACATTTCTAAGCCCGAGATTGAAACACAATTAGCTACTTCGTCATCCCCGATATCAAGGAAGACAAACGAAAAATCAACAAAAGATAAAAGATTTGGTCTTTGCAATGTTGGAAACACGTGTTTTGTGAACTCTACACTTCAAGCTATCTTTTCATGCAACCTCAACTGGCACAAATACAATATCAACAAGAAAAACAATATGAAAACCATCCTTGTGAACACATATGAAGCAACTAAAAGGTATACATCAACTCCGTCTGAAATTTTGAATAAACTAAGATTACAGAACAACTCTCTTGGCAACGGAAGTCAACAGGATGCCCATGAATTTTTACTATGGTTACTGAACCAATGGCACGTTGACACACTTGCTCACAACGCTGATAATGTAACGTCTGAGGTTACTAGTACCTTCCAACACGTGAAGAAGCAAACTAGGAGCTGTAATAACTGCACAACAACAAAGGAAAAAACACAGATAGACTGGGAGTTGACCGTCTACCTCCCAACGCTAAGGAAAGAAATAACTATGCAGGAGTTGTGGCACAGCTTGTGGACGTCGTTGGACATCGAGGACTTTAGTTGCCCAAACTGTAATAGTCTCAGTGGCCAGCTCACATGGTCATTAGTAAAACCGCCAAAATACCTTTGTATTCATATCTTACGTACCGCGACTAATGGTGAAAAAATCAACACAAAGATTTCCTCGTATGACCTCTCCGGCTACAAAATAAAAGCAGTCATTGAACACCATGGAAGAAACACGACGGGTGGTCATTACACATGCTGTGTTAAATCGTCAGCATGGGAATGGATAAATTTTGACGACTCTACAGTCACAAGTACATCCAAGCCTCCCCTGGATGCCTACATTGCAATATATGAATTATAAACCAACAAAGGAAATCAACATAAAAATATGGCGCAATTTCAACATCAACGTCGCATATCACATCTGACGCAGCCAAGTCAAGTTATTTTTTGAAATTCATCCTGGTACGGGAATTGGGGATAGTTAGGCCTATAAAAGATCTTTAACCCAGCCGCAGAGCGTCTAAAGCCGCGCACCGTACCAGTGACTTCTGGCAACTCATCGGAGAGTCAACTTTAACATCCTTCGCCGCAGAGATAACAATTCTTGGTCTGTCTCCGGTGAGTCCATTCTTTGTTGAATGATGTTTAGGTAAATTCATCATATTCAATGTTATTCAATCGCGACACACTTACTGCCGGTCATATGAATAAATGTGCATGCCAGTGTGCAAATACATCTTATACATATAAACATGTAGGACTACTCACACTTCAAGATCAACGCCAAGAAGAATAATACCAGTGTTGCAGGGGGCATTGCTACAGTCTTTAGTCCGGCAGTAACTAGTGTTCAAATCCTGGTATTAGAATTCCTTCTACCAAACTGCGTCACAGGGCAGGGTACGAACACACTCTCACAAAGTAATGGCACTCTCACGCAAATGGATAAAGTCACGCAGTAATTCTATTCAACCAAGATGAGAGCTAAAATATTCGTCTCCTGTGATATACCTTGAAGCATAGAACTTGCCCACTCCCGGATGTGACCTAGGTATTCTATTGTTAGAGCTTGCGACCCCGAGACTCGCCGCGTGAATTCCCGTCTGTTTGCTTTTGATCGATTGTTGGTATGAGATCAAATTGCAATACTTTTTTTACAGTGTGTTATTTCATTTTTGTTTATCAAATGAGACTCTTAAGATACAGCTCCGAACAACCAGCGATTTCTTGGCAAAAACCTGACAATTACACTGGTCATTCTGTACCTGTAGAGGCAATATACGCGCTAGCTTGTGGCGCTGGAGTGACTCTTAGCCGCATTTTAAGTTAGCGTATCGTTCACAGTGCATGATGAACTCGAAGCCACTTTAGCTTCACCTTAGTGTTAAGTTATCTTTACTTGGATTGACAAGTCGACGGTAACTAAGGTGGCCTCGAACTCACTTAGCACCACCTTATCATTGAAGTGTCGGATAAAGCAGTTGCGATATTCATTCACTTAAAAAGAACATGCACACATTGTTGAATTTGTAATTGTTTATATGGATTTTAAAAATAATGTTGTCGACTTTTGTAATTATTGTTATTATTACATTTTCACTTTTATAATCATTATCAGTATTGTTATTTTTATTTGTATAGTTAATACTACTACAGTTAACATCATGAGTATTATCATTAATATAACAATAATGATAATTTTGATAATGATAATGATTATGATAATGATAATGGTAATAATAATGATGATAACATATAAATATGTAAATCTTAAACCGTCGTGGAAATGCATATCGCAACCATTTTCATATTTACATGCACTCGGTAGTTCAAGGGCGAGATGTCTGCAACTACGTCGGATTATCGACCTATGATTCCTATGGCTCAATGGACGAGAGCATCAGTACGGTTAGCAGAAGGTCCCGGATTTGAGTCCAAGTTGGGGAAGCCACGTGATGTGGTCGCAGATGGCGCGCTGACCAGACTTAGAAATGGCTACGAAATAATGATGATAACGACAACAATAGCGACGACGACAACAACAAAAACAACAACAAAAATAATATTTTATTACCATATATGCGCGTTTTCAGGCCTATGTACGTAGTTCTGAAATAGTGCATTTTCCTCGAAGTTCTTGATCGAGTCAACTGTGTTACGCCGTTACCGAAAAAAACGGTCGTTGCGTTGCTTTGAGACCTTCTACAGGCCCACTGACGCAAATGACGATTTGCTTTCACCGTCCCTGCTTGGTCAACTTACCTCCATGTTTGAGAAATTTTGGAAGTATATGTAATGTTCTTGTCAACTATGCAGTATTGTTATGGATGCTTCCATGTGGACGCCGCTATCTTTCAGTGTGACAGCAAGATTTTTGGTCTACACCTATGTGGTCACGTGACCAGAACGTTATTTCACGCATAGCTCTAAGGCGGAGCTCCCACTAATAGTCCTCTACTATCCATTTAAAGACAATTTTACCTCATTTTTGTTCTTCTAAAACACACAATACCATTTATCTTTTTTCAAATGTGACCTCTGTTCATATCTAATACGATTATACTTAGCATTAGTTATTACGTGTTTCATTTAACTAGACACCTATTGTAAATATATAGACGCTGAGACGTGTCTATATACTTACTATATCTAGTTAACACATACTGGTGAATTGCTGATTGTATATATAATTGTCCAAATCCCGTGTGAAAAGGCGAGACGCCGCTCATGGGATGCATGACATAACAGTTGGCTGTAAATAGTAATTGCACAGATATCGGGTCCTCAGAAGCTCAGAGGTGAGAGCACTAGACCGGCAATCTAGAGACCTGTGGTTCGATTGGGGTTCCTGATTTTTCTGTGTTTATTTGATATAGACACCTATTGGTAATTCTGATAGTCAAACAAATTGCACGGAACTGTGTAATTTATATACAGCTGTACCTTCTGACACAGCGCCCCCTATCTACTGAAAAGTGGCCCTGTGGAAACATGACGAACGATACACGAAATTCCGTGTGGGTATCATTGATCATGCCTTGGTCGGAAATATACCGATCACTCATTGCACACACCTTTATGCACTGTACTGATTTGGGCTTAAATCACTGGATCAGGGTTCCCTTGATTTTGTTTACCAAGATCACTGTCTGTTTTAATAAACTGCAACTATTCAAGACAAACGTGGTCACCATGTCCGGTAACTGCAAACTGAAATTGGTTTCCCAGATTTCAACATATGGCTGAATGTTATGACGTCACTCACATTATTTTAACCAAAGAGAAGCCATTTCAAGCAACATTCGCAGGTGTTACATTTCATAGCAATGTGAAAGATTGTATATACGGGGCGACCTAGCTGTGATACCTGGCGGAAAAAAATAATTAGATCCTATATATGTTTGGTTCGTAGAGTGCATTTTATTGCGTTTTTTTAGAATATTTTTGGGAATTCATGCACATTTGTGTAACGTAAATGAGGATTTGTCACACCGAAAATTGCAAAATATGAAGAACTGCTACTTGAGATTACGGTGACGCTAAGGCCACTTTAAGATGCTTCGAGTTAGTCACTTGCTACCATCGTGTAATGTTTTATGCTAACCTTACAGCTACAAGTAACTTATCTTGGCTTCGAGGTAGCCCCCCTGGCTGAATGCCAGGAATAGTCTGGATTCTGTTATCTTTTCAACTCCATTGGTAGAAACACTTTTGATAGCTTGTCAAACTTCATGTCAAGAGTTTTTAACAAGTCATTTTTGGGTATTAAAATCTCGTTATAGTATTTTACGGAAAGAAGTGGCATTTGGTTTCTCAATGTTTGTTTTCAATTACTAATAAACTGTTTAGCTCCTAATAACAGTTATGTTCCAGTAACTTTCGAAAAACTACTAGGAATTGCGTAGCTACGTGCGTGCGTGTGCGTATGCGTATGGGTGGGTGGTTGTATCTGTGCGTGTGCGTATACATGCATCTATGTTATTTATGTTTTCAATTGTTTATATGAAAATTCATTTCCACATTGGTAATTGTTGCCCAGATGTAGTTTATGTTAATTTGTTTTCTGAGCAGTACTGTGATCTGTAATATTCACTTGTACACCTGTGAAATAAAATTTTAAGGAATGAGCATCCAATATTTTGTGTTGCTGACAGCGTACAGTTTACCTGCCAATTGCCCCCGCGTTTGGCTACTTTTTTAATTTTCCCGCCATCTCGCCACACCATCAAACTGTCCCGCATTTGATACACGGCGGAATAGACATATTATCACATACTATTGTAGTTTTCCACTTGACATGACCATATTTTCCCGTTCGACTAACAAGAACTAAAACGGGAGGTTTCATGGGTCTTGTAGCAACCGCAGTTTCCCATTCAACTGAAAAAACAAAAAACACGATGTCTGTAATGTTTATTACGAAAAATACAATGTTCTATAATAAGAGTTAAGCCCAGAGAATTTTCAAAACTATTGCATCTGGGCGTCAAAATACTACATACATATTTGTATATACAGATAAATATAGGTTATCCCACATACATTGGAACTCTACTGACATATCCTTTCGCGAATTCATTTCGTCTGGGTATGTCCCAACGAGACCAAAATGAATTCGAGATAGGATATCGCAGTAGTATTCCTATGTATGTGGTATAACCTATTTATCCCACACATATGGGCTTATTTGCATTATCGTAGCAATCAAAGAAAATGTGAGCAAATGACTGGAAGTTTTCACTATAACAAAATGGTGTACTGTCCCTAAAATTGTGTCTAAATTTGTTGCTCTAAGGAACAATCCGCATCTTGATTTGTATACGTTTACTCCATGATTGCGAGGAAGCTGAAATAATGCTAAGGGCACTGGCAAATCTTAAGCAGTGGTATACTGTTTAAAGTTATGCTTAAGTGAGACAATTGAGCTTTATTTTATTTTAGTCGGTATCGCTTTTGGCTGTTACAACCAACCGTTCGAGGGAAAAACGATTTTGGGACATTTTGTGTGTTGCGGCGAACAAGATTTCGCCCTACCTTTTGGCTTAGAACCAGATGTCCCACTTTTTATCCGGAAGTAATGCTTTTCGATCCACTGGTCCCGTTTTTTTTTCATTCTCGAATGTTGACGGCGACAACTACGCAATAGGCGTTCAAGATAACATTGTCTATTTGTTTTGAATATCGTTATTTTCCGGAGTTCACATTCTTTAGTAACATAACAATCGTGAAAATGTGTTCCAATGTCTCCAGTTTACTGTAACATACGCTACATGTATCGGGATCACTAATTTTTACTTTCTGAAAAAAATAACATATTTCTAAACTTCTTTGGAATATCCTACTTTGTAACCACTGTAATGAGCTATCCACAGTACATTTGAAAGCCATATAATAGACGTTCATTAATTTTTGCTTATCGGAAAACCTTTATCTGCAAATTTCGGATAGATAGTTGGAGTACATAATCTATCACGTGTTTTGCAAATGTCTCTGCATCCTCAATTTTTAATGAAAGATGTAATTGTATCAAACGACATCAAATTTCCAATTCATATGTCAAGACGAATAGATTTGGATGAATGTCAGACTAAATTCTTCACAGCATGTGTGAGGGATTCATATTATAAAATCGTTGTCTTTACATGGCAGAATTTTTTTCAATCATTAAATTTTTTAGCCCTGGTTTGACTAGTCGTTTATATAACCGCTATGGGTCATTTCATTCTATGTTGTTATTACACAATGTTATTTTTTCATCTTGGTTTTTAGAGTTAAGAATATATTCAAACCTGCCAGGTACGTGAAATGATAATTATTTGTGAATTAAATTATTTATCATTTGCTCCAGGTATACTTATACACCTTCAACAGCTGATAAGGGACTTTCTAATGACATGATTCTTAAGTCATTTGATTGAAAAACGGCGAAGTTGCGAAATTTTTTAGTGACGGTAAAGTCCATAGCAATGAAAATGCAGCACGTTGAAAATTTATGAAAGGAAGCCACGTGTCATGATGTACCTAGTTGCATGAAACAATCACAAATAGGGTCTCAACAAAGTTCCTTAAATCTTCTGCATGTTTGTGTCTTTGTCTACTTTCAGACTTTAGGTTTCCTACAATCATTTTATGGTTGTTATGAGCTTATATTTCAGCCATATTTTTCCTACTGTACCTTTGTTTCAGTGAAAATGAATAGAATCCTTTATGAAATGGTCCTAACTTAAAGATTTATCCCCTATTTATTTTCAACAATATTGAGAATTTAACGTAGAGTTTACTTCAGTGTGTATCAACGCTAAAGTACATATTCTGTGTGGATTCATGTGGGAGTGAATAAATGTGTAACTGACACTATAACTGTTACGCCATCATTTATTGCTGATTCGTAATCTGGTGTCCAGGAAAGCGTTTGCCAGCAATTGTCCCCCGGCCTGAGGCTTGTGTCGTGTCCCCTGACCTGAGGCTTGCGTCGTGCATAGTCAAGAATTCTTCAATGGCACAGTGGACAAAGTTAAGCGAAAATTGAAC
>NMRA01000100.1:471427-484288 GCA_002633005.1 Phoronis australis
TTCCTCGACTTTCAAATCAGAACCAGCTCAGAATTACCATCACCACACTATAAGACGCATTAACCTCCCCTAAGATGCGTGTTTACCATTGAATTCCACAAGCTGGCTATTTTAATATTGGTTAGTTATGGGATACTTTTGCGTATAACATCAAATCACCAGGTAAACAAAGTTGCATTCCATGTTAAATGAATGTAAAATCAGCCATCAACGTTGGGTACTAGCCTGCTGATTCCAGGAAGTGTCACACCTCTCCTCTTGGCAACGATCACCATAAAGATTAAAAAAACGGCCAGACATGCACCGACAACAATACCAGCCACGGCTCCACAACTGAGTGTTTCTTGGTGAATGGGTTCTGGAAATACAAGTGAAATCCATAATTCTGAGTACCGACTGTGTAATGCATATAAATCTATTACTTCCGGCTTCCTAAGCACGAGACAAGATTCACAGGTTTTCTAGTTCTCGGAATGATATGGACGTTGTAAGTCATCTGTAAGGCAGTCACCAGGTGGCGAGACTGTCTCGCCCACACATGGAACGTAGAATTCTAGCCCTGGAATGCCAACTTCGATCTCGTGCTGGTTTGATTGTGCCGCGCATGCGTGAGAGTTGCTCATGGGTGGCGCCCGTAGGGGGCTGGGGGGCTATAACATCACCACTTATTTCAGTGCTACGACACCCATGCTGTTTGCATTCGTTTGTTCAGGTGTTAGTTCCAACTTGCTATGAAATCTACTGTCACTAAAACTTTTTCGCAACTCCGCCGTTTTACAATCGAATTGTATAAGAGTCATATCATTAGAGAGCCCTTCTACAGTTTGATGGTGTATCATTATACCAGCGGAAGACCATCAATAAATTTAATTCATAAATAATTATCATTTCGCATACCTGACAGGTTTAAGACAACTTTCTCAATTTAAAAAACCAAGAGTGTTATCAAAATGCTAAAACTAACAGAGTGTAATTGTAGCATAAAAATCAAATGAACATGAGAGGTTATGTAAATAATTAGTAACTAACCAGCATCGAAATTATTTCAATGATTCTGGTCAAAGATTTTAGAAAATGGACACCTCACAAATGCTGCGAAGAATTTAGTCAGGCATTCTTCCAAAATAATACATCTTTATGTATTAATTGGACATTTGGTGCCGTTTCATACAATCTTTACTAAAAAGTTAGGACATCCACAAAAAATGTAAAAATATATATACTCCAACTACTTTTTCGAATGTTTAGTGATGACGTGTCATGTCAGTAGCTGACGCAATTTGGACCCGGAAATTGGAAGATAGAGACATTATGATAGATAAAAAGTAGCAATCATCCTTGTTTGCGTCTCCAGATATCTCTGTAATTAATTATGTGTTTCCCTATCGAAAAACAGACATCCTTTTTGCGTTGACTGCGCGTGCATACGTGCTTGCAAAGATTGACTGTTGTTGTTTGGGCCAAAGGCTTTTGGTACAAAATAAATATGACTGGATCTAAGATAAAGTACTAGTGTTGGGTTAATAAATAAGTAACCTGTGACGTAATACCTGCAGTTATGAGACAACGGAATCACCAGTCCAACATTGTGCCACAAATGAAATTACTCATCTTTGATGTAGTTTTGTAACATTTCTATTACTATTTTATTCCCTGTTTTCGTAGTCTTATTTTTTAACAGCAGCTTTACATATTTAAGATGACATTAAAAATACAGTGCCGTTTGGCGTTTTGTGAGTGCCCGTCGGTTCACTACAGAAAAACTCGTTTTTATGCTTGTGTAAGCCTTGGTGAAGTGTGATTTCAACGACAGTTGTCATTTTACGTTTGGTGTACTACCCGCGGAGGCGAAGATTGTTGCTTTCTCTTCGCTGTCGTCGTTCTTGGCATTGTCTTCGTCGTTAACCCCTGTGCGACCATGAAAGTTCATGTTTTACATACATGTATGCACTGCACACAACCTTCTCTTTGTTTTCTACAACACAGTAGCTCACTTACCGCTATTTTCAGTAGTGTTCAGTAATGACGTGGAAACTGGCGAGTCTGTCGGATTTAGGTGATCTAACATGAAATAGAAAATGGCAAATAAAACACCGACTGTTGGCCAAATTGCAGATAAGGTTGAGATACGTAAACCGTTTTCCAACAACAGTGAACTCGTTTAATCAACCGAAGACATTGATGTGCGACAGTTTGTCATTGTAAGTGAGACGCTTACTGTTGTGAAGCGTCAAAGTACGTGGCAGTAGTAACAACAAAAACAGACATTTAAACAAAGATATCAATTTGTTTGGATGTAAATTTCTGTCGTTGGCAGTTGCTGACTATCGTGCATAGCAAGATTACTACTGCGGTTGCTATCATTGAATATTGGCATCAAGATACGAAGCACGTCACCTGTTGCGTTTACGGTCACTTTCTTAGATCCACTGTAATCTACGCCGCGGACAATATTGCTAGCTATGCACTCGTATTCAGCAGAAGGCTCTACTGCTTTTTCAAGCAGCAGATTTCCGGGTATGACGTCACCGCTGCTCACTGTACGCCATCTGTACGAATGAGGTAGAGGATTTGGAACGTCGAGAGACGAAGGGTTGACGAGGCATATCAGCCGAAATTGGTCACCGAAGGAGTATTCAAAAGAAGAGCTGCATTCAGCCGTATAAAGCCGGCATACTTGGACATTGCTGTCTATAACAGGCTTAGGTTCTGAAAATAGTAAAAAGGATTCCCATGTCTTTTCGTTTAAGGGGATTCTGAGCCGTATAGGTTCTCATGTTTTCTAGGTTGCTCATGAGAAATGCAATTTTGCTTTGTTTTTTACCAACTCCTCTATACTGTTTCAGAAGACCCGTCACTAATCTTAGTGTAATCATTCTGGCTCCAAATGGAATATGTTTGGAAAAAGTAAAAAAAACGTCAATGTCAATTTATTTCCCGTTAAGTTATTAGATCTCCGAAAACAAATACATGCAACTTAAAAGTGAGTTAACAATAATGGAACACCTAAACAAATGTCAAGAAGTCAATATGATTTCAAATGTATACGGGTATATTCGTGAACAGGACATAAATACATGTAATTGTATTCAACCTTCGCAAAAGAACAATTATAATATTTTTCAAAATTTGCATGTCTCAGGTTTTGTATGTCATTATCAATTAATTACACCACCTTTCAGCAACTGTGATTAACACAGCGAATTGTAATTTGAGAAAAATCAACGACAAACAATGACGACTCACTATAAAAACTTGGGAAGATGGCAAACGGAACGAATCATTCTACTAACTATCTTTACGGCGAATATAAATATGTACTCTCCCAATGATTGATGTGAGATCAGTGGAGCTGTGCTCAAGGAAACACACCGTGTACATAATGTGAACGTGGCCAATCTTGTTAGAGAGGTTTCTTGGTATGTTAACTCACCAGTCACAATAATTGTCTTTGTCTCTACAAATGAAAAACCCTGCCTGTTGGATATCTGACACCTGAACTGTACGCCGTCATCGTTAGCATCCAGATAGACTGTGAGTGTACTGGTGCCGTTAGTCGTTCCATTACCATTGCTGGTGGTAGCTGTAGTCACATTCTCAGTTATGTTGGTGTACGGAGCAGCGTTACCAATGCGTCGTGACCACACCATAGATGCCTCTGGTTTGCCCAAGTTGGCTCTGCACGTGAGGACAGTTGCTCCTGCTCCACCGATCACAGGCTGTGTGGGGGCTCCAGATATTGATGGTGTACCTGGGATAACTAGGCAAACAAAAACATGACTTGTTATACCTGTAAGTTAAATTTCAAAAATTGACCGATAGGTGGTGTTTCAAAGGATACCGAATTCTTCATGTGTCTAAGAATTACCCATTATTAGAGTTGCGAGGCTTGATTAAGTGCGCACTTGTCTGGTTGTAAAAGAAGTAAAAATCTTGCGTAACCAAAATTCCGTGTAGGTTTTTCAGCATGAAAAATAAATCAACACAGATGGATCGTCGATTTTTAAAAATCGGTGAACTGTTAACCGGAATCGTAACAACATTAAACAGCATGTTTTCACATTCTCATCGGTGCATGCTACAGTCAAGCTCAGTAGACAGAGCAAACATGTCCGGATATTCAGAAAGTTTCTGAATAATGGATAGTAGGCTCAGGAAATCAGGAGTGTAGACCACGATAGACAACATCTTAACAGTATGATGAAAGTTCGTCCGGAATATTCATGCATGCTCAAAGACTTCAAGAGTCAATTCAGCATTACAACAACCTGAGCTGTGACTCAGCAAGATCGAGAGGTCACGATGCCACGGATGAAAGGTTTTTATGCTCAGACATGGTGATCCATTAACAACGTAGGACGAAATGCTCTACTAAATGATCTAACATTCCGTTGTTCCTCACGAATGTGTCTCCAATATCTATTGATGACAATATGCAGAAGCATTACGAGGATTACCCCTCAAAGAGTGTAGTCGCGTCTGACTACAGGGATGAAATGCAGAGTATAACTCGAGAGGTCGTTTGTACAACGCACTTAATATTCGGTGCAGCGTTCACAAGTAATAGAGTTACAGGGTACGAAAAGTAGCCGAACAAGCGTTGGAAAGTGATGCTGAACAAGCATTGAAAAATGATACTGAACAAGCGTTGAAAAGTGACACTGAACGAGCGTTGGAAAGTGACACCTAACGAGCGTTGGAAAGTGATACCGAACGAGCGTTGAAAGTGATACCGAACAAGCGTTGAAAAGTGATACCGAACGCGCGTTGAAAAGTGATACCGAACGAGCGTTGAAAAGTGATACCGAACGAGCGTTGAAAAGTGACAACGAACAAGCGTTGAAAGTGATACCGAACGCGCGTTGAAAAGTGATACCGAACGCGCGTTGAAAAGTGATACCGATCTAGAGTTTATATCAGTGTGGCCAACAGGCTGTGCTAAATCTAAATATTCCACCATCCGATAAAAACACATGATTCGCTCTACGGCTCCTGTCAACGAATGCAGCTAAACTTGAGAAGAACCCGTCACCAAAAGCTGCGTAACAATGCAAGGGCTAATACGTAGCAATAGCCGGCCGGTCAAGCTACATTTATGCAAATGCCACATGTAACAACTGGAATAAAGTGACCGGCGTACTGAAAGAAATCAAATCACAGCGGTGAAGGATGTACAGCCAGCTACAAGGAAATAAACAACGTTATGAGTAAATGGAAGAAAATAATACAGCAAGCAATGACAATGATTATGCCTGGAATCAACGACGAGAATGAATGGAGGTGACAACTTTCTGGTCGTCAATCAAAAACAAGAAATCCATGATGTTCACATGAAGGAGTAACAAGGCAAACATATAACTCCCCGAGGACATTCTGAATGCTAAGGAGACTAAGGACACGTATGGTAGGCTGTTTGCCATATCAAACCGACGATTCGACCTGCACCATAATATTGACCGCTATGCATTCACCCTAGCACAAGAGGTATCTTTTGCTGTCCTTCGGGCAATGGAAGCTGTACGAGAAGTTTTGCTTCCAGAAAACATGGACACTATATCGACTGCGTGCGTTCACTACAGCCACAAACATGCACTTGTGGGCGACATGTGAGTCTTCCCAAAAACTGACGAAGACGTCATCAACTGTTGTGACGGTCAACAACCTCCGAGAATATGTAACAACAGAGATATCCGGAATGGAAATCACCTTTAGATGATATTGTCTGATACTTACAAAGATAACTCTCTAAAACATGTCATAGGGGGAAAAAGGGAAACAAAAATAATGTGCAGTCCAGTACCAGATAGAGATGAGACCAACATGCCAATAAACCGTTTCCGTTCTCATGATCAAACAGAGGCTCAGCTCGAATATAACAATCATTCGAAGATTCTACAAAAAAAATACTTCGGCAGCAAGAAGTGCCGAAAACACCATAAGTCACCTGCGCTTTGAAGACAACAGCCATAAAGAAGCAGATTAATCTCCAAAGCAAACGCGCCCCGGTTTGGGACAACTCAAAATCAAACGCGTAAGAAAGGAAGACAGTGAAGTCACGTTTGCGTTAAAGATAATTCACGAACACGCGTTTATACTAAATGTACTACCAACAATGGTGCTTTTGATTATCTTCAGTATTGAGTTTAAGTTGCTATCCATGTGAATGATGCAATTAAAACATTCTATTAAGTGATCTTAGGCAACAACGAAAAGTCAGGTCTGTCGAAGTCAATAAATCATCCCAAATTTGACTAAGTGACAGTATGGGAGCAATGACACAACAGTAAGTGACTTAAATATTGGGTAAAGTTCCTTTTTGGAACCAAAAGAACCGTACCTTGATGTGGACAACCGTTTCGTTCATATCTAATGGACTTGATTCACCTGCGGTTGCGCTCTCTATCGTTGTAGAATAAAACAATAAAAACAGTACCTACAGAGGGCGTACCCGATTATTTTGGTTCCAAAAGTATCTTTACTCAATACTTTTATCATTTAAATGGAGTCCAGTAATATACATAGGAAGTTACTTATTCAATCGTTTTAATTGCCATGGAGGGCGGGTTTATAACGACTTTGATATTTATCCAAAAATTATTTGAAAGCTTATGTTTTCGCAACTTATCAAACAGCTGAGGAGAGAAACCACTCCAAAAATCAGCAGCATATGACTCAGCAAAAAAGCCAAGAATTGTAATTCTTGTTAAAACAACTTCGCTCGCCGTTTGCAATTCTGCTTGCAGCGAAACGGTATGCACTTAGAATACATTTCAAAGGCAATAAAACAGTTAAAACGGTATTGACTAAACATTATTTTTTGTAACTTGGTTGAAAGAACATCTACTCAGAGTAATTTAGCTTTGTTGATTTGGTAGTGATATCTTTAGAAATATTATTAAATGAGGTTAATATTTCAGGACACCCAGTGCTAGATATTCAACCAGGCCCCAAGGAAGACAAAAGTTATAGGGGTGCACAAACTAATTCGACTTTGCCAAACCGCCTCCTTCCTATAGCCACCACTCCCGGTTCTCTGAATGCCGCCATTTTTGTACCGAACCCCGCACGTCCGCCATAGGTGGGGGAAATCCCGAGGATGTAGCCATCAGGATTTGAGTAACTGAGTTTAATTTTATTTATTTAATTACTTAAAACTTTTTTTTCGATTTAAGGTTTTTGTATTTTAACCCGCTAATTCAGTTCCTAAGTCAATAAACAATTTATTGTCATTTGAATTGTGAGAACATTTTGGTGCACTTTGTAGAGCTGTCCGACATTATGAGTATTTTTGAGACTTATTTCAGAAAGACAAAAATCGTTAAGTGTACTTTGCTGTATTGGGATCTGATGACAGATCGAATTTTCCCAGTGTCAGCCTGCAACTAAGTTCATCGAAGCATCGCCATTTCTTACAAGATAACTTCTAATTGTCAAAAATCATCTACCAATCAGTCTATTTTCGTAAATCCATAAATATGTAAATCAGAAACCAACAACCGATTCCATGGGCAATGCGTTTACTCTGATTTAATTACTTAACTCCTTTTGATCCCCTGTTTCTGAGTTTAAACCACAAATCCTCTACCTAAGTCAAGAAGCAATTCATTTATTGTCATTTGAATTGTGAGTATGTTTTTAGGAATTGTCCAAATTTCATGAATGTCTTTGAGAGTTATTTTAGACAGACAAAAATTGTCTATGTGCACTTTACTATTTAGGGATCGGATTACAGAGTTTTTCCAAATTCAGGCTGCAACTAAGTTGACTGAAACATCGTCATTTCTGACAAGATTAGCTTTTAATTGCCAAAAATCATCTCTGAATCTGTCGAATTTCGTAGACACATACACTGTAAACATGTGAATTAGAAACCAATGAATTTGTTTATCAAAACAGAATGTTATAAGCAATTTCCGCAGGCATGATCGCAGATTTTTGACGGGCAGCCAGAGGAACATGAGAGATAGGGCATTCTTATTGAGGTGTATTTTTGTTCATTTCAGAGGTACCTATAACGTAGGAACCAGTTCCTAGCTATAACGGAGAACGAGTAAAACTTGAACTAGAAAAGCTAAAATGTTTGTATATAGTTCCGAGTACTTTGAGTACCCCGTTGGCCATGTACAGGGTCACCACAAATCGTAACCCCGAGTCTTTTCGAAATTTGCGATTTCCTTACAAACAACTTCAACGATCTCCAACAGAATTAGTATCCTTGTGATACTATGGGGAAAATAACATGATTTTATAACTAATTATCGGAAATAGTCTTTTTGTGTAATTCACTAATAGTGGTTTTCACGTTCTTCAGAATTCCACTTTTTGGATTGCGGTCAATCCTATTGTATTTTCTACATTTTTGGTTATTTGGGTCAAATGTCTTGATACTGATGTGCTGTCAACGAATTATTTTGTGTTTTCGATGAATTTGGAATCTCAAGTTCTCCTCATGAATACTTGGCAGTGTCGAATTTACATGTATAGAGGGACAAAGAGACAATTCCCTCGAACCGCCCCACCGAGAGAGGATCCCGTTTGAAATGGGACACATTAAATGAAAGCATAAACACCATTTAGCTTGAAAAAAGTGACGGTTCACTCGATCGTCGTGTGACCCTGCAAGAAGTGACCTTCCTCAACACGAAAGCCGGTTGTACGATTTCAAAAATACAGGAAAATAACGGTAATCGATTCCAACGTTGAGCCCTCTCTCCGTTAACGCCCCCTTAAGAATTTGTCAATGAAAACACGAAAAGGGTGGCCGCTTGAATGTCATCAATGACCCTATTCAAGGGCTGGACCCCTAAATATTAAAAGATCAAAATCTTCAAACATCAGAAAATGCGCAGCAATTGATGATATCTGTCAGGCCGTCAATTTTTTTCATGTGATAAACAATTTAGAGAAAAAACGAAAAAGTGGAGCAATAATTGTCTTCGTTTTCTCTCGCTAGAGTAGGGACTCTGGAACAATATAGATTTGCATTTGCAAAGATGTCTCATGGAACTTAAAAAATCCAGTGAAATTTCAGTTGATCCATTCTTGTTGTTTTATTTACCGATTTATATCATAAATGAGGTGACATGAATGGAAGAAAGTTTACATCCGAAAATTTCAAATTTCAGTTGATCCATTCTTGTTGTTTTATTTACCGATTTATACTCGACATTTCTCGAAATTTCGAGACACATGTATGAATAATAAAGTGCACGTTTTCAAGTGCGTTTAGACGAGCTACATGTATGCTGCAAACACGGATACCCTAACAACAATGTCCTGGGCGGGGCTTTCATGCATTGATACCGAGTTGACACTGGAAACGTTCTCTTATCCGTATTCGCAGTCTTCCATTTTTCCACTGCCCCCGGTCCCACGCCTATGTCGGTTGCACGGTTTAACCGTGACGTCTGCAAATTTTTGTGAGACACGTGCCCACTTCCCTCTTCGCTTCCTACGGCCCGGTGTTTTGGTGGATTCACACGAAGCTCGTCTTATCACCTGGGCCCGGCAATACGCTGGAGAACAATACTCGCATCACACTACTGCATGTCACATTTCTACTGTTGCTGCTTTTGACGTCATCCATTACATGTCGAAGTCATTATCCCTCGTAATCTAGAGCCCGAATTGATTTTGGAGAATCATCGCCCGGTAATGCTTTGTTCCTATAAGACTTTTCCATTATAAGTCATCAAGTGAATACGGTAGTTCTAAGTAGACTCTCAGTTAGTAAGTACTTGTCTAAAAAGTTCGCCACGCTTTTGTATTGAACAGACTGTAAGAAATTTTCAAGCCTAGTCTAAGCGCGTGAGGGTAGGTGGCTTTAAAAGAGCATTATCTGATATCTATACCTATTGCCTATGCCTATACCTGTATATAGATATACATATATAAGAACCCTAAACTAATCAAACAGAAAAAAATGTAAATCCTGAATAGGATTCAGTATGCAAATACTCACAGTCTACAATGAGTCGAGTAACAGCTGGTCTAACAGCAACCTGGTTGTTTTTGGTCATCTGCACGGTATAGTTGCCCTCATCACCGGGTGAAACGTGTAATAAAGTGATGGTGAACCGAGTCTTTCCAACATAGTAGTCAGTATTACCACGGGATTGGTAGGCTCCTGAAAATGACCCATTGGGTAGAAAACTGCCTTGAATGAAGGCAGGTGCAGTAAACACATCTTGAAGATCCTTCCTTAGAGTAACGCTGTTGAAGGTATCTCCGCTTTCCAAGGAGTATTCAATTGAGAATACAGCACGTTCGCCGTTCACACATATTATTTCACCAGGCACGTTTACCGTAAGGGCTGATATCGAGAGGTCTGGAAGATAAAACAAATGTATTAGTCGTGTTGAGGCAAAAGAACTATAGGAACAAAAGACGAAAATGAGTTGTCTTCAAGGCTACAGCAATTTGGCAACGGCCTCATACTCCCTGTCACGTGCAGTCACGTGTCATGTCAACCTCACAGAATAACTGGATCAAAATATAATCAAAAATGAAGTTGTATGGAAGCAGCAAGTGCAGTATCTGAAGTTATTGCGCATAACCACGGAAAATCTGTAAAAACACTTTTATCAGGAAGAGGGTTATCTCTTCCTGCTTATTCTAAGTTGAAACATCCATGTCATGAGCACCTTATCATCATATCCTATGTTATTCAAACGCGACGGACTCACTGCCAGTCGCATTAATAAATTTGCTACCCTGTATGCAAATAGGTCATATACTGATAAACATATAGGACTACTCACATTTGAAAGTCAACGCCATAAAGACTAACGTCAGTGTTGCATGTGTCATTGCTAGTCTTTAGTCCGGCTGTCCTGTATGTGTTCGAATCAAGACAAATCGAGGCATTTAAGTTCCTTCTACAAAACTGTGTGACATTGTACAAACACGCCTTCACAGTGTCATGTCCTTGTTCACGTAGGAATTCTACTCAACCAAGATAAGACCTAAAATATCCGTGTCCTACCGCTAAGTGCGATCTACCTTGAAGCTCAGACAGACTATTCTGAGCTTAAAGCGTAGAGCTCAACATGACCGCCGGACCCAAAACATGACCGCCGGTCATCACCACAAAACGGGACCTACTGGACCAAACGGGACTGTCGTGGCAGAAAATGGTACCGAAGCACCTTAAAACATGATCGACCACCACAAAACGGGACTGTCGGTGACTGAACATGACCGCCTGTCAAAATGTTATCAAGGCCTGTTTGTGATGTGATACTGGTTACAAGCTGTATACAGCTACAAGCTGTATGAAGGCTATCGTCAAAATACAGCTAGGTACCACTTAGTCTTGGCGCAAAGCTCTATACTAAATATAAAGCTTTGTGCCGATGCGGGTAAAAAAGTGGTGAGATAAAATCTGACTTAAACTACGATGTAAAATTAAAAGAGGTTAGAAAAGGTATTGAAAATTGGTCAATAAGAAATTCAACCACCTTTGGTAAGATAACGGTGGTCAAATCTTTTTCATTACCAAAACTGACCCACCTCTTTTACACACTTCCTTTTCCAAGTGCTACGTTTTTAAGGAGATTGAGAAAATATTTTTAATTATTTATTGGGTACCTCTTCTGATAGATTCTCTAGAAAAACCACGGTACAGAAATCTGAAGATGGAGGTGGGAATATGGTCCATATTGCGTCATTTGTCAAAGGTATTAGACTGACTTGGATTCGGAGATTCTTCAAAAATTATTATAACAATACTTCTCCTTGGCTAAATATTTTATGGGAAACTATTCCTAATATAAAAAATGCCTCTTTTCAGTTAGGTTCTTGTTTTTTCCTTGAAGTAGCTAACCGTGCTAAGAATATTTTTAGAAGGATATTTTTATATCTTATACGAATTTATCAATCTTTGTGAAATAGATATCCCTTTGTACCAACCTTTGTGGTATAACCCCAAAATTTGTATAGACAGTTTCACCAATTTTTTGGAACGAGTGGTATACATAAACGATTTAATTGAAACTGATAAAGGAGGAATTTATGATTATCATAGCTTTTGTACACGTTTTCAATTTTTATGAAATTCGAAGTCCAATACTTCATTCTTGGAATTATCTAAGAGACAAGAGTACTATAGTCACTCCATTTTTTCCAGAACATATTCTTCGAATCTCCTCGGAAAATAATGGGACTGGGAAAATCTATTACTCATTTCCAAATTGTATGTAAAACCTGTCGCGGAATTGAAGTGTGAGAGAGAAATTAATTTATGCGATGATACTCAATCTTGGAAAAAAATTCATTCTGTAATTTTCCATTGTACTTCCGATGTCAGACTCAGATGGTTTCAATTCTGTATCAACCAAAAATTATTGGTACAAACTCTTATTTAAAGAAAATAGGTGTTAGTGAATCGTCTTTATGTTCTTTATGTGAGCAACACGAAGAAACAATTATATATTTGCATTGGGAATGTTCAACTGTTCAGAAGTTTTGGGGATGTTTAAAAACATGGATGATATATCAGTGCGATTTCCGTCTGCAGTTAAATATGTTTTCCGCCTTGTTTGGAGATCCAACCTGTAGATTAGAAGTTGTAAATTTAATTCTCTGCTTAAAGTCCTTGTCTCACGCGTTGTTAACCCTTATTACATGGTTAGAAGATGTTATAAGGATCCAAGAAGTACCTACCCCATAACAAATACACGATCCGTATTCGAAAACAGTTTAAATGAACGCGCCACTCACGATTCGCACCCGAAGAAACACCGCCATTTTGAACTTGCCGCGAACCCGGAAGTACAATTCATTCAGGAACCCAGGCCGAGAAAACGCCGTCAGTGCGACTGGAGCAGTGCCTGTACTGTTACCAGCCAGCAAACGGGGATA
>NMRA01000100.1:490645-575041 GCA_002633005.1 Phoronis australis
TCAGACTTGCTAAAATCAAGCCTCACGAACTCTAACACGGCCAACAATTGATCATCAATTTTTTCAATACCGAATCTGAAAGCCATTTAACAAAATCCACAAAATCAGGGATGACAAGGATAAGAAACATAGACCATCAGATCTGCAAAATTTTAAAATTCAACTTGCCTGAGCAGAAACAATTCTTAACAGAAACACTTTATTATTGTTAAATACCTGGCACCAAATTAGCATAGTGATACATTAAGAATTATACCATTAGCAGAAAGACGGTCAAATACCTGGAAAATTTGCACACTTCAATCAGGATTAAATAATAACAGTTTCATTTTTTAAATAATAACACTAGAGTTTCATTTTTTAAATAATAACAGTTTCTTTATGACTACATAATGTACCCTCTGTTAACAACAGCTTCAGATTTAATTATAACAGGCAATAATCATGACAAAATGGCAATTTCTAAAAATGTGCATATTCCTCAGAGTTAGATGCAATTTTTTTAAGCATGTCAACTGCAGTTATTTGTTCAGCATCTCATCATGGAACCGGAATTTTATCCGAATGCAGTATGATCAAAACAGGCATACTTAAGTACACTACAATATATACCACCAGTTTCCACAACAGTTATTTTGATATTTAAACAAACAAAAGTGCATGCTGTAGACAACAATGTTATAGGAAAAGCGGATTTCCAATCCCAGTGTGTATGTGTGCAGGCACGGGCACTAAAAAAGGATCACAAGCAGTGAGAGTGCGGCAATGAGACCTCTTCTTGAGGGTCCACCCACTTTTAATCTATATATATATATTCTCCAGTTTGGGGCAGCCACTTTTTATGCTGGTCGGTTTCAACTTAAAAGTACCAATCTCTGTTACATTTATTTTGGTGTTGTCCATCATATTTATATTAAATTTCGCAATGCATTTTGTGTCAACATAGAATGAAAGTAGAATCAGCTGTTCAACAACATAATGGTATACCCTTTATTGCCTAATTTCAAAATTTTGTACTGTACAGCCTCTTACACTGAGCAAAAATTATTTAAAAGTTCATTGTCCCAAACTGGAGAATTTTTACCATGCAATGAATATTTTTTCATTTCTTATAGGTTTTCAAAGTTTTTGAGCATGCACATTCACCAATAATTAGTCCCCAGAATGCTTGCGCAGTCACACACCAGTGACGGATAAATAGCTAGAGAACATTAAGCATCTCTCAAAGTAGAAAGTCAGAAGAAGCATCTATAAATTAAAGTTCGAAAGGCCACAGCCATTACAATATATGCCAGGAGGGTTATTAGCATCCCTCTTGACACTGGAAACAGAAAACTAAGCTGTAGAAGGCACACTCCTACCACCTGGCTAGTACATTCCCTTACATATAGAGAAAGGTCAACAATATACCGTGAAGCACTTACACACAGTAAAATCATGTTATAACAAAACCTTTAAAGACTTTTGAAAAAAACGTTGTATCTGAAGTTAAATTTAACCAAAGTAATTTCCAAGTGGTATAGCTGTCTTAGGACTTACGGAAACGAATGTTATGAGTGAGCAAATGTTAAAAACGGGCTCATTCTAACAATGTTTGACTGTAGTAGAATTTTGGCTGGTTACACCTTAAGTAGCAGTGACAATTTAAAAAAAATAAAACAAAAAATAACTTTAAATGTCTCTCATTCAAGGTAACATTGTATTCATGTATTACCTGCTCATGCATTGGTTCACTGTTTAACAAACATAGACCACAGAGAGAACTTTATCAAAAGAGATACTATGTTTATCTGAAATACAAGTCGTTGAAGAAAACTATTCAGATTTGCATCAATTAGTAAAATGCCACAATTTACACTGACTTTAAAATAAAGTTGTTTTAAGCCAAGATGAACGTGACATACCTTAACCTCCACTAAGCTACTTGACAGGATATACGATATCACTCGCTGTACCAGACAANTTTGTATGGTACAACCTCTGACACTGAGCTAAAATAATTTAAAAGTTCATTGTCCCAAACTGGAGAATTTTTACCACGCAAAGTTTTTGAGCATGCACATTCACCAATGAATAATTAGTCCCCAGAATGCTTGCGCAGTCACACACCAGTGACGGATGAATGGCTAGAGAACATTAAGTATCTCTCAAAGTAGAAAGTCAGAAGAAGCATCAATAAATTAAAGTTCAAAAGGTCACAGTCATTACAGGATATGCCAGGAGGTTTATTAGCATCCCTCTTGACACTGGAAACAGAAAACTAAGCTGTAGAAGGCACACTCCTACCACCTGACTTGCACATTCCCTTACATATAGAGAAAAGTCAACAATATACCGTGAAGACTTACACACAGTAAAATCATGTTATAACAAAACCTCTAAACACTTTTGAAAAAACCTATTGTATCTGAAGTTAAATTTAACCAAAGTAATTTCCAAGTGGCATAGCTATCTTAGGACTTACGGAAAAGAATGTTATGAGTGAGTAAACATTAAAAACAGGTTCATTCTAACAAGGTTTGACTGCAGTAGAATTTTGGCTGGTTACACCTTAAGTAGCAGTGACAACTTAAAAAAATAAAACAAAAATAACTTTAAATGTCTCTCCTTCAAGGTAGCATTGTATCCATGTATTACCTGCTCATGCATTGGTTCACTGTTTAACAAACATAGACCAAAGAGAGAACTTTATCAAAAGAGATGCTATGTTTATCTGAAATACAAGGTGCTGAAGAAAACTTTTCAGATTTGCATCAATTAGTGTTTGTTGTTTGAAATTTTCTACATTTTTTTATTCTGGCTATGGGCATGTATTGTTAACTGTACTAAAATGCCACAATTTACACTGACTTTAAAATAAAGTTGTTTTAAGCCAAGATGAACGTGACATATCTTAACCTCCACTAAGCTACTTCACAGGACATACGATATCACTCGCTGTACCAGACAAAGAGGCTGACTTCTAGATTGCATGCACAGGGCATTATAACAGAAATTCTTGGTATTATGCTATCTACCTTCTTTCCGCTTGACCTATTGTCAGGAGTTAACATAACCCCTACAAAAAGGGAGAACAACACCGGAAATTTAAGTTTCATCTCATTGACAATGATGGTACAGTCAAACTGGAATAATGTGTCATAAGAGTTTTTGTTCCTTACTTGCAAATGATAAATACATCCATGCTTTGAGCCAGTTATGGATTCTGCTATAGTATCATTTTCCTTCATACGTTGTTCTGTAATGGCATATTTCAGTTCTTCATACTTCAAAATACTAGAAGCTCTTTCAACAACCTTCTTTTCAGACGAAGATGCACTTGTAGATTTCGAGAAGTGTTCAATGCTAAATCACTGCAAATATTCTCATCAGTTGGTGCGCGTTTCTGTACTTCTTGAACAGCTGATGCTGGCTGGAGCTCAATAAGTTTGCAACGGGTTTCTCTGCGCTGGTCACCTCTAACTTCAGATCTGGCCGAGGGTAGAGTTGGGCTCTCCACCGCACAACGTTTGGGTCTGCACAACTTCTGAGTTTGTTTAATTTTGATTTGAAATGAGTCACTTTGGTGTGAATCGTTTGTAAGAGTCTTTCACAATTGATGCAGATAATCCCCTCAAAAATATTGACACCACTATACAATGCTAAATGTTTCAAAAATACAAAAATGTCCCTTGGTGAGTGGACAGTTGCAGACACAGCAAGATGGACTCTGAGTCTTCACAGGTGTATTAGCCTACTTGACATGCCTTGATCACCTGAAAAGTTTGAACTATATCTTAACAACTTATCACAGTCTTCAGCCTCTGACTCACACAAACACTATCTGACCTGATATTACACAAAGTAACAACTGATCACATCAAAAACCTAAAAACACTGGCGAAGTTGTAGTGAAGGCTTTAAAGGGGAAAGACAGAAGACAATAAAAACAAAAAGGCAAGGCTAATCAGCTTGGCACCACAGGCGCTTACCAGACCCATCTATGACGACTTAGAATTGAAAGTTCACAATTTCGAACTTTATATAACTAACGTGAACATAAAACGTCTAAAATCAGTAAATTAGATTCAGGATGAGTCCAAATGCACTCCATCAAAATGATNAATTTGTAGTGAAGGCTGTAAAGACAGAAGACAATAAAAACAAAAAGGCAAGGCTAATCAGCTTGGCACCACAGGCTCTTACCAGACCCAACTATGACGACTTAGAATTGAAAGTTCACAATTTCGAACTTTATACAACTAACGTGAACATAAAACGTCTAAAATCAGTAAATTAGATTCAGGATGAGTCCAAATGCACTCCATCAAAATGATTTTTATTCCAGTGCAACAGAACACGAAGCAATATACCCAGTACCTTTTCACGCACACAGTGAACCATTTTGTTTACATCGGAAGTAAAACCAAAGCATGCGCATTGATGCCCACACACGGAATTCCGTGTGTCGGTCGCAGAATGGTGAATGTTGGCCAATTCCCCTTTTGTCCACTGACGTCACAAGCATACTGGCGCCCCCAGTGGAGGCCCTGAGAACTCGTAAACAAGCATGTTGGCGACTGTGGTTAAAGTATTTTTTATGATTTTTCCAGAGTCTCTGTGTTTTAGTGTGTTTTTTAAATAATTTTGCATGTCATACCTCTCAGAAAATCAATATTGTTCCAATAAATTAAGAAAATTGGAATATTCACTCTAGCGATCCATTTTAAATAATGTTGCATGTCATACCTCTCAGAAAATTAATATTGTTCCAATAAATTAAGAAAATTGGAATATTCACTCTAGCGATCCTGCAACACGATCCAACTGTTCTTCTGTGTTACACACGCCGGCAAATCCAAAGTTTTATCCCCACGCGAAATAGCCTCGTTTACGCTCGATTAAAACGGAATCTTTCAATCATAATTAATTG
Organism: Phoronis australis; assembly: GCA_002633005.1. Taxonomy (NCBI): domain Eukaryota; kingdom Metazoa; phylum Phoronida; family Phoronidae; genus Phoronis; species Phoronis australis. The sequence continues at coordinate 495,558 of NMRA01000100.1, forward strand.
GTACTATACATCATTCATTATTATATACCATGCATTATGTTTCTAGTTAGAAAAAAGCGATAATCAACGTCCCACAATAAATGCAAGACTGTTCGCCAGCTTGGCTCGGCCGTTGCTAGGCTGGATACTACCGGGTTCATGAACTCGGTTAATTTACGAGTTCTCAGGGCCTCCACTGGGGGCGCCAGTATGCTTGTGACGTCAGTGGACAAAAGGGGAATTGGCCAACATTCACCATTCTGCGTGAGTGAGTGTGCGTGTGCGGGTCATCGACGACAGACTTTTTTGTTACAAAAGGCGGAGGATTATGAAATTTTCCATCGAATAAAAGTGTTTGCGTAAAGATCCGTTTCATGAAGTTTTTAACAAAAATGAAGCGGAAATAGTGCCTTTAAATAAATATCCACAAAAAAGAATTGATATTTAACTTGGCTTAACTTCAAAAACTTGTTATAAAGTGCATGTTTAACCTCTGTGTCTTTGGTCAAGCAGCGTCCTAATTCAGACTGTTGATTTATTTTAGTGGATGGGTCAGAAGACAGTATTGGTGACAAAGTAGAAGCTATGTACACGGATGAGACCTTCATTGAAGAGAACAATTTTTGTAGCCTGAATAATAACATAGTTCGGCTCTTAGCACAGATACCTTACTACTTTTACGGGTATTTCCAGGTAACATTCAGTGGTCACAATCCGGCAAATCACAATCAAGGTCCATATTCGGTGGCCACTTTTGGTGAAAAATGAAGGTTGTCATATAACTGTAAAAGCTGGGTTATTTTAAAGTACCAGTATTCCAGGTTTGTAATCTAAAATATTTTTGCACAAGAACTACCGAATAAAATTTTATGGCCTAATGCATCACAGTTGTACAAAAAGGTACGTACACTAAAACTTGTGGTCACAGCCAACTTCTACCATGCAAAAATTCATAAGGTAGCTGTTAATTTAACAAGTTCTTGATCAAATTGAAGAAGTATCACATACTAAAGTAAGAAAAGTTATCACCGTGCTGATCAAGTTATTCTAGATAATGATGCATTGCATATCTTAACACAGTATTATGAGAACTTCCTCTCTTGCAATATGATTCAATACATTCACCAGTTGGTTAAAATAGTTAAAGCAATGGTAGACCCAGTGTTCCACTTGTATACAGTAAAAAATGGTACTGGTTGGGGGGTACGTACACTACACACAGTCAATAAACTTCAAATTTTGACTAAGTTACAAATGTATGGAATGGTCTCGAGTTTCGTGCTGCGTCTACATGTTGGTTTGTTGCAAGTTGTCTTGAGAGATAGAGAACCAGCCTCTGCAAAATCAGTTGTCACATGACCTGTCTTCCAGGATTTTGAGTACTAGCAAAGTCCTGTGTGGCATTTTATTGCCCAAAAATTTGATAATGTCCATTGTTTTTTTTTGTTAGACTGGATTCATTTAGGAAATATCAGTATTGTTCATGAGAACAGCAGTATGTAAACATACTTGTGGGCAATACTTTATAGCATAGAGGTTGAAGTACGTACACTACACAGGGGTACGTACACTACATTTCAATGACTTGTCAGAGATCTAAAAAATTCTTAGAATCTATTGAGAGTTAGTTCATTTACCAAATCTATTCAAAGAGAACAAATAAAAAGTACATCATGCATGTGCATATCTGTCTGTCATTCTTTGAAAACAGGCACTCGTTAAAATATACTGGTACATACACTACACAAATGCTAATATTTCACTCAAAACAAATGTATTTGTAATTAACACCCTTTTAACCTAGCACTTTTAATGGAGGAAACTGTGATAAATGTTGCTTACTTACCATGTAATATTTTTGTTTCATGGCATTTGTTCACATCTGGGTGCTACGTACACTACACAGGGGACTACGTACTGTACACTACATTTCAATGACATGTCAGGTTTGTAACTAAATACTAAGAATCTACTGAGTTAGTTGATTTACTAAATCAATTCAAAGAGAAAAAATAAAAAGCACAGCATTCATGTGCATATCTGCCGTACTTTGAAAATAGGCACAAATTAAAATACAGGGGTACGTGCACTACGCAAATGCTAATATTTCACTCAAAACAAATGTAATTGTAATAGACAACCTTTTAACTTAACATATTTGAGGAAGGAAACTGTCTATGACCAGTGTTGCTCACTTACCAAGTGATATTCTAATTTCATGGCATTTGTAAACATGGGGGTACGTACACTACAAGGGGCGGTACGTACACTACATCACTGTTTCTGCATCACATGGTAACATAATGTTGTATGGCCATCCATTTTTCTTTGATAATAATAAGCACCATGTTGTAAAGGCAATAATTTCATTTGCAATGACCATTTGTGTTACTGAATTCCACATGGGGGTACGTACACTACATTTTGTTAGCCTTTTTGGCCCATTTTCAACATTAATAGCAGAACCCAGTCAATATCCATACTTTTGGTTTATTTAGATATTGAATAATTTGCTGTGTTGCCTAGGCTAACATATTTTGCAGTTCGTTCTATGACAGAGTTTGAACTTAAGTTTTTAACCTTCTTTACAGTAGGTGAGGGTTAGAAACACAGTATTTACAAATATGTAACGAGTGCCTGTTTTATGGTGAACCCTATCATTTCTCAGTGATTAAGCATAACTTCATCTAAGTTATTCTAAAAGTGACTCAAGTTGTTCCCAGTCATATCTAAGCAATTGCTTACTTGATAAAATAAATTTCTTTTCTACTGTTGACAGTTGAAAATTGTAATTTTTAAAATGGCCACTCGTAACGCTAAAAAAGCATATAAATAGGTAAATAAAGCAACAAAAAAGGATCAACTGAAATTTTCGGATGTAAAAAAGGCATGAAATTCATAGACAAAAACATTCATAAACTTCTCAAACATTGTCCGATTTTGATGATTCTTTTTTTAATTTGTACAACTAAATAACTCTGCATATGAGATTCAGTTGGCATTTGGTAAGTGACCAAAAATAATTATTTTAGACCGTAACACAGTCAACTTATGAATATGGACCTTGATTGTGATTAAGCCGAATGTATTTTTGCTAGTGCTCTAAAACTCATGTTGCGTGCATGAGCGCACCCAGGGGGGGGGGCTCATTTGAGCCCCCCATTTGGTGAAGGGGGCAAAAAGGTCCACTCCACAGAGACAAAAAGTCCGTGAAAATGGGTCAAAAGTCCACTAAATAAGCGCTAACGTGCACTTCACAAAGGTGCGCCTGTTTTTTTTTTTTAGTCTGCCCGCTCTTTTGTTTGCAAAATGTCCACAACGTCAGGAATTCAAGCCCCCCATATTGAAGGCTGGGTGCGCGCATGGCGTGCACATATGTACAAGGTTGTGTATGACATATAGCCAAATGTATCTTCGTTGAAGACACGACTTCTTTTTGTTTAACAGCTTAATGCATACAGGTTGTACTCGCTCGTAGTCTCTAATCAATATCTTACACCCCCCTAAATCCGCCTCTGAGGCGTGCTGCTATGTAGCAAAACACCGAGATACATAACATACAAATAAGTTAAAGTCCTAGCTATGTTTCGAAACCACATGCCACGTGTTCTTATTTAAAATACACGGGAATATCTTACGTAATCTCGCGAAATCTTGCTTTTTAGCAAAGTCCTAGCGTTACTGAACGGGAGGCTGGTGAAGGGGCAATACAAACGGAGTGTGAATGTATCACATGGTAGGGAGTCCACAAGCTTAATGAAACAGAGTCAGCGTGCGGTACACAATTATGAGCTCCTCATTCAGCACAGGTTTTCCGTGACTGGTCAATAGAGATTTCATAATCTTTTACGGAAATGTGTCGTTTTCAACATAGCGAATAATGGCATTGTCTACTATTTCTTGTGTAGTTATTTCTCGGCCATGTTGATGTAAAAACTGATCTTGAATGGACCCGCCGTACAAGTTCATGGACAACTGTCGGGAGCGGGAACATACGAAGTGTCCAATGTAACGCTGTTCACGAGAACGAAGACATTCGTCCATATGACAAGTGAATTGACCTATCGCCAGGTTTTTGACTGACGTCTTAATTGATCAATCAGAACGCAACATTATTGACACCTTCATCTGCCTTCCCAAGCCACCATTTTATCCAACAAACAACACGTCGCCAAGCTTATTTTAGTCTATAACTCAAGAAATTGTGCGCTAACAATGGTGAAATGGTGTTGCTATGGCATGTGTAATTTCGACAGCCATTATGCCGCTCGAGAATATCCCATCACTTTTGGGCACTGAGAGATCAATCAGAAGTATAGTATATAATGCCACATACACTGTAGCACAGGTTGGTGATCACTCCTAATAACTTGTACTAACTAAATATTTTTGAATATTGAAAAACTACAGCATTGAACATTATGGTCAGCTGTTAGTTAATTTCATAGCAAGGTATCAGGTAGGCATTATCCACATAAATTCTCGATTTTGGCTTGATAAACCAATTTCTTGAGTTTTGACTTCTCGTCTGCACAGTTTTTCACAATTATCGATTTTTAAGAGACCTAATCCAAGTTTAAATGTTCCAAAAATGGGAAAGATTGAACATTATTCTACCTTAATCCTTTCTCTGTCCGGTGTAATGGAAAGGTGCTTTGTAGGAATAAAATTTCATGAAACGAAAGGATCGTCAGCTGGAGAGAGATAGAATACCAACAATTACTTTGTAGATAGGTTTGTGGAACTCCAGGACGTGGATATTTGTTACGCTAAACCGGTGAGAAAGCAGACACAAACCAATGTGCCCCCCCCCCCCCNGGTGCCGGGCGTTTTGTTGCTAACCGGGAGATTAGCTTCTGTTCCCTCTTCAAAACCAAGTAGGTAGCACTGTCGCGGGGGTTCTTGCCAAACTTGCAAGAAATCAGCAAGGCACTGGATAGGCAGAAAATGCATTTATTCTTGGAAGCAGGCTGAAGCATTGTGATTTCAACTTATTGTTCCTGAAAGTTGATTAATATTTTGTTGTACCTCCTTGGTCTTTTAGGTTTGTCCGGACATTGACAAGACTGTGGAATTCGTTGTCCCTTGTGGCGGCTTTAGCAATTCTACAGGTGAGCTTCTTCGTTAGCTCAGGAAACAAGTCAAGATTGTGTAGGACTATGAAAACTGTGCAAATTTGGCTAACTTCGGAACACCATGCCTCCGAAATGCCTGATCAGATTTAAATGAAACTTTCAAATACTTTGCTTTATGCAAAGAGTGCTCTCTAGAACGTTGTTTCACTTTTGCAAGAGTGCTTACCAAAGATAGGGCTTTCATTTTTGCGAGAAACTCAAAATTTAACTGAATCGAAAACAAAATGATGGCTTAAATCGTGAAACATTTCTGTCGAACGAAATTTGTGTAGTTTAGGTTACTGATATCTGTGGAACTTTTTGCTATGAGGACACATACTTTTGTGACCCAATTAATAGCAGGTTATTGATAAAAATTCAAAATCAAATGCCTTACTTTCAGAAAATATATAGATTTGCTTTTTGAGATATGATCCAAAATTCCATAGATATTTGGATAAGTACGCAGACGTGTCGACAAGGTCCTGCTTTTTGCAAGTATGCATTCTAGACTTAAGGCGTCCATTGGTATGTGAGTGTGTGCATGTGCGTGCGCGTGTATATATTTGCATACCATTATCTCTACTTAAAAAAATGTAACCTAGTGCAGGTATAATCAAGGTACCTAAACTACACGTCAACGGACTCACGGAAACATGGGCACAGACGCATGAACACGACTTACGGACCTGCAAACACTGTCCACTGACTCACAAACACGGGAACGGACTCACAAAACACGATCCACGCACCCAAATACACGGGACACGGACTCATGTTCACGAGGAAACACGGTTAACGGACCGCCAAACACGGGTCACGGACTCATCGGCTTCCTGCGTCAGCTGACATCTTCATTTTGTCCGTAAACCGTGTTCGGCAATCCGTTAACCGTGTTTCCTTGTGATATGAGTATGTGTCTCGTGTATTTGGGTGCGTGAATCGTGTTTTTTGAGTCCGTTGCCATGTTTGTGAGTCAGTGGACGGTGTTTGCAGGTCCGTTATTCGTGTTCATGGGTCTGTGCCCGTGTTTATGAGTCCGTTGACCGTGTAGTTTAGGTACCTTTGATAATGCAAGACAGTAATGTATTTCATTATGAATTTTGATTATCCCTGTTTGTATGCGTCCCTCGTACAAATGTACATGTAGGAGTCTCAGTGCCATCACCTTCGGGATGACACTGGCAAAGCAGTCATGAGGCTTTCGCCTCGGAGTCTCCAATACACTGTAGAGAGTTGTCATAAAAATTTATAAGATGGACTTAATCAGGAAAAGCACGAATTACATCGATTTTCGGAGTATCTAGCATTCACATACTGCAACACCTTGGGTTTTGTGTTTTATTCATACACGAGTACATCAATTAAATCCTTGATGGTTACGGAAAAACGACGTTTATATGGTTACATCTACAGCTTTCTAGCAAGTGTATACCCATAGTGCAGTGCCCTCTGTCGTTTGTATTCTTTTAGTGTCCACTTTACAGTCAAGCAAACGACCATCTTCCAAAAATTAATCATATAATTGTTTTTATTACAAGCCAAAATGGTCTAGATTATTTACCATTGAATAACGTCATTTTAATTGCATGACGAAGTTCCAGATTGTCAGAATAAATGTTGATTAATAAATAATTTGTATAGCTAGTTCCATTGAAGTTGCCCAAAATTTGTGCATATGCATTTTTGAAACCAAGAGGTCAAACATATTTACATGTATTTTTTACGTCAACATCTATTTTGAGATGTTGTTTACCTCTTTGGTTCTGGGGTCAATGCAGTCTAGATTCCAGAAAATTGGGAGACCTGATCATAACGGCCAATGGTATGATTAGATAAGATCGTCTGCTTTTTATTAGCCAATCATAAGTAAGTGCATTATTATTTTCTTGGGCAGAAGTCTGAAAAATAGTCAGATGGAATTTACTAGTTGAAAATATAGGACTTGCTTCAGTGTACTGAAGATATAGTACAACAGGGCCATCTCGTGGAAGATTCTAAAGAGGATCTTGGCAAGGACAAGGATTAACGATTAGGAAGTAAACTAAGAGCTTGTCGTTTGCGTCATGGGTGGTAGGATACTGCGTGCAAGTGTTGCGTCACGAGAGCCTATGACCAGCAAGAGGAATTGTTGGTAGCAAGATAATCCCTGCAACTGTTTCGTCACAAGGGACAGTGACCAGCAAGAGGAATCGTGGGTAGTCGAATACTGCCTTCTCGCGTCGTTGTGTCACGAAGGACTGTGGTGGGCGTGGTGTATTGTAGGTAGAGCGATGCCACAGACTTGGTTGCGTCACGAAGGACTGTGACCAGCAAGTACACTGTTGCAGTAGGTGTGGGAACAGGACTGTCATCCAACGAGTTCTGGCTGATAAGGCGTTTGATTATTTTTGGTTAACAGTGCCGTCCCGCATCCTTTGTGCTGGAGATAAGAAAGCGCGTGATGTCGTTTTGGAAATCAGGCACATTTTCGCAGTCATGTCGTAAACCAGTGAGGGACCGTAAGAATGTTCCAGATTTCAGCCGTTCAAAAGTACCGGAAATGAGTCGGTACCTTCAAGAAATTCTGCCTTTTCCGTTCAAAATTAACTCGACGAATTTGTTTTACCCACTCTCTGCCTATTACGTCTCGATGTCGGGAAGGCAAAAAACTTCACATCACGCATCCACGGGTATTTGCCTAGTTATCAAACGTTTTCACGGCAGAGTTGCAGCGCACAGCACATCAGTTATGAAATTTATTAGTCTAGGAAGAACGAATAGAGTAATTCCGCCGAGAAAAACTTGAAAAGGATCAGGCAACAACAAATAACAAATGGAATTCCAATGACATGAAAACGAGGCACCAAATGTGTCGGATATTTGCGGTATTGTGGGTAAATACAGTGAGATTAATTTGAGTGTCGCAGTGTTTTCAGGACAGCCAGAAGTCACAAGAGAAAAGTAAATATGTCTCCGTGTATCCTGAACCAATGTTCCCTGTCTTTTTTGAAGTGTGTGGGTTGTGAACTTCTAAGCACAACGTAAATCAAGCCGGTTGAATGCAGGTGTCGTGTTTGACATTTGCAAGTGTCTATGCAATGAAAATTGCTCAACCTCAGTTCAACTGCATGCATTGTGCCACCTCAAAATTCAATAATCAGAATTTAATTATTTCGAAGACTTTTAGACACAGGATATCAATTAATGCTTTAATGCAAAAAGAGCAGGTGTCCTGAAACCAGATTACATTGTCAGAAGATACGCAAAGTATTTGTCGTTGATATATCGTTATCTCTAGTGATACTGAAACATTGAACAGTATTATCATCATTCAAAATTGAGCATTACTAAAATAGTGATGTATGGGATATTTGCTGGACATTTACTCAGCAGCGGCAGATTGGCGTGCGTCCCACCAAAAGTCATTGCGATCAAAAATTTCGAATTACGCATTACAGAAACCCACAAGAATATAACCAGCTAACCCTCGGTAAGAGTTACGAAGTCTTGTCAGAGAAGCTGCCGCAGGAACGTGGTCAACCCTTAAATGTGGTGGTGAGTGTACAAAATACAGGCACACATACATGTACACATACATGTACTAGTATTTTATACACTCACCACCTCAACTTGGTTTAACGTTTTCTTAAAGTGTATGTTTCGTTTGCCTTAATTTTTAGGGAATTTTAATTCACTTTGTCAAAATTGACGTAGTTTTCAAATTAATTTTAAGGAGATGTATGTTAACATTTCATCTACATTTTGGTTTTATTTACAGCTGCAGCAATTGCAAAAATGATGGGTTTGCCAATAACAGTCGTGATGGCCAACAATAATAATGACGCGGTTGCCAAAGCAATAACCCAGGGCGAGTTTACTCGAGGACCTGAAGTAATTCCTACATTAGCACCGTCCATGGACCTGCAGGTGCCTTTCAATATGGAGCGCATTATATGTGTCCTCAGTAACATGGACAGAGACTATGTGGGTAGATTAATGACGTCATATGACAAATTGGGTGCTGCAAAGCTATCATCAAAGCTGAACCTTGAAGTACGTACATCTGTAGTAATTAGAACTTGAATTTGAATAGGTTTTGTTTGTCACAAAGCAGAAATCTTTAAAAAACATATTTGATTTGACAAATTAAGGCTTTTCTATCTACATGTAAATGCTACAGCACAATCAGTGTTTGTCAAGTCATTCTCTCGCGATGGCGTATCAAGATATCTAGAATGGCACTGTCACAATCATGTTTCTTTGGCCAAATTAGTCTAGTTATACCATAAAAGTAATTATCCCTAGAAGGCATATTGTTTCTGGTGCATGGGCTTGGGTGCCTTGTGCAATAAAATATAATTGTTTTAGGTATGCAGTTACATGGTGGTTGATTGTTGATTGTCACACACAGATCAAAAGCTTTATGACTACCTCCACTTCATCTGATGAGGTCATTCTTGGCACAATGAAGAGATGCTTCGAGGAAAATAACTACGTCATCTGCCCCCACACGGCAACAGCTGTGGATTATCATTACACAAATCAAAACAGGTAAAAACAGCTGAAACTGAACAACAGAGCGGCCCGGATGACACAGCGACACTCGAATCTCTCTGTGTTTACAGTGCCGCAGTATCAGACAAACACTTTGGTAGCCTGGTGTCTGGCGTCGTTGGAGTTCTACACGTTGTTTTGCTTTCAATTTTTTTCTCGGCTGCATTATTCTATTCCGCATCATGACAATGCCAACGAAGTATTAGTGCTTTGCTGGCGCTTTCCGGAAGAAAATTTTTCAATCTTGACAAAGATCCGCGGTTATGATGCGTTCTTCGTTTTGACGACAATTAAGTGTGAGTGGTTATATCAAGTTCATATGACTAATTCAGAGTCCTCTTTCTTAAAAATACGTTTTCAATTCCAGTATTTTAACACACCTCAACGTTTTCCGACAGAATCTGATGTTCCAAAATGAGGCCAATGATATACATGTAAACTCGCTTTCTTACTTCCGGGACAAAGGAGAGTTCTATCGATGTGTAATCCGGGGAGGTCCTATTGGTTGCGTTTGCAGTTGACGTATACAGTGTTGCACGTACTCTTCCACGGAACCAAAGTACATGTATCAAAGTGGGCGTAACTTCCGAGTCGTAGACAAGCATGGGTGACTTGTCCTCAAATGATGGGGTATCAAAATATAGCTATTATTAACTCACAACCTTTGATAAACGGCCTCGCGATTTGTTCAGTGGTATTCGCTTTGCAGGAACAGGTTGAGATTTGTTTATTTTGAAGTGACAATACATTAATAATTTTAAATACCTACATGTATATATCTGGGGAGTCAATTTGATTGTGAAACGTTCTGAACCATGGACCTGGTCTCAGCCTACAGCAATACTAAACCTCGTATTCTCTTCGATAGTCTCCTAGCATTGTCAACAAGTTTGTAGGCATGTGGGGAGGATACACTGAAATCTGTGGCCAAGTCTTTATGGACTAGCAAGTGCCAAACCCACAGTGCACATTCCCCATCCGTGCCTATAAATACCACACACACGCAACGAAAATACCAGATAACCGGTATCCAAGTTTCACACCTGGTGACTGAACTGCTGTCTGTGACAACGAGTGCAAAAATTAGAAGCGGTTCCTTAAAATCGTTCCCACAAATGTTCTGATAAAGCGGTCAGAGTACTCTTGTATATTTCATCGAGTTCCGCATGTGTCATAACGATCACTGCTGATAGTAAGGCACGTATAATTGTTGAAAAACCATGGCTTCTAACAGTCAAAAGTTTGTCTTTGTGTAAATAAAGCCTCGTTTTTGTCACTTTCAGGTGTCCTACAAATCTTCAGATATGCATCGCTACAGCATCGCCTGCGAAGTTTAATGAAACTGTTACCAAAGCGGGTCTCCCCTTCCAAACGGACCCCATCCTGCAGGATATAGAATTAAAGCCCACCCGATTCATTGACTTAGAGCAGGGACAAGACTGGGAAAATATCATTAGAACCAAGGTCAAATGCCTGACGTCGGCGTGGGAGAAATGCAAGAAGACGGCTAACTTACCAGGACTATGGGAACCGCTATCGAAGCGCCAGTAATTGTAGAGAAAACCATTTCTGATGAGGAATTTTGGATGACATATACAGGCTGGCTATAGCACAACTGATTTTCGTGAACAGGTAGGAGACATCCGTGGTAACAGGAGTCAGACCGGCTGGTTTGGGTAACAACAACGAGCGGACAAAAGAAAATGTCAGCAATTTAGAAGAGTCGTTGGTCATAGGGCGTCACGTTGACCTGAGGATGAGTGAACTGTTGTTCGGCAGTCACCTGATGTAGACTTAATAATTATCATACATCGGAAAATCTTGGAAATGACAAAAATAGCTTTCACACGTGGAGAATTTGTGGAAAATGAAAAAGAGTAAAACTTATGATGCGAAATTAATTTAATGGTGAATTTAATAAGATGATGGCCGGAAATTTCACATTGCGTGTCGTATGCACTATGCTTAACAACAATAAATTGGTAGTACTGACGTTATTTTTCTGGTTTGGCCTTGAAAAAACAAGTTCACGCAGCTCCTCTTTTCTGTTCAACAGGACGATTCTACCGAAGACATCGTGACCTTCTCTTGTCCACTTCACTATCTCCTGTAATTTTACTTTCCCAACTCTTAAATTGTTGAAAACCAACATTTACCTTGTTTAGACATGGGACTGCAATGCCATCATCGTTAAACCTTACTTTATAGCACTGCGTATCACAACCGTGAGGTCAATTTCCCAAAAACGAGAAAATGGAAGAAATGTGCTTTTAACTGAAAGTTTCTGAGATGTTGGACATAAGGGTGTGACGTATGAATATATCCAGCACCAGTGGGTCATATCCTCCAACACCTGAGTTTAATGTACATGTACACACTTGTACCATGCTCTCGTAGCTCTGATATCCTGGGAATGTGAACCTGACAGTCACAATGCGGTCAAAAACCGAGTTGTCACAACAATCACATGCGCAACGCTTCACCATTCTTTGTTACGTCATGAACCACACTCTGTGGAATATTCCAGAAGCGCGAGTATGATACAAGTTCAGTCTCTGTGGAATATTCCAGAAGCACGAGTATGATACAAGTTCACTCTCTGGAATATTCCTGGAAGCACGAGTATGATACAAGTTCACTCTCTGTGGAATATTCCAGAAGCGCGAGTATGATACAAGTTCACTCTCTGTGGAATATCCCAGAAGCGCGAGTTTGATACAAGTTCACTCTCTGTGGAATATTCCAGAAGCGCGAGTGTGGTACAAGTTCACTCTCTGTGGAATATTCCAGAAGCGCGAGTATGATACAAGTTCACTCTCTGTGGAATATTCCAGAAGCACGAGTATGATACAAGTTCACTCTCTGTGGAATATCCCAGAAACGCGAGTGTGATACAAGTTCTTGAAGAAAAGGATCTGCAATACCTGACAATTTTTCACACTAACCACAATGGTTGGATGACTAACGCTGTGATTGGTAGAATGTATTGACCAATTCATGTTCGTAAGTGCAGATCAGCTATTTAATATATCGCCAGGTAGTGTATGTAGGTGTTCTGGTTTTACCGCTGGCCGACTTTTGGTGTAGTTTTTGTGTTTTTTGATATGAAATTGGTGGTTTAAGCAGGTTAATCTACATAGGCAATCTGGTTTTGAAGGACTATAGGGCTTTCTCGTTGTTTGTGGCTAAAGCTGGTTTCCCCATTTGGTGTACTTGGTCGAAATGTGGATATATTTGCATGCAACTCATTGTAACAAAATTTTCAAAGTTTCCATTACCAACGTGGACGCTCATGTAATTCACCTATACTGTAACTATTTTACTTTTGTTGTTGTGTTCAATTCATTGTGTGTGTTGGTAATAAACGCAAGGATAACACGGAAATACGTGGTATGGTGTCATGTCTAGCGAACCTTTGCCCGCTAGAAACCAAGATATCTACAAGAAACTGAACAATTTTTCTATGTATATCATCTCTTCCAGTCTGTATAGTATAGCGTACTGCAAGCACCAAAATCGAGACCACGTGCAAAATAAGTGAAACCAGGGCCCGGTCTCTAATCTTTGTACTCGAAACGAACTCGAAACTATTTTTGGCAATTTCTCTGCTCCTTTTGTGCGAACTTAAGATAATTAGTTATCAGACTGTGCTCGAATACATTATAGTTTATGCATAGGAGTTTCTAGTTCAAGTTTGCCCTTGAAGACCCTTATATTCGTGCTACAAACTCGAGTAAAAACTCGAAATTTCGAGTTCAAACTCGAACTTATTGCTTTAATATTGGGTTTACAAACTGTGAACTAAAGGCAATAAATTATTTATGTAAGTTATTGTGTACTCGAGCATAGAATAACAGACACTTATCTTGAGTTCGCCCAAAAGTAGAGTAGAAAATGCCAAACCTAATTTCGAGTTCCATTTCGAGTAAAAAGATTGGAGAGCTGGCCCTGGAACTAAATATTTTCATGTACGTAACGTAAGCCGTGACGTGTTTTTATGAAGCAGTTTGTCTTCCATCAATCAGTAGCTTGTTTTTTTGGCAGATTCAGTGTCTACGGCGTTGAGTTTCTTCTTGTTTCGGTAAACAAAGACGGCGGTTCCAACAAGCCCCCCGACACACACCACCACGACAAGAGCTACAATGACGTAGACCATCTCGTTGGAAAGTGTGTTAGTGCTCGCTGCGGCTTTGATGGAGGCACCAGAATTTTCCGGTGCTTGAAGGGGCTCTGCAAGAGATGAAACATTGATGTCACTAGTCCAGGTTTCTGTTCTAGGAGAGCCTGTTCTATGAGCTGAAATGAATCATTTGAGCAATTCATGTCCTCAAATATTTGATGAAATGCCAAGTACAAGCACCACAACTTACATGAAGGTAGCACACAGAAAGTCTTTCATCTTGTAGCGTACATTTAAGAGGCTCCTTTTATTAATACTACCGTATGTGTATTTGTTATTCACCAAACAGTTGTCTTACTTGGTTCAGCGAGCGTTGTTCCCGTTATGTCAGTCGTGCAGGCTGTTTGGTCGGGGAATTCAGAGTTGCTGGAACAGACGCGGAAGGTAAACGTTGACGACTCTGCCAGACTGTCAACTGAAAACAACGCAGTGGGTTGCCCTGACGACAGAATGGTCACGGTTGTTTGTTCACCTTTACCAGAGACGCGTTGCTGAAGTGAAAAGTACTGTTTGGAACCTCCGTCAAATCCTGACTTGCATCGGACTGTCAACGAAGTTGATGCTATGTTGGTTACTAAACAACGTCTTGGAGCTTCCGAGGGACCTGTAAAGATTTAAATGAATTAAATGACATATGTTGGCGGCTCATAGAGAAAAGTTTCAGCTTTTGAATTAATGTTTCCGGACTGATTTTAGATGTTAAATAAAAGAACGTAACGGTAGATTGTTATCTTGTCAAAAACACTTGTAACCAAATAAACCATGGCACGTATTTCCATTTGATTTCAAGTATAGAGTGCGGCACGGATGAACCGTGTTTCTATTAGGGGTGGCTAGTTTCGGCAGAAATGAAGTATTCCATTTTAAAGCTCCCTAGTTCGAGCCGGTGCGTCAGGAGAGTACGAGTTGAGTGGTGTCAGTGACCACACGGTATAAAATTAAATGTCGAGCAATCAATCAGTTTTGTCCCGACTCCGTGGAGTAGAACATTCAAGCTGTCCAATACTCGTAACGGCTAATACAGTGTTCACTGGATTTATGATGAGTACGTACCCGGTGCTACCACTTCGATGGGACAAGGCTGGCGACTGGAGCCCAGTGAGTTGTTTGCAAAGCACTGGAATGTTGTGTAGTCGTAAGTTGTACTGGAAGACGACAGACGGGGGTTGTGATTTGACTTCCGAAACAGTTTTCCAGTAACCGAATACAACTGAGACATTATATGGAGTTTAAATATTAGAACTAGCTAATCTTGCCTTGACAATAGATCCTTGAATTGGGCATGTCGACAGAAGCAACGACCATGTATATACAATATATTCATTATTTTCAACCGAATTTTGCAATATGTTTCACCCATCACCTACGGTAAGCAGAGGAATTCGATAACTGAGAACTACCTTTACGAATATGCGTCTGGTATACTTCGTTCCCTTGCGTGTCTGCGACTCGTTCAGAGCGGTCTGTGATGATCTGGTTATCAAGTTATATTTGAAAACGCCTAATCAGGTCCTGTTGAACATCAATGCGGAAGCCAAAACTTACTTTGGTGTGTAGAAAATTGACGAATATGCGTGATATCTGTCCGTGGGAGTAGTCCTTCCGGGTACGGAGATGGTTTGTCCAGCACTATTCAGCCATACGAAGGTCACAGCGTTAGGATTGGCATACACTCGACACGTCAGTGTCACAGTTGACTTCAGATGTACACCGTACTTTTGTTTATGATTTTCGTGGCACTGGGGTTGAACTAAATGCAGAAGGTGAATAATTATTCTAATAGTATTAATTAAATCTTACTATTGTTCGTTAAACTTTCAGTGTTTGTTATGGAGGCTACAGAGTTTTTGCAGATCAAGGTATCCTGAAAATAGTAGTTTTAGTTCTATAGTTATTCAACATCTAAAAAAATGAGAAAATGGCTTTTATTTGAATTCGTGTGTAGAAGTTTCTAAACGCATCGCTGTAAATCCGTAGTGGCTAAAAGCGTCCCTGTTTAAAAAGCAATTATCACCGTACATGTGACGTCCAAGTCGACGACTACTACTACAGAACTTTCATTTTTTGAAGTTGGAAACACAATTGTTCAAGGGAAACTTTTTATCAAATGCCGTAAGCCGGCCCTATCTTAGCTATAAGACGGTCCTAACTTCCACTCGTGTTAGATCAAATATCCTTTTGACCTATTAAAATATTTTTTACGAACACTAGATGACTGGAAAATCTCACATCGTCCCTGCATACAACGGTATCCCTGAAACGTCACGCAAGCGCTCATAATCATACATCTGTGACTGCCATTTGTTGCAAAATATTTTATTTTACGCTGATCACATATTTTGAGAAATCGAAACTGACTGATTTTGTATTCATGTGAAAACAACGTCCCAGGTCTTTATCGGTAACAATGAAAAGTAAAGATCCTACATTTTTATAAAAAAAATCCACCACGCCCGACTTCTTGTTGAATACATGGTAATACTCCCGATATATTCGGCAGCAGTAGGACAGATCAAGAATAGGATAGACTATCAAGAGACATTAATAGTATGTAAAACCACGACCATATTTTGCATGCACGCACCCAGCCTAAAATATAGGGGAGGCTCGAAGTTTTGGCAATGTAGACCTTTTACATAGGCGGATTAAGGGGATGCAGCCAACCCCCAGCCTTGACTGCCGCAGGCAAATGACATAGCAACAGCATAAAGCGTGAGGAACATTGAGTCCAGTAACCTGGACCGGTAGCGAATGCGGGGGGCTCAGACCCCAGCTCGCGGCGGAATCGGGTTCCCGTTTTATTTTTTAGTCCACCGATAGAATTTGTGAATAGAGAGTTCACATCCCCGGCCCGACCGACTTTTGAGCCGCACATGCAAGCGCTCTTTACCCATGCAATTGCCAATGCAACATGTTGCCTCCCCCCCTCATGTTATCCTAGGTCCGCCACTGTTTTCTAACACAAAAAACGGAGTACCACATTCAGAGCTATGAATTGTTCATTCGCGCCTTTTTAGTGGACACTTGTCTCATTTTCTCGGCCACTTTTTGTTTCTATGAGGCCTGCCTTTTTGCCCACTTCGCCAAATCTGAGGGCTCGTTCGAGCCCCGAGCCTCCCCACGGGTGTGCGCATGTTTTGATTGTGTTTTTATTTTGGTCATATATCATCTTGAGGTAAATTTTGCGCAGACGAGCAGCTGCTGTCAATATGTTATATGGCCACTCTCGTTTTCTGTATAGTTGTAACATCTCTTGTTGCCCTTCGAAGGACCAGGCGGATATACCGAGAGTTTGAGTAAGTGTCAATTAAGGTAAGCATTAACCAGACAACAGTGTCGTGTATTCAACTTATCTTGTGTATACGAAGTCTGATACCAAACTATTCTAGTCTAGCTGTCTGACTAATTGCTCTGGTCGTCGTCACGTTAATGCTTTCAGCTTTGCGTTCGCAATAGCGTACGCAAGACTTTCTAAGTTACGATTAGGTGTTCAGCTTTTGATAAAATGTTCCCCTATGCATGACGGTGAAACCCATGTTTGTCTCGACTGATATTTCTAGTGGACTTACGTTGAACATGAAGTGCTATTTCCGTGCTGTTGGAAATGCCAACAGCGTTCTTCAATTGGCAGTGATAACGACCAATAGCAGACCTGCAAGAGGGAACAGTAAATCTAAAGGATAGAACAAATTAAACACAACTGTACGTGTAGTAGGACAGTGTCGTATTTTAATCGGGGTAAACGGGATGGGTTCTCCCGCGCCCCTATGGGGCGCCCTCAAGTGAAAGAAAAACATTCACTACTTACTAGGAGCGGCTGATGTTTCCACTCTTCTGTCAAAGTGAGGCCATTGTCAAGTGGGAACATCAGTCAGGTGGGTGACCTTATTACTCGAGCCGTACCCTTTAAAAGTACTGTCATCGGTGAAACTATGCTTTGTTCCAGACACAGGTGTAGAATCGAAGTGCACTACACGTCCCGATGAATTACAAATACACTTTAAGAGTCACAACACGGGAGAGGATGGTGTATGTCCAACTGCAGCAGTGACGAATTCCTACAGGTACTGTACCTTAGTAAACGCTTCCTAATGAATAAAAATGCTTTACCTGTTCACTGCACCAATATGCAGTCCTACTGATTTCCCAGGTACATTTACTGGACGAATACCCTGTCCAAGGGCTAGTTCTTTTCCGTTTCTGTACCAAAGTATACTTTCAGGAAAAGGGTTTGCATTTACAGTTAGATTAAAAAATGCATTTTCTCCTTCTATCACTTCGACGACTTTCGTGGTCGCAGTAATTTCCGGTTCAACTGCAATTAAAGTTAATAGCAATTGTGAAAAGTTTGTTGGAATCCAAGAAAATTTAAGATTATTGGAGGTATTACGAACAGAATTGTTGGTTATAACCATAGACATCATACTGACGGTTTTCGAACACGTAGCCCTGCTCATGGCCAATGGTAACATTCGGCCAAAAACTAACCACATTTCAACTCGTTTTGAGACCTGCGCTCACAGACTAGGAAAACAATCCACCAACATCAATTGCATAAGCAAGGCCTGAAACGTCATGAACTGCCAGATTAAAAACAAACGCTTCATCAAATTCGTCTAAGGCGGACTTTAGTTTTTAAAAAGTGGGTATGCAACTAAACAATCACCGCCCCACCGACTGGATTTTCCACTACTCAAAATACGAAGACCTGAACTAATTTTACTTTTGGCCTGGCTTCAAATGACTATCTCAGTATCTGTCTGCAAACGGAACTGAAAACTGAAACTCATATTCGGAATACAAACTTTAAATGGCTTACATTGGACGTCCAGTCTTAAAACATCTTTCAGAGGAGGACGAAGTTGTCTGAGCATAACGTCATTGATGACGTCACATTGGTATTGGCTCTCGTGGTCTCGACTGGAAGCCTGTATGTTCAATGTACTGGTGACCGTAAATGTATTGTCAAACTCTTTCAGCGATCTGTATGTGGTGTTCAGAGTGACGCCGTTCCTCGACCACACTAACGCTGACACTGGCTTAGAACCAGGAGACTTGCATATAAGTGTGTAAGATCTGCCCGCTATGACTGGTGAAGGGCGGCTGATAACAGGTTTAAGTGGCATCACTACAAGATACAAATTCGATTTTTGGCATTACAAACGAGAAAAACAAAACATGTTGACCTTTTTGGCTTCCGTGCTCAATTTTTTTTCACGCATGTAATTTTGCACAGTTTCCGTGTACGTTATTATACATGCGCGCACGCAGCCTAAAATGCAGGGGGGCTCGAATTTTCGGGGTTCGCCGAATTCGTGCCTTTTCTTGTTTTCTCGGTCTTATTGTTTCTGTGGGGCGGAGCTTTTTGCCCACTTCGCTAATTAGGGGGGGGGGGGGGCGTTCGAGCTCCCTCCCCCCCTGGGTGGGCGCATGTTATATTGATAGTCGTTTATCATAAAACAAAAGCAACATAACATATGGTGCTTTTAGATTGTTTTATATATCAGCTGATCATGCAAACCATCAGTGTTAAATATAAGTTGGAAGGAGATTCAAGAATCTGTTGGAACTATACAGTGTCTCCACATCGAAATTACTTGATACGTTCAACAATATCCTACAATCAAAAATAATTTGCCACCATTCATTGCATTTACGCTGCATTTTCCCTTGTCACATTTCTGTTGCAAACTCACAGTTCATATCGGGCACGGCTTTTCTCTTCGTTTCAGAGTATATCAATACAGCACTCTCTGCCGTGCAAATTATAGTCCCTCGATACATATCTCTGGTAGCAGCTATCGACAACACTGATGTTCGCGATGAAATACCATCTTGTGAGCCCGTGTCGACATACTTTTGAAATTCCGAAATATCCCTCAGTTGTCCGTTTGAATCTGTAAGGCACCAATATGTCATACACGTAACTACAATCACATGTTTACGACAGCGTACCAACTAAATGTCAGACTACATCCGTTCATTTGAACACAGTGGAAGAACTCGCAAGTAGGCCTACATGTGTGACAGGTTCAGGTCCTGTTGCAACTTCAAAACTAAACTTTTGGGGTGAATTTACAATGTGAAATACTGCAACTATACGTGCCCCAATGCGGGGTTTTACATTAGTAAACACAGCGAACACATAGGAGCAATCCATTGCCTCGAAGGTTCACTACTCAGATACCACAAGAAATTTCAGACTCCGGTATATTTTTTTATTTCTATGTGCAAATTACTTCGTTGAAAACACGACTAGTCTTTGTGTTTGCAAGCTTGATACTGGTTCGCTCGTAGTTTCGGAACAGTCGCCTTTCTTTAGGTGTGCAGCTATGTTGTAAAACATCGTGAGACATAACAAGCAAATTAAAACACCAGCTATATTTGGAGACTGCATGTCTTATCATCAGGCAATAAGGGGGGTTAACATAACATAACGGAATAAACAGTGAAATACACGTGACAGTGGGAAGAGGGGCATTCAAGCAGAGAGTGAGAATGCAACACACAACAGGAAGACCGCAACCGTATCGAAACAGAGCCAGCGTGCGGTACACACCTGTGAGCTGCTCATTCAATACAGGTTTTTCGTGACTCGTCAATAGCGATTCCAACATCTTTGGCTGAAATGTGTAATTTTCAACATGGCGAATGATGGTATTATCTACTATTTCTTGCCTAGATATTTTTTCAAGCTTGCAAACAAAAAGTGTAGTCGTGTTTTCAACGAAGATTGTGTAAACGAAGGGCTGCTACCGAACTATACTAATATGCAAATAAATATACACGATTTTTCGGGTACTAGACCCAGTTCAGGGCCGTAGGAAGCGGGGGACGTGTCTTCCCCAATTAATTTGCAGGCATCGTGGCAAAAGGATAGGATTGGGGCCTGGGGCAGGTGAGAAAAGAAAGACAATGAAAATGGAAAAGAAAGAAAATTCAAGAAAACATTCATTAACTACCAGTGCTTGACTGATTTACTCTTTGAGGCACCTGGCCAGGACAATTTTATTAGGAGTGGCCATTTTAAGGTCATCTAAACGCATTAAATAATCCATTATTATTTGTATTAGGAAAAAATCGAGAAAATTTACAGAAATATGGGAAATTCAATGCTGAAAGGTTGATGTTATCTATTTATGCGTGCATAATTATTGAGAGCCTCGGGACAACAATTGAGGCTGAATGGTATCTGTAGCATTATAATAGCGAATACGCGTCGTAGTCAAACAAACCCATAAAATGGCTATCTCTTTAGTTTACCAGTGTCTGCAGAACCTGACTGTAGCACAGACGTGTGACTAGGATGTAGTTAAGACTACTTTCAGTTCAACGGAGAAGCATATACTGCGAGATTACATATGCGTTGAGCTACTATAAGCATGTGTAAGTCAAACCATTTAGAATTCTTAAATCTTGAATTTCGCCGCTGATAAAAACGCGAGGGACTCGCAACTTAATAGCACCACATACGAACCTTCCATGGTCCAGACCATCTCTGGTAGTGGTTTGCTGTTTTCAACACTACATTCATATTGCAGGGTGGTCCCTTCATCTTTAGTCACGTGTTTATTTGGTCCGACCAGTGACAAACTTCTCGGGTTCACTGTGCAGAAAAAATAGTGGTGCAACACACAGTTTGGTTAATTCAATTTGATTTAATAAGCACTTTAACAAAAATAAATCTGAACAGTGCATTATGAAAGCATGAGATTATATTGATACTTATTGAAACTTTCAAACTAGAAAGGTCGTTTTCGTCATATACTGTCCACTTCAAATATTCGCTACCAATCACGTGATCTTAACCCACAAATTACAGTTGACAATCAAAGAACTGTTTTGAAAAAAGGTTGTGCCGTTATAAACATTGTACAATTAATATGAAAAACCATGAACCATACCGAGGACTACAACTGAAGTTTCGTGGTAAGTAGTGGAGACACTGGTTGGCCATTTATAGCACCTGTAAACGCCTTCATCTCCTACCCACATGTCTTCAACATGAAGAACGACCTTTCCCGACCCATTTGATGTGGAGAATTTCCCTGGATCCGCCCAAGACTCCACCTTTCCATTCACTGAAATAGTGGCACCATGACGTCCGGTTCTGTCCCATACGATGTTGGTGCTCGACAACCCAGTGACGTCTATCGGGCAAGTTATGACCAGAGTCGAACCAGCCACAACTGGATATGTTTGGGTTACTACATCGGAACCAACAGCCATGCATGTAGACATTAAAATTATGGATGTCGCATACATATGTTTTGCTGGAGACATAATGCAACCCAGGCTTCTCTTTTCTTCTTCTTGTAGTCTACTTCTAGCGCTTTACTAGACGTATAATGTTGACTGAAATCACAAAAATTATTTGTAAAAACAGACAGTCACGCACCTTAGCAGTTGTTTTCTTAAAAATGTTCTCAAGCTCGGGCGTATACTTTGCAGTATTGTGAGGGCATGGGATTTCTCATATGGAATTATTCTTCTATTTAACATTTCGTAATGGTTTTAAAAATGGAGTTTTGATCTTGTTATTTGCATTTCATCTACCATTATAAATGTACCGTCCATGATACCGTTGGATATGCCGCGCTAGTCCCACTGGCGGCGCTGCAAAGAAACGTCAATGAGAACTAGATGTTCATTCATGCACACATGCCAGTGTCTCTTGCATGGGCCCCCCAGCCCACGTCTGGCGCACCGCCCATAGACCACCGTACGTAGGGTGGTGTAGCACTAGTGAAAAAAGTTGGTGTGCCGCCCGTGTCTTGGCTTTATTTGTATGATTTTCTCAGTTTCGAACTATAGTCATTCAACTAACTTACATCCTTTTTGGCGATCCCCATGATTCTAATGTAGCAGGATTTGAAATCACTAAGTAGTTTACTGTTGAAAATCACTGCTAGATCGATAGGCCTATCTATGTTGCTCTCAGCTCCGGCGCCGGTCAGCCCTTTGAGTTCGAAGTGAACACTTTCATCAAAACCTCAAAAATATGACTGTCTAAATTCATAGCGTTTTCATAAAAACATGTGAGAGAACTTACCCTTGTAAACACTTCAATTTTACTGAGCACTAATTCCGTTGACTGAGAACCTTATAGTTATCGAGAAGTCTGCATATGGGTGAGGCACACGTATGGTAAGGACTTCATTGTATTATAAGTGTTTATGATGGATACACTGTTGTCAACAAATAAGCATCAATCAATGGGAGTATTAATTAATTAATTAATATGTTTACGAAACGCCAAATGCATGATAACAGTTAATTGGCGTCGTTCGCTCGCATAACTCTCTCTTGACGTAATCCACACTGAGCGGTTTTGTCAACAAATGTCTCTGTTGTTGAGTCATTGACAGTAAAAATGTTTCTGTGACTACGCATTCGAAAAACGTATGTGAAATTTGTACATTTGATTTTCTAATTTCTTTACTGTCGGGAATTTATAAAGGATACCCATTCACAAGCAGAAGCAAATGTTTGACCTACATACGGGCTTTTAGAATATGGAGCTGGCTTTCTTGACTCAGTTGGTATATGTTTTTATGAAATCATAGATTATTGTTTATGATGAAATTGACCGAAATCTAAAAAAGTGAATTTTGAAGGTCCTTCTTTTAAAAATACTATTATTGGATGATAGTAAATACTGCCAATTGCTTAAACAAAGGATTTGCCTTTCGCACAAAATTACGAAACGGAACTGGCTGTTGTTACCTAACAGTCTCGTAGATCCGAACCGCACTCGGCAAGTTGATTGTCCCGCTTCTACAGACGAAATCAATGACTGCAAACGTTGGGTATATTTTCTAAATTTTGTCACTTAAGTCTGCGATTCGTCCTGACTGCCTGCGCTTTTTGTCTTCTGAATTGGTCGGCGGTCCAGAAAGAATGCCCCGTGACCGTGTTGTCGCCTTAGCCTTTGGTGGACATTTGGACAATTTCAATGGCTTAATTTTTGCCTTTGGCAATTTTTCTCAGAGCTTGAACTGAGTTAAGATACAACTGTGCAAATGAGAAAATGACGCATGATTAAAATGACTTGCAATCCTGTCCATGAATGACTAAGAACACGCGATGCTTGGAAACGTTTAGCCTTGGTACAGCGCTGTATATTTTGACGACAGTCTTCATACAGCTAGCTGGCTGGCTAGGAAACGTTCTACTTCAAGATAAGACTCGCGTTGTTTGCTTTTATTGAACTTTCACCCCGGCATCTATAGTTTGAGTCCTGAGTCAGCTGAAGCAAATATTGTACTTCTGACTGATTGATATGGTGAAAAACACAGGGTTGGTTGATTATTTAAAGCCACTTAAAGCAGCCTTGATACAGAGCTGTGTGATTTTGTGTAATGGCTGTTCAGTAAGCAGTCAGTTTTGGTTAGAATTTAGTTATGCCTGGGTGTACTGTTCATAACTGAGCCAGGTAGCTGAATCCAAAATTTTTTCAGTTAACATGAACTGGTAAACACTAGGTAAACTGAGCGAGGCTTGTTATACAATTTGTGTATTAGCAGATTAGTCAATATACCTACATAAACTGATTACACTTCCTGTTACAGTAAGCTTGCTGGTCGAACACTGTTCATTACCGGTGCTTCTCGGGGAATTGGTAAAGCCATTGCTCTCAAGGCAGCTAGAGATGGGGCCAATATCGTTATCGCAGCAAAGACTGTCGAGCCTCATCCGAAGTTACCAGGAACAATTTACACTGCAGCTAAAGAAAGTAGGTATATTAGCATTCACCAAGTGGTAGGCATCCTTGCATGGCTACTTCTGTGGAGGGCACTAGTCGGTCCCACTTTAAATCATTGTAACGTATTCAATTTTTAACACAAAATCATAATTTGGCATCCACGGGTTCGTTTTTGTCAACTTATCCGCAGTCGGAAATCTGTTCAGTGACGGGAGTTCAAAACATCAGCAATTGTGAACCCTGGGTAATATCTCATCATGTTTTGTCACTTTGCATTATAATTCTCCAGAAGCAACACTGTCAAAGTGTCAATTACAATGTAAGTTAATACAGCAATGCTGTGTAATAGTACTTAGAAAATACTAAAACCTTCTGTTAACACAGTAGATAAACTTAAGGATTTTAAATGTTGTCTGTTGTCTTGATGTGTTTTAGGTAGTTTGTAGATGGATAAATTTTTTATTGTCAGTTTTCAGGCGGCGAGTAAACACAAAGCAGTGAATTGTACCTTCTCCTTGTTTCAGCATTTTTCTGTATTGTTATTTTGTTTAGTCGAAGAGGCTGGTGGTCGTTGTCTCCCCTGTGTTGTTGATATTCAACACGAGGACCAAGTGAAGAAGGCTGTTGAGGAAGCTGTCCACACGTTCGGCCATATTGATATCCTTGTAAATAATGCCAGCGCAATCAGATTGACCGGTACTGCGGAGACACCCATGAAACGCTATGACCTTATGATGGGCATCAATGGGCGTGGTACATATCTATGGTGTGTACAATTAAACTTTTTTTCTGTTTGATTACTGAAGAACCAAAATGGAGACTTTTTCACTCCCCCCACAAAATATATCTTGAAATCTTTCTCAGTGCAATAGAACTCCATTGACCCAAAGAATGTCTATGAGTTGTAAACTCTCCAGAAACAAATATGCTCAAAAATGTACATATAAGTAGAATTGACGAGCTCTTCAAAATTTGACCGCCTAGTTCAATTTAGGGGATTTCATCTTTGGCACTGCTGTCTATTTTCAAATGTATTTTGGTGCAGTTGTCAGCTCTTGTATTGTCTTTACATCTACGTACTGTGTAGATGCAACAGGTTCAGCTGTGACAGTTCCAATCTGTCATTCAATCAGGTTTTATTCACATGTAACAACTACTCATCCCAGTGAGGAATTATTGCAGACAAAGTCACTAAAGTGTCGGCATGCCTTAATGACCGTAACGATAAATTTACATGTCAAACACAACGGTGTTCTTGGTTTCTTTATTTGCGTTATTTTCTTCTTGGCCCAATGTTTTGGTCATCACCATTATACCATGTTCATACCGTACTGGCAAAAATTATGCAACTATGCGACCAGGAATTCCCGTTCATGGTGTCTAACCACTAGCTGAACATTCCATAGTTGCAACTGACAGCAGGTTGATTTAAATATCAGAGTAGCTGAAATGACGAGTCATGCTAGGTCCTGTTGGTTTTGCCTGATTAACTGCTGCACCAATTTTCCTCTTTGCAAATGAAATCTGCCTAATTGGTTTTAATTCAATGAATTTTACTTTTCAGCTCTCAAGTATGTCTTCCACACCTCCAGAAAGGCCGTAATCCACACATTCTGAACATCAGTCCTCCACTGAATTTGAACCCCAAGTGGTTTAAAAATCATGTCGGTAAGTTGAATAACTCATGAAAATTAAAATGTAGAAGAGCATTTTTCTAACCTTGTTTTCGTAGTGAATACAGAAATCAACATCCAAATCACTGATTTTGGTATGTTCACAATGAGGAGTGGTGACTTTGAGTGTTAATTGTTTCTTTGGTGTACAATTTTTATTTGCAGTAGGTTGTTCTTCTGGTAGTCATTAGGTTCTATTGCATATCTACATTAAAAGTGCTTAATATCAAGTTTACACCAGGGTGTCCATGTTAGCTATTGACATTGTTATATTTTTGTAGCTTTCACCATAACCAAATACAACATAACTATGTGACCTCTCAATCAGTTATATTCTGCTGCTTACATTAGAACCAAGTACAAAATGTCTATGTGATCTCTGAATCAGGCAAGTGTGTAACCTACACTATGGCCAAGTATTGTATGTCGATGTGAGCTATGAATCAGTTGTATTTTATAGCTTACACTATGGCCAAGTACGGCATGTCTATGTGTGCTCTTGGTATGGCTGAGGAGTTCAGAGATGATGCCATAGCTGTCAACGCATTATGGCCCAGAACAGGTACAGTTACGATGTGTAGTATTTTTAGATAATTTGTTTGATCATAGGTTCCATTCACTGTGACCATGAGATGGTGCAGTTTATACTATTGGATACATAAAGGATATGCCATGAAACAAGCCAGTGCATAGTGGCTTTGAATGGATATTGTTGTATCCTCTGAATACGGCTGTACACAGATAATCAGGTGCTGGTATAAATACTGATGCTAAAATTTGACAGTTTTAGGCTTAGAATTCTCTCTTAAATTACAATACAAGCCAAAATAAAACAATGAAACAAAACACCGTACCAGTGTCGTGACAATCAATTTTGCGTGCACATTCCTTTTTGCCCAGTTCCAAGCACAACAGCTGTAATCTCGTCGCAGTCTCGTAATAAATAAATTCAAAGCAATTGCACATTGAACATTGGCTCATTTTAACGAAGACAATAGATTTCCTGTACCTAGCAGTCTTATATGTGTCGTAAAATTTTTGGCATCTTGTCTTTGGAATTTTCTGTTTGTAAAATTGAGACCTGTTGCTGATGAAAAGGGAATGTGGAGATTTTTGCAAGTCGAAGTTTCTGTGAATACTTACTACATCAAAGTGTAGCCCTTCGTCGGCATGCTGGTGTCATGAACATTGAAACTGGCTTCAACATTATTATTCATAAATGATGTGAAATTCATCCAAAATCAATTGTTTTAAGACTGCAACTATGTTAAGAAGGTCAACTATCACGTGTTGTGCCATAACAGCTGGTCTAATTACAGTAAACCAGTCGTCTGCATTTGTCGAGCTATGTATCTTTTAAAGGTGTCATGATTAATTAGATCCAAACTGTAGGAATAGGGAAACGCTTTGCGGTAAATTACCTGTCATGACAAACAAATACTATAACAGTCAGTTCCGACTCAATTCACTTGACTGTCATGGCATGCCAGTTTGCTTGCACTCAGCTGTCATGATGTGGAATAACGAGGTATTTTGTTTGTTTTTTGTGGCTTTAATTTAACATATCTCGCAAAAAGCAAATTATCTGTGGATCAAAGAAAGAACCGATTTGTGTTCTGTTTTGGTTGACTATGCTTATTGTCCTGGTCTGCAAAATTTTAATTAGGACCAAGCAAGCAGAAGTCACTTTCTTGATCTCATTTCACTTAAGAGTTCCATGTCGGATGTGCTGGCTATTGTTTTGTTGCTATTTCACACTGTCTTGTATTTGTGAATTGTAAACATAATAGTCTCATTTCTCCCAGGATGCTGTAGTATGTGTTATCTGCTTTCTATTCACCATATATATATTGTGTCTCCTAATTAGCCATCTACACGGCTGCCATGGAAATGCTTAGTGGAGGATCAGAGATAGCCAAGAGTTGTCGCACACCAGATATAATGGCCGATGCTGCTTACCTTATCCTGACGAAGGACAGTAGAAAATTCACGGGTAACTTTTGTATAGATGACGCGGTGCTGAAAGAGGCAGGGGTCACAGACTTGGATAAGTACAGTTGTGTGCCAGGTAGGTTTGCCATAACTGTTCAATAATTTTGTTAGGCAGTCTGGAATTGTTTCTTAGAAAAATATCTTGAAATTGGTTTTTCTTAGCAGAAAACTGTGAAAAGGATTATGCCTAAAGGTTCTGAACAATATAGGATTTGAGGAATAGCCACCTTCTATTAAACAAACCGTACTTGCGTCATATGTTTCTCATTAAACAAGAAGACAACTGTTCTTGAGGAAAGAAGTTTGTTATTTGGCATGCAATTCATTAGTGAACAAAAAGGGCTTTAGGACTGTTCCAGTAAAATCCGTGTGGGAGGGGAGGGGGCGGCAGTAGAAATAAAAATTCACGGGAGGTGGTTCCTGTAAGAAGTGATGCATTAAAAATGGGTGGTATTTTTTGACTAGTTAATGTTGACAGTTTGGTTACTTCAGCGTCAAAACTCAAAAAATGTAATTGGCATATATCCTGACTTATCCGAATTCAAAAAAGCCCATATTGCCAGTGAACAGAGTGCAATACGTTCACTAAACCATTAATCAAGTCATGGGCAACTTGATTTGAGCCAACTGTTTGTCTGCAGTCCTATTGAATTGAAAAGTTATGCAACACTAAACTGGTGTTAACACATATAAGAAAATTGATGATTTTTAAATAAAAAGTATGAGGAGTAAGATAAACAAGTTCCAATATTCACTTGACATAGAAGTATAAAAGAGTTTGTGGACACAGTTTGTGATTCATAGATCCTTATAATTGAAAAAATGTTCATTGAAATTATAGACATATGGTGAACAGAGCCACCTAGTGGCTGCCAAAAGTATTGCTCACAGGCTACTTTAGTTTTTGACAATATTGGACAAGACAACTAGTTCTTGTCTGTCAATCATCTAAGTTCTTAACAGGTCCTCCTGGAGGCAATTTGTTTGCAAGTGTTTGATTTTATATGTTAACCTATTAAAAATAATTAAAAAATTATGGGTCATGGGTTGGAGAAATAAATGAAAAATACGGGCGGTGGGTACGAAATAAAAGTGCCTTCCCCCCTCCCATACAGATTTTGCTGGAACAACCCTTAATGGGAATTGATAAGAATTGGAAAAAAATAATTTAGATAGTGACGACCACAAAATAGGTTGTTTTTAGTGACTGTAGATGGTTCAGCATTAGGGTTTATCCCTTCTGTGGGTGTGTTCCTATTTCGCTGTCACATTTATCACCATGCTGTTCCAGGGACTGATCTGATGCCAGATTTTTTCTTGGACGACGTGGACCCTCTCCAGAGAGCAGGTGGTGCTACTGCTGCAACGACAGTGTTTTCTGCTGGTGAAGTGGGTAGTATATTCAACACCATCAACGGCATGCTGAGTGCAGATCTTGTAAAATCCATTAGTGGGATATATGCATTTGAGCTGAGTGGTATGTTGCTATTTATCCAACAGTATCTTTGCATGTCGTGTTATTGGAACTTGTGCTGTTATCATTTGGCAAATTTTTATGCCGATACATAACAGTAGTTTTCAGAATTATCTGGACAACTTTAGATTTTAACATAGTTTAATTGCACAGATTTGCAACTAATTATCTCTCTCCCGTCTTCCTGTCTCACTCTCGATTCTTCTCTTTCCCTCTCAGTCTTCCACTTCCTGTTATGCTTCTCTTCTCTCGCACGCAGATGATTTACTACTTTCAAGTTTTGAGTGATTATTTTTGTGTGGTTTTGATAAAGGGAGCATTGCGTCCTGAGACAATAATGCAATGAGAAATAACAGCAGAGTCTGATCTAGTTAGTCATTTCTTAGCAGAGTCTGATCTAGTTGGTCATTTTTGAGCAGAGTTAGTCATTTTTGAATCTACTATGAAAAAAAAATGTTGCAGTAGTGTGGTTACTTTTCAAGTGATACATAAATTCTAGTAGCCATCAATACTTGTGGAGAATACGTTTGAATGTTGACTATTAAAATCACCTTCGTTGCATTGCTTCGTGCGGTGACATTGTCTAGTCAAAAATTTAATTGTAGTTTGGTCAGGTGCTTTTTCCTATGAAACTGCTGCTAGTAAACCTACAGTCTTTTACACCACTATGACTGTGTTTGGCAGGATGATATGAGAATGAGATCATGTAAATCTTTGTGAGATGTCACTTCTTTAACATGAATGGATTTGGTATATTTTGTACCACATAGTGGCCATTTTTATGCGCCCACATATTTATATGTGGTCGCATATTGCGGTCATCTTTATCTGGGCATCCGGCGTCCGCAGCTGTGTCTGCTAAACCCCTTACATGATCTTGATGAGATTTGGTAGATATGTTCCTGTGAAGCTGACGACAGATTTCGACGAATTTCGGACCTCTCCGACTACCGGTGTGCCCCCTAGTGGCAGTTTTAGTTTTTTAGGTTTACCTCTGTATCTTAAAAGGTGGTCAATGGATTTTCATGAAATTTGACAGATTAGCATTTATTAGAGAGGTGACGCTATCTTGTAGGTTTTGGTTGAATTCAAGGCATTTTGCACCACCTAGTGGTCATTTTTACTGTTTTCGAGTCTGTTTTTTGGCGTCCGTCCTTCTATCAACCAAACTGCTCTAGGGATGATTTTGAAAATTGGCTTATGCATGTATGTTCTTACTGTGAAGAGGGCGGCTGTCGATGGTTTTCTGACGATTTCGGCAACTGTGGAACCTCCTAGTGGCTGTTTTGTTTGTCTCTGTGCTCTTGGTTGTATCTCCTAATCGCTCTACAAAATCTTTATTGAATTTTGCTGACATATTTATATAAAGTTGACAACAGAGGACGATGACTTTCGGACTGATTGGACGACTGGTGTGCCCCCTAGTGGCAATTTAATTTTTTTAATTTTGCATCTGTACCTTCAAAGATCCTCAACGGATTGTCATAAAGTTTTGCAGATAGGCATCTGTTAGTGACCTGACGCTGACCTCTGGTTTTCGGTTTGATTTGTGATATTTTGCGCCACTTAGTGGCCATTTTACAGTCTTGTTATTTGGCGTCTACCCCTCTGTCAACCAAATTAGGAATGTATGTTTCTAATGTGAAGAGGAAATCTGACAAGGATTTTGTGACAACTTCATCTACAGTGGCGCCTCATAGTGGCAGTTGTTTTTTTGCACCTATAGGCTCCTACTGGCAATTTCATTTTTTCGTTTTTCGTTTTCCTCTGTTTCTCAGAAGTTCCTTGACAGGTTTTTATGAAATTTGGTATAATCTCATGGGCTTAAAGGAGAATGCCACCCGATTTTAGTCTTTTTTGGCGTCTTAATCGGTCTATATCCACATTGCCTCGCATACAGTCGACCTTACCTTGCCAAGAGGTGTCGCGTTAACCTGTGAGGAAGTTGAGAAACGATGCTAGCGATGTCGGTGGTTCATATGCAGAGTGAATGCCGCTATGTTGCGGTGCATCGTTCCCGCTTGTCCAAACTAAGCAGCTGCGAGGAAAGCGGGTATATCGTTTTTTTTTACTTCCTCGAGAGTCCGAAATGCTGAAGAAGTGGCTCATGGTAGTGAAGAATGAAATGTACGCTGTAAATAGCAAGTATGAGGCCGTGAAACATCTCTGTGTCTGTGGCATGCAGACGTCAACAGTGCCTCAGTGACGAATGCCGGCTTACCAAATAACTCCATGTTCCGTTGTCTGAGCTTGTTCACGTTGCCTCTCTAGTATTTCTTCATCACTGTATTCCTGTTCGAATTGATAGCCTGTAAAACTTAACGATCCACCTGCGAAGTCGGGACTGATGAGCTCTAGCTCGTCCTAAGTTGGGATTGCGAGTTGCCATTTTGGCATTTAGTACTGAGCATTCTGTTTCAAAATGCCTTCTCACCCTAACCAACTGAAAGAAAGTCTGTCTCATTAGATGCAATTTGTAATGCCTTTGGAGTGTTTGTTAGTGCAAATGATTTGAGAAGCCAGCAATGAATAAATCACTGCGTTACCGGCTTTAGGTGCAATAAAACTAATTGACGGGACACCGAGGCCTTGAGAGCTCATGCTAATTTAGTGTTTGCTGGCAGAAACTGTTGTGAAACAACTCGATTTCCATCCCACGGCTAGGTGTTAGGGGAATCTTTATTTACGTTTACATTACTCAAATAATGATTGTCAATGTACAACTTCTGCCCAGATGGTGCTGTGGCCAAAGCGGAACCCGGCGAGCGAATTTGCGGCCCCCGACGAGTGAAGTAGATTTGCAGTTTCGTGGCTAATTCACCAACATATTCACGTGCACATTACTTTGGCTCACTAGTATAGTATTTTCTTGACTCGAAGTGTAGTTTCCACTGAACTTTGGCTGGTTTATGTTAGTAATGTCTGATCAGTTTCCGAGCCACTGGCTGGGATAACAAGGAAGTCAATCCGGCCGGCGGCGACGGGCTTGATCGGGCTCCGAGCCACTAGCCTGGATAACAAGCGTTTTGTGTTCAGAACTCAAAAATCATTAGTCTAAACAACACCGTGACAGATCTAGATTCTCCTGTCTGTATCTCATGGAAAATACTTCGAAATTATCTCCGAACAGACCCCAAACTCCTGTTACGGACCGTATTGGCCTGCCGAACTTTGTAGGCTACGGTGTGTCCAAATACCAATAAATCCGTAAGAGCGAAATAAAACAACACGTTTTTATAAGAACTCGGTGTATTTTTAAGGGGTTTACATCGAAGTTTTATGATTTATTGGTGTTAAACGATGACTTCAAGCGATAAGCTGACACCAGTAACCCGTGTTGTGAACTGCTGAACAGACTGCGTGCGAAACCGATGACGTGATTGGATAATTTCAACACCTCCGTCTGCCGTAAGGTGTCAGGTAACGCAACCGTACGTGTCGTTATGGAGTAGAACTACTCGGTCTAAATTGATACAAATTAGGTTGTTTTTTGGGTGGCATGCTCCTTTAAAGGCACGGCAATACAGTAGTTTGCCATGCTTGCTTTTGTATCTTTGGAACTCTTGGGTGGATATTCATGAAATTTAACGTATAGGTTTTGTAGGATGGTTTGGCTTACTCTGCGCCACCTAGTGGCCATTTTGTCATACTAATAAACTCCTCTTCCAGCATACTGTTTGTCCCAGGATCATTTTTGCTTTACATTGCTCATGTTTCTTCTTGAAAGAAATGTTATTTGGCTTTTAAGTTCTCTGCTATGGGTCATCCAGCAGTTTATCTCAAGGCAGTGATTTTATATTCAACTAGAAAATAAAGGTCTGTTGTTGCTTATGATTCGAAAGTGTGTTGTACAACATGTAAGTTTGGGTAACATAAAGCCACCTAATAGGCCTTTTATAAGGTGGATTTTTGTCCATATTCCCTTGGTGTCATGGTGCTAACCTGGTGCTGCAATGCGGGACTATGTTTGAGATTTCTTACACTGTTTTCCAAATGCAGGGTCATAGGATTTGTGCGAGGTTATGCGGCAAAATGACCCTTTCGTTGCATTTTTCTGTGTAGTTTGGAAAGCCAAATGTGGTCTAGTGGGCTGGCTTTGTTTAATAACGATTTTATCAGTGAATTATACTTGTGTGAACTCGTGTTTCTGCATTTCTGGTAAGTATATGCTGTGACATGTGCATTGTGTACTTTGCTCTGGATTTAAATATGATCATTGGGGTTTACTACGTATTTTCCCCTTTCTAGGTGATGAGGAAGGATCATGGTACCTTGACCTCAAAAACGGTCAGGGGTCAGTGGGCCAGGGTTCACCATCGGAGCAGGCCAACTGCACATTCACCATGGATAGCAGTAACTTTGTGAAAATGTTCCGTGGCGAGCTCAAGACAACCACAGCCTTCATGCTGGGCAAGATGAAGATTAAGGGTGACATGGCGCTAGCAATGAAACTTGAAAAATTGATGGGGAAAATGAAAACAGAGCCAGCAGCTAAGGCGGGGTCAGACAGCACCAATCAGCAGACAACAGCACCACCATCGGGGCAAGTTGGCGGAGTCTTCCAGCAGATCAAAGCCTTGTTGAGCGAAGACTTAGTTAAGTCTGTTAATGGAATCTACGCATTTGAACTGAGTGGTAAGATGGAGTGATTGTGCGTTGTACAATTTAGACCTGTTGGCATGATTGGTCATTTGAGTTTGTTACTACAGAAGAGTGTTTTCCACAAATCAGCAAACCTGTCTGTCTTTTTTCTCCTTTGGCATTTTATAAAATGCTTGACATCAAGTTATAATAAAGAGACAAACATCTTCTTGCAGTAAATCATTGAAATTTCAAAGTAAACTTTTTGGGGTAATTTTTTATGATTTCAGTTTCCATCGCAATTTTTCTTGTAACTCTAATGAAACTACACAACTTTGAAAATTCTTGTCAGCTGTTGAAAATGTGTTACATAATGCATCTGTTCTCAGACTGTTAAGTGTGGCAATACACAGTGTCAAAAGCCACTTCTTATTTGATTGCATTATTCTAGTACTGTCTATTCAATGTCTATTACTGAACCAAACTTACAAACTCGGAATGTGCTTGGTGTTTATGATTTTAGCTACAATCTTTTCTACCGTAGCACTTACTACAGCTTGTTACACCTGCAAGGCTACACAATGCTGACCTTCAGTACACTCACTCAAAATTTCTTAATTCACCAATTTAATTCAGTTTTCAACTTAAAGCTATAAGTTGCACAATACAAACATATGCGTATCATTTCTTTATCAAAGGAAGCATCCTGTACCTATACTTTCAGTTATCTATGCCCAGTCTCAACCATAAGTACAGTCCTACGTCCGTAGACTAAGTAACAAATTTTGTTTTTCATTGATTACTAGGTAATGAGGCTGGCAACTGGTTCCTTGACCTCAAGAATGATACTGGCGCTGCTGGCCAGGGGGCACCACTGGACAAGGCCAACTGCACATTCACAATGGATAGTGACAACTTTGTTAAAATGTTCAATGGTGAGCTCAAGCCTACGACTGCATTCATGTTGGGAAAGATGAAGATCAAAGGTGATATGGCGCTGGCAATGAAACTGGAGAAACTAATGGGACAGATGAAGTCAAAGTTATGAGATGGTCTGCAATATATGTCTGAGGATGGTTGAGGATGTCTATTAAGGATTATACGCAACATCAATAAGCCCCCAAATGTCTGCTCTCTTGGAAAGTTCCCAAATGTAATTAACAACTTGGCTGCATCTGTACACCTGCTGCATGCATCAAGTTATTCCATATTAATATTTTGGATGCGAATTAAGACAGCAAACATTTTTTACAGAAATTTTAAAAATCTTTGAGACTTACTGGACCATATCCTTCTGTGATTATTTCTGGAAAGTATTTTACCTGTAGTTGTCAAAGATTTCTATTGCTTATTTTGAGATAAATTTATTTGTCTTGTTCTCAATCATTTTGATTCCTCACCAGTTGCTGTGCTGATGTGGACATAAAGTGTTTTAATTAAAAATCATTTAGATTCATTGAGTGTCCATGTGTTTGTTGATCACTTTGAAAATAACTAGTGCCAGTAAAAGCGGGTTGCTCTTAGCCATTTGATTGTGTGTGTGTGTGAAGTAAACTGATCATACATGTATGTAAATTAAATTAAAAGTAATTTGCTTTCACTACTAGTTGTCAACACAAGAAATTTGCAATACACAATTTATTATAATCATTTATTTCTTCTAATCAGACTTGTCAGGAAAAATGTAATTTCACACTTTGTTTATAGAAAATGGGTGTTGTTCATCGCTTTTTACTACGAAAATTTGTGTATTTCTATACCCCATACCCCTAATACATTTTGAAAACCCCTTGATGGATGTTGGTGAAATTTATGTCATGGATGGGACAGTGTTTAACAACTTTTCAGACATGTAAAAACCAGTGTGTCTCCTATTGCCTATTGTTCTTATTTGCCTCTGTGTTCACAGTTCCTTGGTATTTAAGGACCTGTGTTAGTATGTTAGTGCAATTTGTTATTCGAGATTAGCGTTAGCGTCAACACGAATGCACCAGCAACATCTAGTGCAAGCGTATTGATAGATGGGCAGATCTATCCATTGAAGTAAATGAGCGTCATCACCATCCACGCAATAGTTACGGAAACGAACCCAGAGTACAGCTAAAATACAGCCAACACTTAAAATTTATTAAAATGATCTGGACACCACATAGTTGCAACAGGCTGAGAATTGTAAATGCAAGTTTCAGCCAGACCAGAACTGTAGTACCAGAAAGGAGGTTGCTGTGGCGGTTGCTCGCAAAGAACGAAACACAAATTCGGAGGCAATTTCCGGGATTTTTTTATCTTTCCTAGTATGGTTTTGTTGTGTTTGTGGCCCGGTGATATCTTTGGTTCACCACCAATGGTGAAAAAACGTCTACAGTTCTCTAAGTTTGAAAGTTTATATCTCAGAAATCTGTTCATATTGCATAGAATCCGTGACGCAATGCTGCGCTCCCATCTGTTGTGGCATCTGCAGAGGAATTCAGTTAACATTAGTAATTCATGGCAAGTCTACCAATTACGCCTATACAGTTATGGCTACGGAGATCCCTGGACCCAACCTGTAGAGAGTATTGAAGGTTAGGCTGTGACAATTTGATTGTTTAGTAGGGTGTCATTTTGACGTCTTGCACCCAACAAAATGAAAATGTGAAATTTATAAATGAATGATAACAAAATTAGACCAGATTAGCGTAGCTTTGTAAATTACTAAGCTCCTAGAAAATTACTACCGGGCTACGGACATGATTAATCTTTATCGCAGGTTAAACTCCCAGAGCCACGAACACTTCCTAGCGGCACACTGCGATTAATCCAAAACCATAATTTTCATAAAAGTTTCAAGTGGATATTAACCCCCGTTGCCGTGGTTGCCCGAATGGGTTTAAATCCAAGACATACTAGATTTTTTAACATGTGCATTTCTATTCATATTTGCAGGTCCGTATTCGCGTCATAATAAATTGCCGGAGATTTCATTCGTATAGTATAGACCCAACGACCTGTACCCGACCCAAAGTAATAGGATTCAAAATTGCCCGGGATTCCAGTGTTAGCCCGTACGTGCAGGAACTTGGAATCCTGAGTGAACTTGGAATCAACTTCTATCTTGAGTTTAGGTGAGCGACTCGGGCGTTGAGAGTGTAAACTAAGAAAATCATCACCGTGCGTCGAATGGCACTGATTGGCATGAACACTATAGAGTTTGTTTGTCGTGTACAACTGTTTGTGTTCAGTTTTACGAGTTCAGACAGGTTTTATCACATTTGGTTAGTCAAAGTGCGCAACAGCTTAAAAATACTAACTCCGTTGTTAGAAGTATACAAAGCCCTGTTTTGATGATTCCCTCTAATTTTCGTTCTGCTAATGCATCGTTGACGTCACTCTTCAAAGTTAAAGGCAGAAATCAATTAGAAACTCATACTCCCTGTGTCACAGGGTGGTCTTCTCCCACAGTTGTGTAATTCGCTAAAAACGTCGCGCTTGGCCGTTTAGCATGACAAAAGAGTTTTCAAATTTTATTTTCGAACTTTTGAGGGTTGTGGAGGGTTACAGAGCATTATTTCGTTTCTGAGAACTGGATGGGAAGTAGTTTTTAATTTTCTATTAATACGCCCAAACCGGGTTTGGTATACTTTAAACGTGTCATTCAGTGACTATTAATTTTTTATTGGTATGTTGCGGGTCTAAATATTGAAGACTAGTTACAGAACACAACTCTCCAAGATTCTGTTGAAAGATTTGAAATGATATCGTAGAGATGATTACATCTTTTTCGACCTACAATATTTTTCGATATTTTTGCGTGCTCTCCGTTAAAGACTCGCATAACAATACACCATTGTAGTGTAAAGATTTTATGATACACATCACAGGTTCAGTGAAATAATACTGTCCAGTGCACTTGTTTTTGCAAAACCTATTTTACAAACCCATGCTCGGCATTCCTTATTAAAAACCAACCATGTTCTTTTGACTGAAGTTACATACGAATATGTGTTTTGTAGGTTGCCATCAAGTCTCAACAACAAAGAAATTGCCTTTACGATGTTTTGTACTCTGCCGATGAATGCATGCTTCACAATTATTTGTAAAAAAAAAACAATCAGAACCGTTCACAGTAGTTTCAGAGAGAATGCTTTCTTCCCAATATATTTTTTTAAGGCGAACTATAATAATTCCACCTTTAATTAGCTTAAACTTGGATTCAATGGGTGTAAAACAATTCAATTCGAATTCATTCAGAGGAGTTTTTAAAGCAACTAAAATGCATTTACACTGTACTAATCAGGACGTCCAGCGACACATATGACCATTTTTTGCAGGGTATGGGATTCCGATTGAGAGCTTGTACTAAGCATATGAAGTGTTGCAATGAAATTTAAATTTTTCATTATTACATTTATGTACAAATATCGAAAATACGCCCACAGGAGTGCTTTTGGATTTTTACGGTAATATGCCCATGGATGTTCTTTTGGGTGGGCCTATTTTCGAAAATTCACGGTATGTCTATGCATGAAAATTAAAGTGTTTACTGCTATAACCATAGACATACGGTAAATGTCTCCCTGTCGATCGGCTTTGTACAGTAAAGACAAAAAGATTTCATTCTAACAGTGGTCACCAGGCGTCTCTGCCTCAGCAGCCGTCTGCTGTCACTTGCAGACGACTCTCAAGCGGAAGGCTATCTGTAAGCCTGTGGCACGTCGTCACGATCTTCTCTTCACATCTCAGTGACAACGACAGGTAAATGTTTTATATTTAGGCAGGGGTCGGATGTGACGGTTCCGGATTAGGGAACCAGTTTCTTCTGCTGAATAATGGTCGTTATGCAGTGGAAGTTACTGATTCTCTTTAAGTTTCACTACACTACAGCTTGAGATCGGGTTTACGAGTTCGTACGCCATCGTTTTACTTTTTTCGTTCTCAAAATCATGAATCGCTTTATTCGACGAGTGCTTAATGTTCTGGGTTATTTACTGCAGTCATCAGCCAAGAACTGAATTTTTGCATTGTGTTTAACCGTTTAGCACTGTTTAGGCATACCAAGGGCAAGGCTGAATCCTTGTTTGAGACTAGCGGCTAAATCGCACAATTGCCTCTTCACGGAGGCTCTTGAACAAAAAATTTGGATGCTTTAGTCTCGCACCAGCGGTCCGTGTTCGATACGCTGGCATGTGGATTTTTCTACACTGATGGACCAACAACCATGGCAGAAACCACGAGCCGTAGGGGCACTCACAAAAACTCAAAAGATAAAGATGGAAAGGCCGGGAGTTACCCCCCTCAACTCCACCCTCCCACTACTCTGCACGAGACTAGTGTTGTGAAAGTGTGGATCCGTGTACGATGTAACGTCGTGTGGAGCCTCTCTAAATCACTTGCCATTAGCTGAATGGTTTGGATGCTCAACTCGTGCCCACGGCAACGATCCAAATATTCCATCTACCCAGCGTCTGCAGCATATGGATTTTCTACATTGGCCGCCCAACAGTAGTAGTACCCACGAGGCGTAAATTTTGACAGGGCATTAAATTTCAGAAGTCAAACTTATCAAGTATCACCAGTTTTAGCCCACAATAGTTTAAGTTATTTTAACCAGTATTCTACTGTCCTAAAGTCAACACTAATGCCGCGGTAATTGCTCCACACAAAACGAGCTAGGTCAGTAGTGGAAGGATTCTCTAGATCTACTATGATCTTGGTACAAATCTGTTACACAAAGTACACATGCCAAGTTTCTAATGGCATTTTGGTTTCGTTTACTACATTCACAATTCCTCGGTTAAGTACCACAGCTATATTTAACCGATTTTGCTACCCAGGCTCAGAGATATTCCTGACCCGGGGGTTTGAACCTGTGCTCTTTGGGCGCACCTGATGATAAAAAGTGTGCTTTATTTCAAAAAGTTCTGCAAAGCAGACTTAGTGTAATTAAAATGGTAACTGAAACAGAAACCTAAAGGGCAAACAAAATTAGAAAGTTGACTAAAATCTTGCATTTTTGAAAGAGTGTTGTGTTTTAAAAGATGCACCTGGGGGCATACTGCTGCAATGTACTTGCTCCTATTTATTTTTTATGTGCTAATGGCGCAAAGTCACAGTCCAGGATTATCCCTGCAGTCTGAAAAATGTGCAACGTGCACACAAGCTTACGTCATCAGTTCATACAATTGCATGCTGAGTTGTGTACAGGTCACTGGCTGGACCACTGTATTAATATTTGATTCATGAAGACGCCTCAGTTGGTATTTGTGGAAACATAATCAAATTAGCCAGGTAAGTTAGGCTGAATCAAAACTGTTCTAAAGAACCATAGTATGTGATTAAACAAGTACAGAAGGGACATCAGAAGCTTTCAAAAACCACTTATTATCCTGGTCAACAAACATTTGCTTCAAGAATGTGTCAAACTCGATGTCGGGATGTGGCATCTCAGTGTATTTATGCAACAAAAGTGTTTGTAAAGGTCTTATGATACTACTAAGTCATTGAAAGACTGATTAAAACGTAACCCATATTTAATGCTCATCTGGCAAAAGTCTACTAAAATCAGATGCTAACCTCTTTTTGAGAGCCTGGAGTGATTTCAATGAATCCCAGCAGTATAAAAAGAATTGATGGTGGCATTGCTATCTGAGATCCTTGTAGAAGATGAAGTTAAATTGATTCTAACTAGGGTCGCTGGATTTATCGACTTTAAAAATCATGTCAGTATTTACAATGTGCTGAGTATAATCAACCCATAGTTTATGCTGGGTGATTCTCCTAAAGAATTAGCCCCAGACTTTTGCTGAATATTAATAATAATCTTTTTCTATTTGAGCTAATGGGACCCAAAACTTTGCATAAACCTGCACAATTCTGTTGTGAACAGACTTTGTATCACATGCTGTGCAAAGATTGCTCCAAAGCTGCTTATATCAGGATTTTTTCGGCAGTGTGTCAATTTCGTGCGCGGCAGATGTATTCCATAGAGCATTGTGTTTTTTAATTTGGAAAGGCGCATCAAGTTGTGCTTAGATCAGGATGCATTTCCAGCACCTACTGAAAAAGTGCTTGAATGCATATTTGTAACTAGACTTTGTCTCAGTTAGACTAACTGGTATCTTGTCAGCTCAACTAAGCTATGTAGACATTATTTGATGCTCCCTCTTGCTTCATTGAACAAACAATGAACCTGTCGAAAACGCAAGCTTTAAAGGAGAATGCCACCCGATTTAATTAGTCTTTTTTGCCATCTTAATCGGTCTACATCCACATCGCCTCGCATACAGTCGACCTTACCTTGCAAAGAGGTGTCGCGTTAACCTGTGAGGAAGGTGAGAAATGACGCTAGAGATAAGCTGACACCATTAACCCGTGTTGTGAACTGCTGAACAGACTGGGTGTGAAACCGATGACGTCATTGGATAATTTCAACACCTCTGTCTGCCGTCAGGTGTCAGGTAACGCAACCGTATGTGTCGTTATGGAGTAGAACTACTAGATCTAAATTGATACAAATTAGGTTGTTTTTTGGGTGGCATGCTCCTTTAAAGGAATTCAAAGTCATCATGAGCTCAGTACATAAAATTGACAGTCTACAAAGTTTGAAGTTTCTGCCTCTGTTGGGAAAAAAACAGCAAAAGTTTGGGGCCTGTTTTGGGAGAATCATTATGTCTAAAAAAATATTCCAGTCCATTTTTAATACTTTTATTCTAAATTGACATCCCAAGTTGAATAAAATGGAGAAAATATGATCCAAAAGTATAACAGAAAATAAAAATGATACTCATCTCCATCAGCAACATGTCCCCATCCCTCCTCAGTTACATTATTGAAGGTCACCACTGACCAATTCCAACATGTTCAATAATTATTGCAATATACAGATTTCGAAGGCCCCTTGATGTACTCTGCAAAGGGGTTTGACTATGTTTAGTTATATAATTTATACCAAAAGGAATTCTAATCAGTAGGTGTGCTGACCCTGCAGGTTACACTTGAGTCTGATGCCATTAGGTATAATGGAATATTATTTTATTCTCTGTTTGTTTTGAGGCAAGGACAGTATAAATGCTTTTACAGGACACATGGGTAAAGACTACAAATGGAGATTTCAAATCTATGGTCAGACACTCCACCACAAACATGTTTCATATTCAAGTTTGACATTTGCCATTTGGTACACTGAAATTAGTGCTGTGTGAGTGTGTGTGACAGTATTGAAAATTGCAGCAAA
The DNA here is from genome assembly GCA_002633005.1 of Phoronis australis. Classification (NCBI taxonomy): domain Eukaryota; kingdom Metazoa; phylum Phoronida; family Phoronidae; genus Phoronis; species Phoronis australis. The sequence continues at coordinate 538,004 of NMRA01000100.1, forward strand.
CAGCCAATTCTGTAGACCTGTGATTGACAATCAAAATTCATGCATATTATTTTTCTCCAGCTTAATGTACCAAGGTCAGATTGACTCTTGGGAGAAAGTTGTGCTCTGTGACCCCATTTTACATCATTGATTGTGTTCAGTTTAGTTAGGGTAGACTTAGTGTAAACATATCCTTCTAGAGCTGTTTTTTGTCTTGGCATTTCAAATCATTGACTGTCTTACTGTCATGAAGCTATATGTTGTAATGATTGCATATATTTCACAATATGGATATTTCACAATGTGGATACTTGCATGTTATCGCTATGGTAACACTCACATATACACTTATGTTCAGGCCCTACCTAATGTTGAATTTGGTGCAATTGACTGTATATGAAACACTCAAATGTAATGTAAGCCATACTTGACTTAGTCCATTACCAAATGGTAGATGTTATGTATCGCATTAAATGTTAACTGTAAATGAAAATGGACAAAAAAGCACAGGAAAAGGACCAGCTTAGATTTGGACATAAATAAAAAGGGGACAGATGTCTAAACCTGTTAGTCAGGCATTATGCTTAATGTGAAAAACTTGACTGAATATTTTTTGCATTATTTTGAATAGTGAGGTGAATCTCATGAGCTTACAAGTAACGTGTTATACGATTGTAGAGTGAGCAGGTTTTGACAATTGATATAATTTACCATAAATTTTTACGAAAAGTATGTGGCTCACCAAACACTATCATAGGTTACTGGCATTACAGAAAGTAAGAAGTAATCTTGAACATATTTTTGCCATTTTACACTTGAGGATATTTAAAGCAATTTACAGATTTAAATCTAATAAAATGGCTTCAAGCAGTTCTGTTTCTTCTTATAGTTACTCGACAAATGAAATTGACAAATGGGCATTTCGCCGGCCCTTACGTTGTTGTAAATTCTATTCCCGGTTTGATGGAACAGCTTCTTAATATGCAAACAAATGTCTCTTGAATCAAAAGATGCTTGTGAAGGTGTTTTCTATTTTTGTGTGTCACGTCATAATGCAAAACTTGTGAACCCTGTAACAACTGATTTCTCGACCTTGACACATACATTCAAGTTAATTACTGTCAACATATTTGCTATGCCATAGTACTTGGTACTATTGAATAACATGAATTTTGCTGAGCTTATTAAAAATGTTTAGTAAAATATCATCAACTTCAGGCATTGTAACTGCCCTGGTGGATAACAGAATCATTTTTAACAGACTTCTGACATTGTTTCTGAATGCCCACAATATCACTCGATAATACTTGATGTTAGTTATTGGCATTGATGTTAAAACCCATGAAACATTTATTTGATACTTTACACTTATTTTTATGAAAAATGAACTTGTCTGCCTAAATTGGTGAAACTTTGTCATAATCCACAAAGTGTTCTGGCACTTATAACCGCTCTTTCCCAAGCTCTGAACATTCAGGACTTCTTTTTAATGTAGCTTCCTTGGGGTGACAAAAGTACATAAATTGAAGTTCAAGGACCCAGGTTCGGGGTTCAGTGATCTTAAACTCAGTGACATAAAATCTGTAATTTCACTATTAAACAGGACAGATCCACTTACTCAGAGAATAATTGTCAATAAATCCTTTGGAAAATCTTTCTAGGTCAGGTAGTGTATGTTTATTTGAGCACAGATACCCATGGATCCTTCAGGACTCTTTAATGAATAACATCAACTGTGACCCCAATTTCTAGTGGCCAATGTTCTTATTTTGCCAATAAAGCCATGGGGTTCCTCCAATAGAGAAACTATGTAAGTTGTCTCAGATGGGCTTACAAGAAAACTTGGCTTATTAAAATTATTGTGGAGATAATCTGGCCATGGCTCATGCTACATGAAGTTGTATATGTTTAGGTTATCTCCAACCTTATTTAGTGGCCTCAATTCTAACTTGTATATCAAAAAACTTGGCTTTGTCAACTAGTAAAAGTATATATTTTCTGAAAGAACAAAGACCAGGGAATATAAATATACTTTTTGTAGTTATGTTCCATTATTATTTTTACGTCAAAATTTCATTTTCAAGAAAGGTACATTCATAGCAAAATAACTCATCGGTTGATTTTAATGAAACCTTTTTTAAATGAAAACTTCACCAGTTACCTCAAAAACGCTGTAAGGAATTTTCGATTAGTCTTCGTTTGGTTTCTATGACAAATCAACTTGTAAAACGTAAGGTATTTTTGTAAGAAATTGAAGTTGTATTCGTTTTTGTCACATTACACACAAACTAGGCCTTTATATCAAAAATCCTAACAGCATTTTTGAGATAAATGACTAAATATTAAGTTTGGAAAGTTTCAGCTAAATCCACTCAGCTGTTTTAAAATTTGTGAACTTAAATGCTCCTAAGTTCAAATAAAGTCGATTTGCAGAAGCCGAGAAAAAACCAATTAAACTGGGACGAGTGAAAATATCAAAGTCTTTGGTAAATTATTCGGTTAAAACTTGTTTTCGGTACACATAGCTTATACAATCCTTAACTATGTTAGCTATTTCAACGTTCACTCGCAATCGGGCAAATCACAATCAAGGTCCATATTCGGTGGCCACTTTTGGTGAAAAATGAAGGTTGTCATATAACTGTAAAAGCGGGATTGTTTTAAAGTACCATCATTCCAGGTTTGTAATCTAAAATATTTTTGCACAAGAACCACCAAATGAAATTTTATGGCCTAATGCATCGCAGTTGTATACAAGGGTACGTACACTACAACTTGTGGTCAGAACACACTTCTATCATGCAAAAATTCATAAGGTAACTGTTAATTTAATACGTTCTTGATCAAATTGAAGAAGTATCACATACTAAAGTAAGAAAAGTTTTTACCATGCTGATCAAGTTGTTCTAGATGATGATATATTTGCATATCTTAACACAGTATAATGAGGACTTCTTCTCTTGCAATATGATTCTTACAAAAGGAAAATGACAAGTAACTACTTTTTTCAAAAACATTATTAGTGCTATTTGCCAAAGTTTTCAACTCATTCACCAGTTGGTCAAAAGAATTAAAGCAATGCTAGGCCTAGTGTTCAACTTGTAAACAGTAAAAAAATGGTACTGGTTGGGGGGTACGTACACTCTGCACAGTCAATCAACGTCAAATTTTGACTAAGTTACATTTTATGGGATAATCTCGAGTTTTGTGCTGCGTCTACTAGTTGTTTTGTTGCAAGTTGTCTTAAGTGATAGAGATTCCCTGCCTCTGCAACTTCAGATGTCAAATGAGGTGTCTTCTAGGATGTTACTAGTCACGTCCTGTGTGGCATTTTATTGCCCACATTATAATGTCCATTGTTTTTTTGTCAGACTGGATGCATTCTGGAAATATCAATATTATTCACAAGAACAGTAGTACCATATGTAAAAGTACTTGTGGGCAATACTTTATGGCAAAGAGGTTGGAGGTACATACACTATACAGGGGTATGTACACTACATTCCAATGACTTGACAGGTTTACGAAAAATACTAAGAATCTACCGAGAGTTAGTTCATTACCATATCTATTCAAAGAGATTAAATAAAAAGTACAGCATAAATGTGTATATTTGTCTGTCATTCTTTGAAAATAGGCACATGTTAAAATGTAGGGGCACGTACACTACACTAAATGCTAATATTTCACTCAAAACAAATATATTTGCAATAAACAACCTTTTAACCTAACATTTTAAGGAAGGAAACTGTCTATGACCAGTGTTGCTCACTTACCAAGTAATATTTTATTTAATTTCATGGTATTTGTAAACATGGGGGTACGTACACTACAAAAGGGGGTACGTACACTACATCACTGTTTCTGTATCACATGATAACACAATGTCGTATGGCCATTTATTTTTCTTTGGTGATACTAAGCACCATGTTGTTATTTAACAGGCAATAATTTCATTTGCAATGACCATTTGTATTACTGAATTTCACATGGGGTATGTACGCTACATTTTGTTAGCCTTTTTGGCCCATTTTCAACATAGCAGAACCCAGTCAATATCCAAACTTTTGGTTTGTTTAGATATTGAATAATTTGCTGTGATGCCTAGTTGCTAACATTTTCTGGAGTTATTTTTATTGCAGAGTGTGAACTTTAGGAGGTGAAGGTTAGAAACAGAATTTACAAATTTCGTAACGAGTGCCTGTTTTATGATGAACCCTACCATTTCTCAATGTTTAAGCACAACTTTATCTAAGTGATTTTGAAAGTGACTCAAGTTATTCCTAGTCATATAAAAGCAATTGCTTACATAATAAAATAAATTTCTTTTCTGCTGTTGGCAGTTGAAAATTGTAATTTTTAAAATGGCCACTCGTAACGCTAAAAATGCATGAAATTTATAGACAAAAACATGCATAAATTTCTCAAACATTGTCCGATTTTTTTTTAATTTGCGCAACTAAATAACTCTTTGCATATGAGATTCAGCTGGCATTTGGTAAGTGACCAAAAAATTTATTTTAGACCGTAATACAGTCAACTCTCGAATATGGACCTTGATTGAGATTTAGCCAAATACCAACTGATTTTGCAGTGAGTCAACTAGTTAATTATCATTAAAACCTCAAACAGAGGTATCTATCGCTCCCAGCCAACTTTTACTGTTGTAAATTACGACCTACTTTTTGAGTAGATCACAGTTCGTTGTTATACACATAGCCTGTACACATCACATGCTGGGAGACTGTTACGAAACCAAGAAAGAAATGGATAACAAAATTTAAATTGGTGGTTAAAGTAGTCGTTAGCATGAGATCGAAACATTGAAATGTCAATTTATTAATTGAATGAAGGAATTAGGGTAAGGATTTACATCTTTTCACAACTTGCTGTGTTCATGACCACTGAGGCCTGAGGGGACGTGACTAGTAGCATTTGTTTTCAACGCCAACGGTCGCATGCATGCAGACGCACAACTCCCTAGGATCAAAACTACCGTAAACGTTCGGGTTAACGCCCTGGGCGGTTAAATTGGCAAACCCAAAAAATCGGGGGTGGGCGGTTAACCAGACATGGGTGCTTAAACGTGAAACTTCAAAAAATCCAGGGTGGGCGGTTAACCGAACATGGGCGCTTATTACGACAGGCAAGCGCCCTGGGCGCTTAATTTTACCTGGTGATCTAAGTACCCACACCACACACGTAGTCGTAGGCCTACTCGGAACGTGTAGCACTTTTCAAAGAGTGTTATCGTCACGTCGCCACATGACGGGAAAAATGTCGTAACAGCGGATGATCCTAACAAAGGTTATCATGCCCTCAGATTAGTTATTCACTATTAAACTTGTTTACAGAATTCCTGAGTAATAGCCCTGTGCTGTCCTGCGGTCTTGTTATTTAGCCCTGTAGTGTAGAGCGCAGACGACCAGTGACCACGCAGCCTCTACTTGGATTGCAACTATTTCATCTTGCTAAAGTGCGCGCGTGCAAGCTTCACGTGTTGCAGAGGTCACAGCAGACATCAGATTTATTGTTACAGTCTCGTACTAGCTGCCAAGTTCATAGTCAGAGAGCAGTTTTAAAATTGGTTGTAATAAAAGTTTGAAAACCTTACATCAGATGTTTTTTGTGTTTGGGAGGTTTATAGTCAACACTCTGTGACTCAATGACATTTTCAGCGTATGGTACTGTGGCTTGCTGTTTTATCTCGACTGCCCGGCATTGCTCACTTGCCGTTGCGCCAAACATCATCGGCAAAGAACTTGGCCCAAGACAAGAATCGGGGTTAAGCGGCCGTGTGCCACTCGTCAATCAAGAATAAAATTTCGAGCCACGGCATAAATATGTGATAAAACGCTACAAAACAGCGATGTTTCAATTCATAAACGATCACCTTACCAAACTTTGTGGTGGAAAAACATATATTTTTCATGCAAGATGTCCAGATTATCGTATTTATATTACTTGCAATATCGCACTGCGGCACTGTTTGGTCCCGTTGTTAGCGCGCACTGATGTCTCAGTCGGCTGACAATCGTGACTTGGAAATGCCGTCAAGTAATATAACGGCCTCTTTCAATATGCATCTCGTTTTTTATGGCCAAAGGTAGCGGCGGGATTCAGCACACGCGCCTGCCTACGTGCGAGTCACCTGTGAATCACATGTTGGTGTCAAGGTAACATGCACTCCAAAGTGTGGGAACTTGCGCACGTGCACCACTACAAAGTCACACATCAAAAGAGAATAGCGACAGTCCTAAGTAACAGAAACGGGCGTGACTATATACTTTTAACCATTGTCTCATTTCTCTGGCCTGATTTTTTCGAATATATGTTTTATCAAGTGCACTGCAGATGAAAACTCAGCGCGGCAGGCAAAGTCGCTGAAAGCGGAGGTTTTGACGCCAGCGGCATTCTTAAACTTTGCAAACATGGGAAGAAAATAAAGTGACAAAAATGTTCAAGTATTATATTTTGAAGTGAGTCCATGACCCAAGACAATAACTCGTTACTTGTATAATTGCAATTCACATTGCTAAACCACCGTCTCGGAGGCCCGGCGTTGTTGCGCTCATTGTGATCATCGATCTGTTTCTATAAGTCGGGGAATCTCGCCTTTCCTTAGCATTGGGCGCTAAATCTTCATTCTTTAAAAGTCGGGGATGGGCGCTTAACCGAGAGGTAGGCGCTTAACTGGAAATCTTCAAAAATCGCAGGGGGGTGGGGGGGGGCGCTTAACCGAGCAGTGGGCGGTTAAATCGAAAATCCACCTAAAGTAGGGGGTGGGCGGTTAATTGAGGATGGGCGTTAACCCGAACGTTTACGGTATGTTTTGTCTTCGTTTCCCTGGCAGCATTTTATCATAAGTACACCTCGTTGGCTCAATGTTATGGCGACTTTGTGAATGAAAGGACTGACGTTATACGAAGGTGGACTGTACGTGGCAGGATATTCAATTTGATTGAAAGCCCTTCAACCTTTGACCTTGGATAAGGAGTCAACAAATAAACAAATATCCATGCAGTTGTGCGGTTCCAAAGTGGTTCTGCTCAATTTTTTTCTGGTTAGGTTTTACATATTTTGTATTTGAAGTTCCTTGAGAATGAAGATGAGGTATTTTGCTAGACACATGTGAAATATTGTAAAAATGGCCAATTTTTGTGAATTAAGGTTGGAGATATCCTTAGTCAGAACCACATTACAGGAAACTCCTGTTTCAACTCAATGTGACAGTGGTTTCTAAATAGAGGCTCCAGTCCGTGACTTAGTGTTCCCGTTTTCACAGGACTGTTATCTACCACTCACGTTCACAGAGTTACTAAAACCATTCATCAATGGATTAATCAGAGATCTGAAACTTGACGTATCTGGTTAAGGCTGATTCAGTTTTTTGTTTGCAAAAGTGAATTTTTTACAAATAATTCAATCTCAGAAGACAAACAGTTTGAAAAATGATGGGTTTTAAAGTAGACAATATATCAATTTATTACCATGAATGCATCTTTAACCACTGGTAATTTCTCTGCTCCCATTTATATTACATGAGTGTTCTCATAAACAGTATTATAAATGTCTCTTGATGACGGTACTCATGCCCCCAGGTTGTGCACCCTGGCTGTCTGCCCTGGCCGTGCAGTCTGCCTATGGGCCTTGCCCGTGCACCCTAGCTGTCACGTTGGTTGTGTAATGAGCTGGGCAAGTGAATTTGAGCTAGATAAATTAGTTCCATTTGTTTTTAATTTAGCTTTTTCAATTTCTGTTTTGAGAAATACATTTGGAGACATTTAGTGTACCCTATTATCAACCAAAATGCCAATGCCAATGTAAACAGTCTGAAGGTTTCTGACACACTCCCCTCAATACTCTGCTTATGATATCAAGTGCAGCAGCATGGCCTTTCTGGCTTGCCAATTTGACTGAATTGCTCATAATAAGTGAACGGCAGGATTTTTAGAAAAGTAACTAACTACTAGGCTTAATGATATTGGGAATTAGTAAACCAGTATCTACTTCAAACCGCCATGCTGGGCCGCTTTATTTTGGAAATTGTTTTTTGATATCTAGCAAGTAAGAATTGTGATCCAAATGGAGTTCAATGGGGAAAATTATCAGGCTTCATGAACTTTATTTACTCCATTTTTTGTGATTTTGGCTTTATGACCTTATTATTAATCGACTGCCTGGGTCTTCACCTTACGGCAGTGGACTGATGTGTTTCAACCCCTCAGAAGGATTTTGTTGTAGAAAAGTCTAGAATTAGGCCTAGTCAGTTTGAATCGGGGCTTGGAGACTTTGGATCTTACTCTTCTGGGGTTAGAGCTGGGTACTTTGCTATAGATAGCTGCGGAGACATCAAACTTTTTGGAGTCTGGACTTTAAAAAAGGACCCAAGTTGAGAGCTTTGTCACCTCACCATAGAGTTTTCATCAGAAACTTGGCTCATTTCATAGCACCTTTAACATTTCATCAATAGATTTCTACATTTAGACTGGCCATCGGCAACATGTAGATGTTTATCAGAACACAATTTGAGGTCTTTGAGTGTGTATGTGAGAGCAACTGCTGTGTTATTAGTAATCACTTAATGGGAGTAAAACACTGGATATAAAAATAGACTAAAACTGGGGATTTCTTGCAGTTTGCCTTTGGGAATTGAATTCTTCGTAAACCGTTAGGTTAGGATCATTTTTACCAGAAAAAACAAAAAGGTGGGTGGCAAACCAATATCCCCCACTGTGCTGTAGGTTCATTTATAGGTAAGAATTCAAATTTCAAATGTCATTCAGCATTGTGGTTAAACTTGCCTGATTAATAGTTAGAAAGGGAGAAGGGACAACAAAAGATAAGCAGTCATCAGATTCATTTATATCAAGCAGTTAAGGGTTTCATTTAGTTTTATTGGAATTTCATCGCATTTCAACATGGCACATTCAGCAATTGGAACAGGAGCATAAATTATTGTAAATAATGTGTTGCTTTTTGAAAAAATATTGAAGGTACTCACTTTTTTGCTTTATAAAGTTAAAGCAGCAATAAACAAGTCAAAGTAAACTTTTCATTATGAACAAATGATCATGCCGGGACGGGGAAAACATGCATTTATAAAGATATGCGGGAATTGTCACCGCTGCTTCTTCACCTTGTTCGGAGTGATTTACACCAGGATAAAAGCGAGCGCGACGCCACAGTCGGACGTAGTTGTGATGACCACATTGTCCAGTGCGAGCATGACTCAGTGAAGTATAATTGGTACTCGGCCATTCAGAACTTACTAGTAAACATCTCTGCCTGTGCATACTGGCAAATTTTCAAAATGCATAAACCAATAATTTTTGTTAATTAAAAATAAACATTACGTCGGTATTCAGCTGGAAGAACAACACAGTATGGTTCTAGATTTTTAAAATATCAATGCACCAATAACTAAAACCTACAAATTGGCCATGGAGTGAAGACAACCATGTGTGTTGATATACTCGGAGGATTTACAAATGCTGATCATCTGATACCACGTGGTTTATACTTTTAGTATACAAATAAACTACCAATTGAAACGAAAAATAGAAACAACACACAGTCACCAAATTAGTTATGTCAATAGCTTTTAAGACGAGGCTTATCACCCAGTTTAGGAACAGCATGCTAACTTGAACCAGAAAACTGTGATATTCGGTACTCAGCAGACGATGAAACACCTGTCGTGAAGATTAACTATGGCTTAAGCTTCAAAGTCAATGAGAAAATCCAAGCAAATTGAGGTGGCTTGGTGGGTGAAAGCTGACTGATAATCAAATCCTGCCACTGATTTGGCTATTCAAGATTAAAAATAAAATCAAAAGATAGCAACCGCAAGAAACAAAACAGAGTAGATTGGAGCATTAAAAATAAAATAACGAAAACAGTTATGAAACAAATTTCAAACCCACGATCGTTTGCGCGAAATGGCACTTTGTCAAGATGGACCCAAATTTCCATTTTTAGATATTTTTTCATATCTAAAATGTCGTCAAACCCCTGCTTTCGACATTTCAGGCTGTAACTCTCTGCAAATGTCAGGGAAACAAGTTTCAGTGTAATAACAACCACTGTTGCAAAAGTTATAAGTGCTGTCCACAGGAAACTTAAGTTCGCAGCTCATCGCATAGATATCAGTAGATAGGCGTATCTATTGTTGTCTTTGTTTTTCTTTCTTATAATAAAGATAATGGGAAGCATTTATTGGTAACTGGCTGATGAGCATCCAAGGTACGTCCGTGCGACCTGTATTGTTATATACAACAAGACGCAACAAAGGAAAGCAATGGTACCATCCCATAAGCGATAACCGTACGACGCGCTTACGCCCATCGCATGGATCTCACAAGTTAAAAAATAGGTCGCGAAATCCATAGGAAATCATTTGGCTTGCATAGGGATTGCCTTTCCACTTCCGAATTGTAGAAGGAGTATATTGGAGCGATCGAACGTTATTAGTCAATGACAGGAATGTTATAATGCGACTCAATTATGCTTTTGCTGAACATCCTAATTTTTAGATATTGGGTTAACTAAGCAGACTTGTCTTGTTGAAAAAGTGCTGTACTTTATGAATGTAATTGTGTTGATATTCAAGGCATCTCACCATTCACTTAAAAGTAGTTCCATTGCCAGACCAGGCGGAATTATTATGTTTATTGCCCCCACAGCTGAGTGGGTAATGAACTATTGAAATCGCTGATAAAAGCGTGTCAAGTTTACAGTCCCTGTAAAGCCCTGAATTTCTAGCGTTATTGAACTTTGCCCTGGTCTCAGTATTCCTCATTTTACACGGATCATGAAAAATCATTTCCAGGCTGTGGAAGAAGTGGGAGATTGGCAGTTCCTGAGAGACCATGCTTGTGGGATAAAGTGACATGTGACTAAGCGATCTAATTGACCTTGATTTCAAGCAATATGGAACTGTGAGCTCGTGCCAAGCCTAGGAATAGTGTCTGTTGCGGCTATTAAAAAGACCGATTTATTATGGAAGTGGTCAAAGTCAAAAGTTTGTTTTTTAAAAGAATGCAACTTTATAGTCGCTTCAAGTTAGATAAGACACGGTCATTGACGAAATAAAGGAAATGACCCAAACTTATAGAATTGTGCTTCACAATCTGTTACCATGGCAACAGTTCATATCCTTCCTGTGTCAGTAGGTTGAATTGACGTTGACTGCAGATTAATTGACATCATTTATTGTTATTTTGTTAAGACAGTGTCTGTAGGTGTATGGGCAGTGAATGATGCATTATATCGGATGCTGCTGTTTAACTTCCTGAAAGGACAGAATGAGGTCTTAGCCTCAGAGTCATTCACCCTTAACTTTGCAGTGGCTAAGAGAGGCCATACGATTTTAATGACCCCATTTTCAAGTCCCCTGTTGTGATATATGGTGACCCATAGTTACAGTGCTGTAGTGGGGCGTAGGCGCACGTAGGCGCAGCCAACCACCTTTTGGCATTTGACCGTAGCGCCTATGCACTGTAAGTTACGGTGATACGGTGGGCTTTGAGCGCCTACTACCTCTAATTTTACCACTACAGCACTGCATAGTTATCATGCACTAAGTTTTGAATTGGTTTCTGCTGTGCTACCCTATAAAAAAATTGGCAACAACTAAAATTCTCAAGCACTTACTATTTTCATCATGTATTGAGTGACAGAGTGATGAGGAATTGGGTCTAATATTTACAGGAGAGTCCACTTTGGTATAGACATTCTAAGTTTATGATTTGCTTGCCTTTGTGCTTCACGGGTGGCGCAGCGCTGAAAAAAATGGGGGCTATCATGAACCCCCCCCCTAGCCTCCCATGGTGCACCACTCATGTGCTTGCATTTGAAAACTTTTTTGCTCACATGTTAAGAAATGCATTTACGGTATGTGGTCATATATGTGCAGTGTAGTTAGACGACTGTCACTCACTTTTTCGTATATTGCTGGGACTTTATAGTGGATGTGGTTGGGGATAAAAATTTTTCAGAATTTAGGCATGTTAACATGAATTATGGTGCAATTTACACTTCTTATGGTTTCAGCATCAAACTTGTATTTTAGAAGATCAAAGAAATCTGAGATTATAACCACGAATACCTTAAATAATAGTAAGATGAAAAGACCACACCTGACTGACTAATCCACAGCTAAGCTATTGCCACACAAAAACTCCTGAGTATAGTAATTAATCATTTCCTAATGTCTTCAAAAGAAATAATATTCTCTGCATTTTTGGGGCAAAAATATCTATAATTTCGCCACTATGGCACTGTTGAATAATACTTGCAGAAAGTGATGTTTAGGCTTACCAGTTCAATTTCATCAAACCAAAAGGTTATAAAAACTTGAGTCTTAATAGGTTGGACATATAAGACAATCAAATTTTAGTGGGTTACTGTAATCTAGCCGACACACACTTGGCATATATGGAACTGACATTGAAACCCCCAAAATACCTGGTGTTAAGTCCTGCCCATTTTTTATAGCCTAAGGAGTAACCTACTACATGGCAATGGTTCATGCCTGCAACATTTATGAGGTAGAGCTGTAGGTTTTTTAGTCATTGAATATATCTTTAGTAAATCCCAATTGTGCAAAATGTGTATCATGGAAAATCCTGTTTTAGTTGTGACTAAAATCATGGTTCTTTGAATGTGACTAATATATGACTGACATTTGACTGAAATATTAGTAACTTAGGACTCTAAGGGCATTTTTTTCCACTTGTCCGGGTAAATAATGCCCAGGGCATCGAGAAGAACCTAAAGAGCTGAATGCGCGTGTCTGGTATGGGCGTTCAAAAATTATTTTCATGAAATTTTATGGGTGGCATTGACCAAAACATAGGGATTTGTTCAAACAAGTTCTGTAAGTGTTGTTCTGTCAGTGCTTTCATCTATTGTTGACCAGCAACGGGAAATTTCCAGTTAAGGTAGTTAAATTAGACATTTGCTTACTAAAATGCTCCATGCCTCAGTTATTAATATTGAAATTCAGATGAATATTTTATAACTATAACCAGTGGTATTAGTCGCATGCTACCGTGGGTGGTGAACTCCAGACATTCAGTTGGTTCCTGTCAGAATCTCATCTGCGTTGTGTGTGAGCCAGAAGCACTGATTTTGTGGTAAAGTAGACCTCGGATTTTTATTGGCTGCTGCCTAAGTGCTGCTGCCGCTGTGTACTATCCAGATGGTATAAAAAGGATCTCTCAGGCTCCAATGTCTACACCTATGTATGTAAGGGAAAATCAACTAAGGATGTATTATAAAGTAGGGCACTTTTTGGACCACCCTGTATTTCAGTGTATACAACAGGTCTTGGAATAAATGATTCCTCAGACAAGGTTTAGTCAGGTCTTACATGAAATACAGCAAGTTGTTTTAAAAGTGGATATACGAGAGACTTGTATAAGTACTATTCTATATTTTGATAATGCATGGAAATAAAACAAGTACTGGACTTTGCTGGATTGAATCATTGGTGCCCATATCTCATGAACTTCAACAGACTATAAAGTGGCTGGCTAGAACCGGGCAAGTCAAGTGACTGGTCAGGTGACGGCCCATGCAGGAGATCTTAAATCGCCTTGATTCCAGATAGGTGACAGCATTTCCTCATATTTTCACGTGAAATAAAGAGCTTGCCTCCAGAGATATTCAGCTAGAATCTAATAATGGATCATTAACGTCCATGTGATGTTATTTGGAATTTCTAGGAAAACACCTTATTCACGCAGTCGCCATATTACTAAGAGTTTCCTTTTAGGTTTTAAGAGCACTGTGGGCTCCACACTTAATCACACTGCAGAATGTGATTCTTTTTGTGCCTTGTTATATTTATTTCTCAAACGCATTGTTTTTTAAATCTAAAATGAGGCCGATTTTCAAAGTGGCAAGTGCGTGAATAAGGTCGATTGGAAGCAAATACGTTTTCATGGACACATTTTGTATTGTCTAGCATTTTTCATTTTTAAAATGTATGCTTTCTTCCATTTTGCCTAGCCACAGTGATCATGGCCAGCTCAACTAATGATTTTGTATTGTCTAGCATTTTTCATTTTTAAAATGTATGCTTTCTTCCATTTTGCCTAGCCACAGTGATCATGGCCAGCTCAACTAATGATGGTCCAAAAATTGCATTAACTGCTGTAGTCTCAATGCATTCCATCACCTGAAGGTGGAAACCAAAACAAAACATTCCATAATACTATGTAGAAATTGAAGTGATGACAAAATAAGAATATTTAATTCTTAGAGATAACATTAATTCACCAGCCAGGATTTCCTTTTACACTCCAAAAATTCATATACAAAATAACAAATAACATCAATTACACCATGAAATTGTGGTGAAGAAAAAAAAATTTAAAGCCATAAAATGTAACACATCAGCGAAAATGTAACCATGGTAGAACAAAAGAAAATATTGTAAAAATAAACTTCACATGCTAGATAAACCTGACCACTCAGGAGCATGGGATGATGAGGTATTCAGAAGCAAGATGGCTGAACATTTGAGTGGCGCTCTGAGAGACGTGTCTAAAATATTCATTCATCCACATTTCAACAGAATATACATGAAGGTTTGTATTTGTTGGCGAGACCATTGCCCAACACTTAGCCTTTGTGTAACTGGTACCGAAGCCATCATATGGAGAAGTCACATGCTCTTTGTCACGTGCTCCTTTAAATGGTCATGTGTTTCTGTCATGGTTAATTTTTTGCTGGCTCATAATTCTGCCCTCGCACGGTACCCTATTTCTGATGATTTTTTATGTATATGAAGTGAAAATGCTGTTTTGGATCGTTATTTCTTTGGCACTCCGAAGTGAAAATAATGTCTTGAACTTTTTTTGTTATACCGTTATTAGTACCTATATTTTGTCATAGTCTTACCTTGTTATTTGTCCGGGTTCCGCTTCCTCGGATGGGCGATGTCAGCATTCTCGTGCTGCCATTATGGCGTTTTGTCCATGCCCATCTTGCAGAGTCTTAATTAGTTTTATCTATTTACGTCATAAATATGACAATATTCTCAATCCTCCTCTTGTTTTACTTTGCAACATAACTCGTGGCGTACCCCGGGCAAAATAGATTACGATAAATTAAATTTAACTGGTTAAATGCATTTATCGTCATTATTTTGACATTTGTCTTTTTATTTTGATACCAGTCCTTAGGGTTTACTTTGCATTACTCATCTCTATTTATAGCCTCAAGGGCCTACTTTTGTATTCATACATTTCTTTACGCGAAACCTGATTGGTTGTCCATATTTCCTTTGTTCAGTTCAACGTGGTCTCTCATTCAGCCACCTACCTCGTCGTCTACAAGACCTACGTTCGTTCTCTGCATTTTTCCCCACCCCCCATCCCGGGTGTCGGTTCCATTTTCTCTTTTCTCATATACATTTCTTGTTAGTTTTTTTCAAGTTTTGTGTTCATGTTCTGTACTTTTCCTTTAAGCCCTTCAGGCAGTTCTTTTGTTTTGGCTATTCATTGTACACGCCGGTGGGCGTTTTGTCCATGCCCATCTTGCAGAGTCTTAATTAGTTTTATCTATTTACGTCATAATAAATGACAATATTCGCAATCCTCCTCTTGTTTTACTCTGCAACATAGCTCGTGGCGTATCCCGGGCAAAATAGATTACGCTAAAAATTTTTTGTATTCTTGCTTAGAAAAAAGTGTTTTGAAATTTTTGCGTTTTGGCTTTCTATTCCTGACATACGTAGCTCTTTTATTAGAGCATGGAAAGGATGATTGAATACATGCATGGCTGTCATTACTGTTATTAGCCACAGCAGGTCCTTGTCTGGGTATAATGAATAATGTATATTCACTGGATTAGGTTTTCAATAATTAAGGTAGGTCTTGGTTATTTAGTTCTGTTTCATCAATTAAGGTAATTTAACAGTTGGCTTGTGAAGTGGAAACTGTGTTATTATTTGGTGAAATGAATTATTGTTGCGTTTTTGTGAAGTTCTTTTACTTAACAAAGTAAAAAATCATGGCAAAGCAACAAAATTGACAATTTTGTTGCTTTGACATGATTTTTTACTTTGTCAAAATCATTTCACCAAGTATCGTTTTGTTATGAAGTTTCTCTATTTTTGTCCGTATACTGGTCGAATTCCTTGTCCAATTGACATGAAATCTATACACAACATGTAAATTACTCATAGCATGAAGCTGATTGATTTTCTCAACATTCGAATACAAGATGGTGGGTGTGGTGACCACTTTGGTTTCAAAATCACTCCAAAACACCCTTAAAAGTCACGATATATGTTATATTGTGCTCAAAATCAGCTTGTATGTAAATGACATTTGAACATGTCTTACAATCTTAACGAGTACCTCTCTAAATTCTCTCCATTGGTGCCACAATTATTCTCTAACTAAATTGTTCCCGCCAACAGATGAATAAGGCGCAGATGATTGTGTGCGCTAGTGGCGTGTACTTCACCAATCTTGCCCGATTTTGACGTACAATTTCGACTTCCGTCTGTATTCTTCCTGTTCTGATTTAAGCGTGTGCTTCATGTGGGCTGGCTGCTGTGGCGGTAAATACACTGATTTCATGAAATAAATGGAACAGATATTGATTTTTGGGAAATATCTCAGTCATTTATAATTTGCAAGTCATTACAAACTTTGAGACGAATTTTGGGGGGAATTATTGTCTGATTTTAATACTTGCAGTGGCGACTTTATGCCTCATGGCGACAACTGAGGTCTCATTGCCAATACAGGCCGCCAAATCGGGCGCTGATATTCATATATTGTATAATAATTAGCATTTCCTGTCGCTACCAGTCTGGTTGACAAACATTTCTAGAAAACTTGGCCTTTCCCACTTATGTTGACACCTGTGTTTAGGAAAGTGTCAGTGACTGAGGAGGGAATGCCTAAATTTGGTTTTGGATCAAAGTTAACGGCTGAAGTTTACTTGATAGTAAACAGGTAGATTGATCATGAACAGGTTGTTTGAGAAGGTAAGTGTTAGCACATCATTATTAAGCCTTTCAGGTGCGAGGAGTATTCGAATTAGGATCCAGAAGCAATCAGTTTCAATATCGATACCTTAAGGCACATTTTTGTTCGATTCTTAGTTTCAATTTTGCCTTAGGTTTTTTGAAAGCTATAACGTATTCAGGAATCTTTTGAAGGGGCTTTTTGAGATAATTTGAACATGTAAACATATCAGGAGTGTTCATTAGTTAGAGTCTTCCCAGACTTAACAATTTTTGCTTAAATTAGTATAAGCGGTAAGTTAACTTCTGATATTTTAAGTACAATGAAGGGAATTGAATCAAATTCCTAAGACCTTCCTGCCTCTAGTGCTACAGTGAGAATATTAAACTTCAGTGTCCATCGATGTTATAAGCAAGGGTCATTGTTATGACAATAGTGATGTTCATATTATGTCACCTTGCATTAATTTCATTGATGATAGTGCCACCTAGTGATAACTCCATGTCTGTTAACTACTTAAGCTAATGGGAACACTCAAGTTAATTTTCCAGTTTAAATTGACGCTTGTCTTACTCACCTGGATTTTAAAAGTTGGTTGGTGGGAGGTGGCCAAGAAACACTGCACTTTACAAAGAGTAGCATTGGCAAGATTGATACACAAAGGGAATATGTCATACTTAAATGGCTCTATAATTGAGTTTGTGTATTCTGTTGAGTGGCACCCCTAATTACCAGTTGGAAGCCAATTACATGACCAGGGAAGCTGAGTACAGCTTTGTACAAAAATAATTGCCAAATTTGCCATTTCTGTTTTTCATAGGATGATTATTTATATTGCACATAATGGTGTTTGATGACATTCAAATTTTACAAACTTAAGCTACTTATCAACCGAAATTTTATTGTTGTTTATTTTTGTTGAGAAATTTTATAAAACTAAAATTTCAGTTGTGGACTTTTCATTCTGGTGCTTTCTAGAGTAACGACAGTGCCAAAGTGGCTTCACTTTCCGAACTCAAATTTGGTGACTACATAGTGGTTCTTTAAGGTTATCTCACACTTTATTTAAGTGACCTTCAGGCCATGCCATTCCCCAATAGACTTGCACAGGTATACTCAGGTGATCTGCTGGCATTCCACATGGTTTGGACGTTCGCTATTGTTTTTCGAGCCTCTGTGTATAAGCAAGATCAGCAGGTGGTGACAACAGATGAGCGCTGAGTGCTGAAGCTGAAATCACATTTGGCAAGTAAGCCTTGAGCTCAGGTCATACACTGTAATTTCGTGAGCTGGTTCATTTTGTGAGCTGGTACATTTTGTGAGTTGGTACTGGCCAGATGGGACCCTGTTATGTCTGCATGCTATTAGAGCAGCAAGTTGTCTAACCTTGCATTGTAACCTTAAACTATTGTTTTTTTCTTTCCCATGCTTCTCACAAAGTATCTTAAGGCAAAGTGAAATTGGATATGTCTGATATGTTAAGCAATATCAATAATCTGCTTCTATTAGTTTATTCAGGTTTAACAAACCATGAACCATTATCCTCAATTGAGATATCTGGTAAGAAGGTATTCAACAATAATAGCAATGATACATTGTGACTGGAGGCCATTCCCAATATCTTCTATGGTGCACTTCTGTGCTAGGATAGTGCTGGGGTCATTGGAAATGGTTAGGATAGTGCTGGAGTCATTGGAAATGGTAAGGATAGTGCTGGGTCATTGGAAATGGTAAGGATAGTGCTGGGTCATTGGAAATGGTAAAGATAGTGCTGGGGTCATTGGAAATGGTAAGGATAGTGCTGGGTCATTGGAAATGGTAAGGATAGTGCTGGGGTCATTGGAAATGGTAAGGATAGTGCTGGGATTGAAGTTGAAAGTGCAAGGTGTTGCAATGAACAGGTGGATTTAAAAGCAAAGCTCATATTTGAATGAGGTTGAATAAATTAAACTTTCTAAATTAAAGCCTGACCTTAACCTGTTATTTACCCTGTGTGACATTTTTATTTTAATGAATAGTTGAGCTGGGTTGAGTGTTTTTAAATGAAAAATTTATAAAGATTCCTGAAATGTTTTGTATTCAGAATACTAGTCAAAAAGTTACTAATCTAATTTTACTGTAAACACAAAGTATATTTATAAAAAATACATAATCTATAATTTCTTTACGTAGCCAGTATTTGACCTTAGATAAATTGAAATACATTATTTGTTCTGTGATTACACATTTGCTTATATAGTCTCTGCCTAACTTTTGTGGTTGTCAGCCAGTAAAAGTCAATGAGAAACTGCTCCATTAATTTTGGAGCTTCATTGTGCCACTCAAAGAGAGTTTGAGATTTATCCCAAAATCAAACTTGTGGAATGTTATTGTCAATAATAGATTATTCAAAGCCATGTTAGTAAGATGGTCATCTATAAAAGAGCTACCTGGTGGTTGTGTTGACACAGGTATTCTTAACTAAACAAGGCATGTTTGACTAGGATGTTTAGAGTAAAGATTCTTTGGGTTCACTTAACATGAGGAGGAACATGTTGGTGTTTTGCCCAGTTACTGATGGCTAAGTGGCTTGCGTTGGGTGCTTGAAGGGATTACCGGCAGCCGAGTAAATGAAAATTCGCTGTCTCACCAAAGAACATTAGAAGGCAGACATTGATGTATCAAGCCAGGTTAGTGGCATGCTTCTCAATCGTTCTTTTTACATATCTTTGAACCCAGCAACATCGTTCAGTGAGCTGGTAAACTTGCTGCCTTGGTCTGTATTCATTTTTTAGTGTAACAGCCTCCACAAGATATTGACATTTTCTAATAAGTCCTAACTCCGTATTTGTAAAATCAATTCTTTTTACTAACCGCTTATTTTTGCCAATTTTTTAGAATTGCTTTTCTCAGTGCTGAATAATTGTTTGGGGATATGTAAAATAGGGTTTAATCACTAAAATCAATCTAAAACTGTCGACGGTTAAAATGAAAGGTTGAAACACCATACCCTGCTGACCCCAGTAAATGCCTGGTCTGAAATCTGAGGTTTCTAAATCAATATGATTTTGATGTACTCTATATGAGGTTTTGAGTCACACCTCGGTAGATCCCATTTTGCATCAGTTGCAATTCGAGGTGTAAGTGATCGACAGAAATTTCTCCAAAACAGGGAAAATCAAAAATTGATTTTTGTTGGGATTTGGTGAATTATGACTTGTCTTCAGATACTGTTGCTAAACTGTAAACATGTTGCATGGAATTTGGGAATAGCCAGGTCAAGAATAGACAAGGACCCACACTCTTTGATGTCGATATGAACATTTGACAGTGAATAGGTAACTGGTTAGAAGGCTCCCCTGTCAGTGAGTTTGTAATCTAGTACTGTACAAATTGCATGATGCTACACATACAATGTATTGAGCGGTTGTATGTCTCAGATTGTCCTGTTCCTTTTTTACACTGATGGATGCAAACTAATTAAGCTTTCTTTTTACATAGTTTGAATTTTTCAAAATAAGAGTTCACTGGTAATTCGCATGTATATGTGCCTCAACATATATTTCCTGAGAGTCTGTTCCAATACACTGATGGCAAACAGTCTAACTAGAAAAGTTTGAATATTCACGGATTTTACCAAGTTCTGTTTAGGAGACAGTCTATTAGGCTGAGAAGATTTACATTACGTTTAGCAGAGAAAACAATTAGCTTGGCTTGTACTATGCAGGTATTCTCTAACCTCATGAGGGTGCTCAATCATGGTGGTGTTCGAATAAAAACCTTGAATATTTCCATGTTTGCCTTACTTTTGCTATGACATAAGGTAACTTAATTTGTAAATCAGGAGGCAACTTGTTGGGCGATAATGCGTGCCTCCCTCACTCCAAAGTCTCCAGAGAATTCCGTGGCACATCACAGACTTCATAGTGTCATCACACATCACAGTGAGCTTATCACTGTTCATGGGCTTGGCCCAACGTGTATTGGATGAGATAATTGTAGTTGGCAACCAAAATGCCTGTTTAGCATACTAGTTTCATATTCAAGAAGGAACAATAATTAAGGCAAACGACCAGAATGACTGTTTTAAAATTTAAAGTAAATATCAGCTGTCTTCGAATTTTTAAAATCACTGCATTATAAAAGAAATTACAGCAAATATGTTTTCTTCAGCAGCGCTGCTGAGCCACTTTTACAAAAGGAGGGATTAGTCCCAGTCTGGCTTAAGTGCCGTTTTGACACTACAAAAGTTGACACGGATCAGCTGACACGGAACGAAATGTTCCAGTGTGTAAACGTGACTGACACAGAGCAAATTGACACCACGGTGACGACTTGCCATCCGTTTGTGAAGTGGGGCAATTTCCGCTCAAACATCTTGCTCCGTGTCAATTATATGTCTAAATGCGAAACTGGGGCAAGGCGGAAAGGATCATCTTTACTGCGCTTGTGCAATGACCTACATACGGCTCTCTGTCTCTGCAATTCCCCGCTATTTGAAAACCTGCGCATGCGCATTCCACTCTCCAGCGTACAACTTCGGTCTTGCCAAGTTGAGTTAATGAAATTGCGTGTGTAAACCGGCCATTTGACACCGATCAATGTGCGCCATGTCAGTTGCGCTGGATCAAAAGTCAATGTCTAAATGGGTCTTAAGGTACACTTTAGCATAGGGGGGTGACAAAAGGCCAAGTGTTAGCATAGGAGTTGCCTTATGTGTGTATATTTCGCTGATATTTTCACATATTGAAGTTGACAGTTGCCAGCAGTAGGCTTGTACCCACTCACTGCTTGAGCATACTATACACGTAAGGTATTCAGAATTCCACATCACAGTGGCTGGACACAAGCGGAATTCATTGACACACTATCCTTCCGTCATCACAGGGAACCAATGGGAATTTACTAGAAATTTAGTATGGAGGTGGAAGGTATTTTGTCGTTAGAGACTTGCTGGAATGAGAGTTAATTGCCATTCATTTTAGCCGTAAAGAGAATCATTCGTTATGACGGAGAAAAGGCATTTATCCGAGTAGGTTTGGCGTGTGCTGTAGGTGAGTTGAATTATGTACATTTTTCTCACAAATGAAGGATGTTTAGATGTTAAATTTCTCAATACTTATTAACTCCATCTCTTCATACAGACAAATGTTATCAGATGTTGAACTTGCTTACTTTAAAATTCAAGTCAAGTGATGCTAACAGTGGATTGTAATGTTTATTTTTGTTACTTGACTAGCATGATTGGTGCTGAACAGTTGGTAGTCTTGAACGACTGAATTGGAAATATTACCTGATTGATTCAGACTTAACACTCCCAAATTATCTTATTTTTATCACTGTTCAGCAAAATCCCACAGTTTTTGAACAAAAATGATTATTTGAATTGCCTTTTTATCCTGCCAAGTGTTGCAGTGATGGAATTGCCAACAATTTTTCTAAACATTGTTTGTTGTAACATTACAGGACAAAATATCGTTTCCCTGCCATGGCAGCTTTTTATGTTAATAGTAATAATGACTTTATATTGGCAAAAGTCTAATTACAGAAGGGATTGAGCCACCTTTCTATCTTTCCTGTTAATTCACCTTCATACTTGGTCATCAAGGTCTAAGGCTATTCTGATGATCAAACATCAAGGTCTAAGGCTATTCTGATGATCAAATTCAGCTTCCTTGCAGTCCCACTGATGAAATTTGGGGTCATTTTGTCTGAACACTTTTTAATGTATTTTAGGTGTGGTACAGAAGGCACAGTGTTTTGGTACCACTAATCATTTATACAAAAATGAAAGGAAATATCACTTTTCTGCCTTAAATAAGTCCTTAATTGGTGATATTTTACTCTAAAAATGAGTTCAAAGTGTAAATTGCATGGCAATCACTGTAGTAATTCTGGCAGTGCATTTATTTTTGTGTCTCCCGAGGGGTTAAACCTCCTGAACACTCATAGATCTGTCACTGTAATTTCATTATCCCCTTCCTACAACATATTTTGGATTAATGTGTTTTACATTATAAAATATTCTATTGATTTGGATTGATGTGTTTATTTACTGTTTTACAGTATAAAACATTCTATTGATTTGGATTGATGTGTTTATTTACTGTTTTACAGTATAAAACATTCTATTGAGACACTGATTGCTGAAATCATGACACTACTGAGCCACAATACAGGGTGTCCCACATTTTGACTACCAGTTAGATTCATGTTGTTCAGTTGAGCAAAATAGTTCTCAAAATGCGGGACCGAAGCCATGATGAGTTTTATTTAAGCGGTAATCCCCCTTTCATAATATTGCGAGCTAAATGAAGAATATCCATAATTGCTTCCCAAATCTGGAATTTTCACGTTTCATGTTTAATCTGTATATAGATATTAAAGTGGCATGAAGGTGGATGAGGCTAAATTGCATTATTCAAAGTTGTTCTCTGCCACTAAAACAAATTAAAATGTTCACCAGGTATTTTTATGGTTTGCTCATTCTGTTGATGTTGAAGCATATTTCTTTTAGTTTCAAACTTCAAAAAAAAATCTGTCAACTGCTTGTTGCTTTGGTGATTTTTCTCCCACGCAGCAATGCACCTCTCCTTTTTTGGTATGGCAAGACATGAATGTAAGCATTTCTCTTAAGTGGAAAATGTGACATTGGACCTTTGATGTAAACAAAACAATGACCTTTTCAAGTAACAGCCAGTCCGACTTCTTTGAACACATGCGCGCATACATATTTTTAGGGGCAGAGAATTTGAGAACTGGGATAGAGTCTGTGTTTCAAACATAGTGACTATGACAATATTTTCTAGAAATTCTTGAAATATTCAAAATTAATAATTATCACATTCGTTAGGATCCTAAGAAGTAGATTTGCCGCAATCTGTTTAATCAATATTTTTATGAGTTTTTGCATTCCATGCCTCTTTAAGACATTTCCCCACATTTGGTGGGTGACTGACACATTTAGCAGGCGAGTGACACTATAACTTTTCCTTCATTAGGCCAGTCTTATGTCAAAAGGATTTGAGTTGAGGAAGTGTGCACTGTTCAGCCCAGAATACCCAAAGAATTCATCAACACATCAAAGGCTTGATGGTGTATGGGGGTGGGGTTATTGTGAGTGATTACTGTATCTTGTCACATCATATTTAAATAGAAGGCTTGATAGTTAGGTTGTACTTCTCTGTACCTTTCTGTACTTTCCATTTTCTTTTTGGGACATGAAAACCATAGCATAAAAAGACTATGTGGGTTTTTGAATTATCAAAATTGGTAAAGCAAAAGTGATTTTGTCAAGAAAAACCTAAGCCTTGAGCTATTCAGTGGAAAGTAGCCCCCTGAGCATGTCCTTAGCTTATTACATATAGGGTACTGCATCACTTGCTCACAGTGTGGTCTAGTGGGATAAGTGACCTAACCCTTTTCTCAAGGTCATTAGTTGAAGTCCCAGTCGTGGCACGCTGCTAGACCCTTGAGTCACTCTGGTTTCTCAACCCAGTTTTAACTAAACAAAGCATGGAATGGTTCCAGGTGATAATTGGCCTTCACACATCTGGTAGTGTCTCTGGACTACCTGCAATTATTTTTTATTAACTCACAACAGAAGCTGGGTCTGAAAGAATGTAAATGAATCCCTTCTAATATAAAGGGCATGTTCAATGCATGCAACAGCTTTAACTGTTGGTGTGAATAGTAGCATTTAGGTAACAGTTACAATTGTAGAAAGGGTTTAGTTAGTCTGACCACAGCTTTTGTATCTGGTTTTAAGTTGTGGGTGTTGTAAATATTTGTTTGAATGGAAGTGAAAGTGGTTGCTTGGATTATTGTTTTGACAATTAAACATGACCAATTTCATTACTGGTTCTACAGTCACAACAAACCACAACTATTGATTTTAATGTTGACATGTGTGGTAAGTGCAATTACCAGGGTCATTTCAAGGGTTTTGTTGTAGTTCATTTGTTATTTCATGGTCTTGGTAAATGATAGTAATTGCACATGATCTAAGCATGAGTCTGTTGAAGTCTCCTTGTCAACCAGTTGGCTTAGCACCTGTGTAAGAGTTATGATTGGCTGTGACATGATGTCATCACTAGGTGAACCCATGAAATGTCTCAATGGGCAGGAGCCAGTCCAGCCTTAAAGTGCTCGTCATTTACTGAAGCATTTTTGAGATCATATTTTTGTGTTGACAAGTGCCTAGAATTTGGTATTCAGTTAGTAGAAACTGTTGATTTTCATTACCTTCAGTCAGACACAGTCGTCATCGTCAGATCCAGGTATTAATGCAAATTGTGTTTATGTGTTTATGATCTCTTCCTTTTTGCATTAGGCATCTATTGCACTGTGGGTCTATACAAGCATGTGTGCCGCCATAGATACTTATTAAGATATTCGCGACTTCGTCAAATCTCGTGGCTTAACACGATAGTACTTCATCAGGAGTCAAAACTTCCGATGTCTGGCTTCGCATGGTAACGAAGGTAAACTTTGGTTTTTATTTTGCGCACTTCAAGGAAATTTTTTAGTTTGAAACTAATTTGTTGTGTTTAATGCAAACTAAATTGCATGTGTCAGCTACTCAAGTCGTTTTTTTGCTACGAAATTTGTTGGAACTAACTTGACAAGCTGTTGTTGATCGGAATGAATGTTGAGACAGTTCAGCACAAGAATCGAGACAGTTGGCCCAATGAAAAGTGCATTCGTTCGATGAATTTTAGTTTGAATTTTGTGGGAATTTTGGCTTGAACTAAGTATAGTGTAGTTTCTCATGTGTCACTCGGTCTAGTATACATAGTTACATAAAGTGGTGCAAATTGGTGAAATATTTTCATTAAAATAATACAGAATATTTTTAGAATTCAATTTAACTTCAGTTTTGGGGACAGATTCAGTGTGTAACAAAAATATTTTTTGAAGAAAATGTTCTTGGTTACATTTTTTCTACTGCGTGGTGGTGCTGTGATCAGTTTCCTTTTTAAACAAGTGCATTTTTCATCAAAATAGTTGTTTGCAGTGCATCAAAACATTTTAGAATAGGAGTATGTTCTTTTTGGATGGTCACCAACACAACACCTTGAGTTCCTATATCATTTGACAGGAATGAAATTGACTTAAATTTCGTTGAAATTTTAGCGTCTAATTTAATTTTGTTTTGTTAAAAATGCACATAATCATTTTTATCGTATGGTGTGTATCATAAGACTGAAAACATTGATCTTGCTTGAGGAAATAAAGAATAATTCATGAAACATCACAGGTTTTTAAATAAATGACGAAATACTCTGAAAAAGACTAGGTTTCTGGTTTTTGCTCTTTTTGAATTCATTTGTTATGCAAATTTCATTTTTGGATTTGTTTTAAAATCTTTTGGAACAAAACATATATTTTCACTAAACCATAGCAATTCTTGAAGTGTTTTGTCATTTTCAAAGTGGTTTGGTGTCCATGCCATGTTTTTCGCCTACTTGTAAAGGACTCTCCATCTTGTTTTAGGAACATAGTAAGCTATGGATTCCTAAATATAGTTGTCTAAACTTGTCATTTTTGTGGCCTGAAATTTTTGCGTGCTGTTTGCCGAAAAAGGGCTGTTTTTAAGGCCTTAAAAATAAATAACTCAAGTACCATCTAACCGATTAAATAAATTCAAAAAGTTGTATAAATGGCATGTCTAAAGCTTCCATTTAAGACTTTTCAAGTGTTTCTCATGAAATTTGTACTTTTCTTTGCTCTGGCAACTCTATTTTGTAAAATATAGTATGCAAAGGGTGTTTTTGTATTCCTTTCTCAGAAATGTATACACTTTATGTAATGTTGCTATGTGTTTTTGTGTTTGTCATGGTAAAAATCAATTCCATTGTATATTTGTGTTGCCACTTTTCGAAGGGAAATTCCAGACTCCTGATTCTTACTCATTAGAACTGGGAAGGTAAAAAAATGAAAAATGTCTATTTTGTGTGTGTTGTGCTATCTGATAACCACTAAAAATGCTTCTTACAGAACACCTATCATTAACGGGGGTCTTCATGTTCTCTGATTTCAAATTTTGTAGTATTTTGTTTCAGTTGGTGGCTTTATTTCATGTAATTTAATGTACCTCCTTGTGCAGTCAAAAATGTAACACTTAAAACTGCACTCCCTTCACTGTGTATAAAGTACAAGAACTTAATTTACAAAAAATGTAATCTACAAGTTTCCTTGCAAACATTGAATATCTGTTGGGGACAAAAAACCCTAAACAAAGTAACAGTGGTATTTGTTACTGGTCCTTCCAAATGTTGACTTGTTCAGTTCAATCGCAGCTTACCTTTCCACTACTCAATATTGGAACCGATTCTCTGGGTTAAGAGTTGATTTTCACAAAATCACATTGCAGATAAAACTCTAAGTTCCATATTACTTTACAGCTATTCCATGTATTTGTGATACAACCTATCCTTTTTATTTAGAGCATGTTCAGACACTGAAAGAGAAAAATGGACATTGGGTCCTAATGAGCAAGCATACCTTCATAATCATAAGTATCACTTGTTAAGAAACTGTGGAGAACATGTCAGTTCAGTTGGTATGTAGAGCAGGTTGTGTTGTGGTTGAAAGTATTGGAGTCCCTTTTAATTGCATTCGAGAAGCCTGTTTTGAATAAGTAGCAAACAGGGTCATGCTGCACTTGTTTGCATGGCCTTCTTGTTACCCCCCTCCATTAATCAGTCTTGGCAGTATTTCACACCTGCTGTGTACGACTGTGTATTTTACTAGCTTTTGCTCTGTGGTGGTATGACTGCGTCATTTTATTTCCACTTGAGAATGAAACAAGTACGTTTGGAAATAGCTTGACTCTTGGTCAATTTCTGTACCAATGCTCTGTTGAGTGTCTAACTTTGTTCCGAGAATACCAGCGGAATGAACTAAAGAATGTTAACAGCAAGAAGTGTTGTGTATTGAACCAAGTTTGCATAATTATAACTATGTTTAGAAGTTGCGTTACAATAGTGACAGGAAGATTTTGAAACTCAGGCTTTGCAAATGATATGTCAATGTCATTTAGCCTTTGACCCTTCCCCTTGGAACAAAGCTGTTTTAATTACACAAATATTTATTGTTTAAAACATTGTTACTAATTTATTTTTGTTAGTTAATACTTGTAGTTATGATTATGACCTGATTCTACTGAATGTAAACAAACACTAATACTACTTGCAGCTAATGCGACTGTAAATGTAAAAACATGGGGAAAATGAGCTGAAGACGTTTCTGGCATTAATAACTCATAACATGTCTGAATTATCTTGTGTCATGCCATGAATAATGCACTCACACGAAAGTCACGCATCTCTAAAGATATGCGTGACTTTTCACCGCTCGTCATTCGGAGCGGCTTGTACCGGGATCAAGAGGGACTCAGTTGTGATGACTGCAGTGTCCTATGGAGCAAGACCCAATTAAGTGTAATTACCCAATCATAAACTGTAGTAAACACCTCTGCCTGTACATACTGGCAAATTCTCAAAATGCATTAAAAACATATACCACAGCAGTATTGAGATGGATAAAACAACCAAGTTTGGTTTTTGATTTTTAAAAATCAAGGAGCTATAGCTAAAAACTACAAACATTGGGTTCAATTGAAGATAAACGACTGTGTATTGATATACTCGCTGATTTACAAATGCTGATCAGAGTTAACAATATCACGTGGATTATTCTTTTAATATGCAACTAAGCTACATTGAAACATCTATGAACAACACACAGAGACTAAATTAGATATCAATAATTTTTAAAACATCGCTTATGGCCCAGTGCATGCCAAACTACTTTAATCCAGGAGTAGTACACTAACCAAAAAACTGCTATTCGCGGCAATGCACCAATTTCGATAGTTAACTTGAACTTGTAATGGAACACCTGTGAAGATAACTAAGATGGCTAGCTTTGTAGTCAATGAGAGAGTGCAAGCAGTGGATGAGGTTGGTCGGTGGGCAAGAGCTGCGATTTCGTTTTTATGACTAAGCAAAAGCTAGAATAGTTATGTAGTTACTGCAACCAAAATTGTCCAGAGGTTCCAAATCTTCAGTTTGGCTATCACCATATTTGCGCATTCGTATATATTTTATGATTTGAGTTCTAATAAAGATTGAACCTGAACTAATGGCACGTGGAGTTTTGTTTGCTGTGGCATGTTTGGTGTAGCTATAATCTGGAAAATTCGAAGATGGGTTCACAATGACTTCTAAGTTGTTTTGATGCTTCAGTTAAACACAAAATAAAAAGATAGCAATCATAACCGGTAAGAAAATAGCAAGTAGACAGGAGTATTAAAATAAAGTAATGGAAACAGGTATGAAACATATTTAAAACCAACGTTCCTTTGGGAAGTGGCTCTTTGTCAAGATCAATGCAAATTAACTTTTTAATCTTTTAGTAATATTTAAAATGTTCTAAGTTAAAACTGCTCTCCATATTGCAGGCTTTAACTCTGTTCAAATGCCAGAGAAAAACAATTTGAGTGTAATAATGATCACCATTGTTAAGAGTAGTGCTAGCTATTACCTTTCCACTTCATTAGCTCAGATCTACATCAATACAAAGAGCGTGATGAATAGGGATCCTAAAAATGTCTGGGGCTTATGGACTCAGAGTGGTGACCAGTGTAAGCGAGAAATTCTCCACATGGTATGTTTTAAATGACATATCAGAGAACAATATACGCATTTTATTTTTACAAGTCTTAAAAACTTAAAAAAATTAAGCAATTCGACTAACTAATTAATCAAATCTTGAAAACAGGAAGTTTTCTATTCTGCGTCTGCAGCGCCCTGTCATTGTCGGTGCTTATGTCCCTTGGTCGGCGACATGCTCAACGTGCTCTAACGGGAGTTGGCAGTCCCTATCTGTTGTCTATGTTGTCTGACCATTTACACTTAATTGACTTCACTAGTTGCGTGCCCAGTCAACTGGCCAAGACATCTGATTGGTTCTTGATGACAGCTTCTGACTTGCAGACCAATCAGATGTCTTCACCTGGTTAACCTGGCATATCAGGTGAAGTCAATGAAGTGGAATCAGTAGAAGGCACTTGAATCACAAAACCTCTGCTACCAACATATGCAAAAGCATAGTATATTAAAGTAATTATTTCATTGGTCACAATGAATTAAAATGTTTTTTTTTTGAAATCAAGCAAAATAGAATTGCACTTCCTCTGAGGATGCATTTTGCATTCTGCAATGCAACCAAGCTTAGAAAAGCGGCATATTAACTTCATGGATGTTTCACCTTTGACACAATTTTGTAATATTATAAGATTAAATCGTATGTTTCGTTTCTTGCTTGTCTTGTAATTTTCAGACAGAAGTACTAGCAGATTCAGCGTAATTCTGTTTTCCTGCATTGTTCAGTGTAACCTCCAGTCGGTGCTTTTTGTCGTTGCCAACAAACCTCTCTGAAAGGCCTGCCACACAGGTGTTGATTGTGATGTCATGCAGGAAGGTTAGTGTGTGACTTTTATGTAGGGAATCTGGTCATTTTAATGCACTAAAGCTTACAAACGGCAATATTGATAGTGTAGCTTGTCTACTAGTATTGCCAGTAAACTTGAACAACAAGACAACCACTTAGCCTAATGAAGTATTACTATGTGTAAAATATCAGTTTTGAAAAGGCCTTCAAATGAAAAAACAATCCACCCTCAACTTGTAATTTTCTTATTGATGTGACGTGTTCAGCATAACCTCAGGGTCACTGTTCAGGTACGTCAATCTTGTTTTGGTATTCCTCCACAGATGTGGGAAGGCATGATTATGGTGGTGAAAATTTTCTCCAATTATGTTGCTCTGACAATTTTTGTTGTTCGCATTTTTCGTCCTATTCGCATCAAATTTACACAAAACGTCTAGCTTTGAAATATCTGGAAATTTAGTGTTTTTCATCATAATCAGATTCAAGATGGTGGACATGGAAGCCATTTCATTTTCGATTTTCAGATTCAAATGATCCTATAGGCTGCAATTTTTGACATACACCAGAGATGTACCATTGCGTGTAGGCACCTTGATTTCAGGATGAAAACATTTTGTCCTGTAGAGGGCGCATTGTGAGGACCAATTGCTTGTAAATTTTTCATGTCTTAGTTCCCCGTTAAGGTAGCTGTTATTGAATGTTGCTTAACTGGAAGTTGTTTTCAAAATGGCGAATCTCACACATTTTCGTCATTTTTCAATTGTGCCGGGGTGCCATTTTGAACAGGAGGAGAAAATGATGTGAATTTTTGCATCTGGATTTTCTGAGGTATGTTCTAAGGTATGAACTGTAATAATTTTTTCTTAGACTTACCATTTTTTGTGTTATTTGACTTTCAATTTCAAAAAAAGGACGTTCGTGGAATTTTGTAACACTTAATCGTTATATACTTTTGAATGGCTTTCAGAAAATGTCTTCTATTTTTCACTACACGTCTTGTTTCCGAATTATCCGGAATTTTCTGATGACGCTATTCCTTTGGTGACTCAGATTTTTTTGCACTTTTGTTGGTTTACGTCAGCTGATAAATCACTATAAAGATATACAACAAAGCTAGCATCAAATAAATGACTGAGAAATGAGTGCATTTATAACATTGTTAGAAGCCTTTGTAAGTTGAAAAGAGACTGATTTTGGCAATTATTTTTGTCCGAAAATTTTGAGACGTTCCCCTACTGATGATAATAACAAAGAGATAAGTTCAACCCCAGATTTCGAAGTTGACTGTCATTATTGGTGGTTATGTATTGATCAGTCATGCTGTGAACATTCCCACTAAACGAGATGATCAGGGAAAACTGTGGGGTTTGGCCGATTGAACTAGGCCATATTTATCCACCTTAGCTATGTTGCGCTCAGCTCACGATCAAAGGGATCCCGCCTAGTTGCTCTATTCATCGAGTCACAAGTGAGGATAATAGCGGAGTTGCAACGCCGCCATATTGGAAATGGGTCAGAATGTTGCATTGTGGTTAAGCCGGTAAACAAGTACGTTGGCAAGCGTGGGGGCGAACCGGCCACAGGGAGGTTATACGTGTTGTGTGCCTGGCATGCTATAATACCAGTTAGCGAAATAAAAAATTTAGTTACTACCTGTTTCCCAAGGATCAAGAACTGCGTTAAACATGGGTCAGAGACATCGGTAGAGCTGGTAGCTAAGGCCGACTTCGTGAATTCTTTCCGACTTCGTAGCATAAAGTGTGCAGCGCTCATTTTGAGGGCGGCAAGAAAACGTATCTTAGAAACTGCCCAACAATATCTCCCTTCAAAGAAACAGTAACAAANCCATCTCCAAATCCACACATGTGATTTCAAATTGAACTAGAGTCAAGTGAATGCCAGGGTGATTTTATTCATGCTGTAAAATGTTACCAATTTAGGACCAGTACGGCCAACAAAGGAAATTTTCGTTTCATTTTTTTATAAAAGATCAGTAGCACCAAATAAATGATCAATCACTATAAAGATCTACAACAAAGCTAACATCAAATAAATGACTGAGAAATGAGTGCATTTATAACATTGTTAGAAGCCTTTGTAAGTTGAAAAGAGACCGATTTTGGCAATTATTTTTGTCCAAAATTTTTGATAATAACAAAGAGATAAGTTCAACCCAGATTTCTAAGTTGACTGTCATGATTGGTGGTTATGTATTGATCAGTCATGCTGTGAACATTCCCACTAAACGAGATGACGTCACCCCCACTGATCAGGGAAAACTGTGGGTTTGGCTGATTGAACTAGACCATATTTATCCACCTTAGCTGTGTTGCTCACGATCAAAGGGATCCCGCCTAGTTGCTCTATTCATCGAGTCACAAGCGAGGATAATTGGCTTCGCTCATGTGGATACGATCAGCTGATAACAATCTAGCCTAGATGACCGTATTTTTTATGAAGAGCGGTTTACGAAGTTTTGAGTGTAATATTTGAAAAGAGGAGAGAAAAAATGTTGGTACAGCTTCGAATTTTTCAAATCAGCCCAGAATAAGAGATTTAGCAACACAGCAACACTCACGATTACTTTCATTCGGCGCACACGAATACAAAAATATAGGACCCAAGTTATTTAGATTTTGCAACACATGCATTGCAATATTCAAAATATGTTTATTATAGCTCTTACAAGCTGTAAAATGACGTTGTTTAATTTCATTGTGCTCATTCATTATCATCCGTCAAATCGGAAGTTTTCGAGATGTGATCTGCGGCGTGCGCGCATGTATACAAAACACGGGATCGTTATGTTCCTGAAGTACGAACATTAAGAAACTTTAGCACACCGTTATTATTGACAGGGACGCAATAAAAACAAAATTGGATTTTGACGATAGTCTCAATACAGTGAGCTGGCTGACTTTTAAGGTACCACTGCGTCAGTGTCTCCATTAGACCCAGAAATTTCACACAGCCCGGTTAGTTCACTCCGTCACTACCTCGTCCCCAACATGTAGATCCAACCTAGGACTAATAATGTTTTACTCCACGGTAGAGCTAACGACCGTCGGCCTGTGTACACAAAATCTAAGTTAACCGGCATTCACCTTGCACGTTGCAGTCGTTCAAGTGAAAAACAATCTAATAAACGCCATTTTCTTGCATAATCCTCCGCCTTTTTTAACAAAAGTCTGTCGTCCATGACCCCGGCGCACGCACTCGCTCACTCACTCTCATACGCAGACGAACTTCAAAACAAACGTTACGTGACAACAACAGACTTGCCGTGAAGGTATTAACTATTCCATGGTCACACATTAGTGAAAAAGTCATTACTAAACTACTGGGACTAAAACTGTTTTTATGCGGGAAACAGTTGTCACCACGCAACTTGCTCCCCTTAAATGCATTTATACAACATTAGATGGCAAACTGGAGTGGAATTTATGTCATTTGCATGAACAGGCATGCTCGCATAAACAACAACGAATGTCCAAACCACCTGGAATGCTAGTGAATCACTGTTATCTACGCATAACAGAGATGATGATCCTTCCACCTTATGCTCCAGTTTGTGTTTAGGCATGTAACTGGAACTGGAGCAACTGATCTTGCACAACTTGCTCTAGCCGGCTCTCCAACTGGTGACAACCATCGCGGTGTCAACTTGCTCCCTGTCAAGGTGATAATACACACACATTTGCGCTTGACCATCTGTTCGGTGTTAGTTGCTCGGTGACAACTGTCTTCTGTGTAAACAGTGCGACTTAAAAGTGAACACCTTGCACGGGGAAGTCAATTGTTTTCCACCTGGATGTTCAGGTGTAAATTATTCCCAATTAGGCGTGAAGTCCCTAAGTGAAGTCCTGTCAAGCACTTATCAAGGATTCATCATTTAACATGAACTTGTTTTATTGATTTTCGGTATGAAAAGATAAGAATCACCACAAAGGCACTAAATGTCGTGCATAATTGTTCTGACTTATGCTACTAATACATTGTCAGTGTTGTAAACTAACCACAAGTTTATTTGAATCAAATGTTATTTAATTTTAATCAATGGCTGACACTTGGACATCCAAGTTCTATATTTACATTTAACCCAAGATACCACCAATTGTGGAAGTGAATCAGCTGATGTGTGATTATATGTACATAGTTAGGCCCATGAGCCTACATCCCAAAAATGCTGTAAATTTATTTTGCATCCCCGCAGATTTCTCAAAAATGTTGAATTCTTAGCCATGTCGTGAACACATCCACTAAAACAAGAAACTGTAGGAACACCGCATTTATCCACCTTCACTCTTATCAGGCTTCTATTGTGAGTCAGCATGCGTGAATAATTGGCTGATAAGCCACCTCTGGAACTACTTTTGGCTGAATGGATGACCAGGCNTTGTAAACTAACCACAAGTTTATTTGAATCAAATGTTATTTAATTTTAATCAATGGCTGACACTTGGACATCCAAGTTCTATATTTACATTTAACCCAAGATACCACCAATTGTGGAAGTGAATCAGCTGATGTGTGATTATATGTACATAATTAGGCCCATGAGCCTACATCCCAAAAATGCTGTAAATTTATTTTGCATCCCCGCAGATCGATTTCTCAAAAATGTTAAATTCTCAGCGTGGATTCGGAAGTGCTGTTCCCGTATGGTAATGATGGAATTTCTTTCATGTAAGTTTCAAGCACATTTTATAAGGAGAAAATTCTGCATTGGGACACGAATTTGCACTTCCCAAATTTTACTGGATTAATTGATACCCGCAAAAGTTATTAACAACCTACATTTATTGATTCTATTAAAATTCCAATCATCTGTATCATAAACCCCTTTTGCATGCTGCATTGACCGTGTAATGTCGGTGTATGCCACTAGGGGGACATAACTTTCCGATATTCAAGAATCTTTGAGGGACACTGCAACTTATGGAATTGATCCCATGTATTTTTTCGTTAATCATTTCTGGGATTTCAGTCAAACTTCCTTCAAAGTTTTGGGGAAGTCTCAGGATTAAAGTTAAATCTAAACTTTGTGAAAGTCTGCATATTGACAAAGGATGAGGAATGCAATGGAATTTTGTATACCGTAACTTAAAAAGAGAAAGCCACGTGGTTTAATTAGTTTTTGCTAACGTCTTAATCAGTCTATATCCATATCACCTCATATATGGTCGATCTCACCTCGCCGAAGGGTGTCTGTTAACATGTGAGGAAGATGAGTACATGACACAGCAACATTAGTGGTTCTTCTGCCGAGTGTGCCGCTATGGTGTGGTGTATTGTTCCCATAACGCAAAATGCTTGTGATAGAATGATAGAATCTTGGGGGGGATACAGGAACTATTAACTTAACACACTTTTATCAGTGATTTCAATAGTTTATTACCTGTTCAGGCTGTAGGGACAATAAAAATGGTAATTATATCTGGTCTGGCAATGGAACTTAATGCCATCAGGTAATGTGTATAGGCATGAAATCCCACCTTACTGGCTTAACAAAGGATTGTGGCTTCCTCAGGAATTTCCACCAACCCGAAAATGAGGCGAGGATTTTCAGGTCGGTCTATCATGACCAAAACGCGTTTATGCCCGCTTGTGTGAACCATGAAGCTGCAAGGAACGCGGGTATATCGCTTTTTTGATCTCCTCGAGAATCCGAAATGCTTCGGAAGTGGTTCCTGGTAGTAAAGAACGGAAAAGTACGAGGCCATGAAATATCTCCATGTCTGTTGCCTGAATTGTCCTGTTTCAAAATGAGTTATTCTCACCCTAAACAATGTTTATAAACTGAAACAGATTGTCAAAGTCTGTCTAAGTAGATGCAGTTTGTAATGCTGTGTTCGTGAATGCAAATGTTTTGAGAAATCAACAATGAATAAATTATACTGCGTTATGGGCTTCGGGGATGCAAATTGACCGCCATATGGGCGCATGATTATTCAGTGTTTGCTGACAGAAAGCTGTTATGAACTAAAACCCGATTTTATATGCTATGGTCAGATGTTAGTGGAATCTTTATTTAGATATGTATCCGATATTAAAATCATTGTTATTGTACACCTAGTTTTCCCTGTACGGTTCTGTGGAAGGGGAACCTTGCTAAGGTGCGGCTCCCGACAAGTGCGTAGATTTGCAATTTCGCTGCAAATTCACCAAGCATCCATGTGCACATTACAACTTCTTTTGTTCTGTAATCTATTCTTTTCGTGACTAGAAGTTTAGTTTTCAACTTTCACAGCCGACTCACCCAGCTGGTTTACGTTGGTAATGTTTCCAGTTGGCCGCGACGGGCCTGATTGGGTTCCAGCGAGCCACTGGGTTATAAAGAGCATTTTGTGCTAAGTCATGGTGAATTTCTGGCTTCATGCTATGAACATTCCCACTAAATAAAATTGGTTCTAACCCCAGTGGTTAAGGTAAACGGCGGGGTATGGAAAATTGAACTAGACCGTATTTATCCACCTTGGCTGAGTTGCACTCGGCTCACGATCAAAGGGATGCCGCCAGGCTGCTCTAGTCATCGAGTCACGAGCGAGGATAATTGGCTTCGCTCATGCGGATATGATCAGCTGATTACAATCTAGCTAGCAGACTGTACTTTTTATGGTGAGAGTTTTAC
>NMRA01000100.1:579105-593728 GCA_002633005.1 Phoronis australis
AACCCCCCCCTCCCGACCTCCCCCCTCTCGGCGCCACGTGCCTCGGATTCGACCTTTGCGGGAATCCTAAACCCCCCCCTTACTGAAAACGTAGATCCGCCCCTGGTAACTATATAACTATAACTTTTCTTCAGTCAAAAAAAATGAAATCACAGCTCTTGCCCACTGAGCAACCTCATCCACTGCTTGCACTCTCTCGTTGCCTACAAAGCTAGCCATCTTAGTTGTCTTCACAGGTGTGCCATTACAACTACAAGCTAACTATTGAAATTGGCGCATTTCTGCGAATAGCAGTTCTCCGGTTAGTTCAGTAGTTCGGCATGCACTGGGCCATAAGCGATGTTTTAAAAGTTATTGACATCCAATTTAGTCACTTTGTATTGTTTATAGATGTTTCAATGTAGCTTAGTTTTACATTAAAAGAATAATTCACGTGGTATTGTTAACTCTGATCAGCATTTGTAAATCACCGAGTTCAATACGCAGAGACGTTTATCTTCAATGGCACCCAATGTTTGTAGTTTTTAGCTTAATAGTTCATCGCTTTTCATAAATCGAAAACCAAACTGGATTGTTTTTTCCATTTGAATACAGCTGTGGTATTTGTTTTTAACGAAAACTGTTGGTTAATGCATTATCATGGGAGGTTTTAAAGGAAAGATACAAATCAATTGGATATGGTACAATGCTCTAGTCAAGACAATCAAAATTTCAAACATTATTGTGATTAATAATGGAGCCAGCAGCATGCAGAACTTTGGACCAGATCAGATTGGTAGGCAGTGGACAAAAGTTGTATTACTTTCCAGGGAGATATCAGTTCCTGATGTGGAGCAGCAAATTTAACAGATTTTTGTTTATGCCTCTAAACTATTGCTTCAACCTCATTTGAAAGTTTTTTAGAATTATGGCATTCATAAAGTGGTAACGAGATATATTTTTGACTATTTTCATTTTCTTTAAAATGACGAATGCTCATTTTGTGTACTGGTAGAAACTTTTAATCACTTGTGCTTGGAATGTGAGCAAGTACTTCCTTTTTTTCAGTGAATTACAAATAATTAGAAACTATAGCTGAAAAGCATGCGCTGCTATTTGTATTCTTTGGAGATCATGAATGAGTGAATGTGTTCTTGTTTATTTTCTTTTCTTTTCTATTGTATTTCTGTTTCTTTAAATAAACTTTCATAAAACTATACATTTAGCATTTGTGTTTGTCTCAAATTCAGACATATTTGTCCATTTAGAAGCTTATAATAACAATCTTTTTATCCATGTAATTTTTACAGCTTTGTTATTTTTTAGTATATTTTAACTCCATCTATTATTTTTGATTAAAACTTTTCTTTTAAACAGTACACACCATGGATTTTTGTACATTTTGAATTACCGGTGGCCACAGACTAAATGTATGACTTAAAATTTAGCTAAAACCCATGTTTATTTTGTGTAATTTGCTTGAAATTTTGATTTTTTTTTCAATTTTGCCAATTTTCACATTTCCCGCCATGTGACGTCATGGGTTGAACACAAGAGATCAGTGACTAGCACTGAACAATGGCGGAGAACAGGGAATTTGAAAGCGACGACGATTATGAGCAAGAATTGAACGAATACTATGAAGAAACATACTGGAATGGTGGCCAGGATGAGGAAATGGGGTTGCACGAAAGCGAGAACAAGTTTAATGTGCTTCCGGCTGCATACTTTTCTACTTTGAGCCTTACGAACTGGATCCTCCCACGAGAGAAGCGGCCTCGGGCTCGGCAAGTCAACCCAGTCATCCAACGGACGATCCTGAATTAAGAGCTGATGTTTCTGAATGATAAATATTGTCCTTTATTGAACCAGGCCTTCGTCGTAACGTCTCCTGTAACTGGAGTCGAAACACGAGTCCTCAAAGTGGGCAGAACACAGAGTGGCCCCGGACCGAATCGCTTGGTCCACGATGACGTCCCACACTCTCGTTCGGCGCACGAAGCGATGCCACTTTTTTGCAACTTTGGTGTCCTTCGGAACACCGAGATGTTCTCCGCCTGGCTGCTGTTGCTGCAGCCTCCGGAAACACATCTTTTGATCCCTCTACGAACCTTCTCGACGCTAAATGTACTTTGCTTTCTCTTCACTCTATACACTTTGTCTCTGATCTGAACAGTATGGCGAACGACTTGGGTTCAACGCATGACGTTGTACATAATTATTATTTTTTCAATTTTTGCGTGGTTCTTTATGAGCTGTGCACTAAAGGCACTGAAATCTAGTAAGATATAATAATAAAATTTATTTTGAGGTACTAGAGTCATGTTGTGTACACTTTAATTCTTTCAACCTTGTTATCTCAGATAAACTTAAACTATTGTTCAAATCATCTAGTTTTAAGTTAAAAGGGTTGGAGAGAGATGTCAATGAAGGAATCATCTTTGGAGAAATTGTTATTTTCAAAGCTGTAATTCTTCCAAAAATGGTTTAATTTCCTTATATTGAATTTACTTTTAATTTCCTTCTAGACCAGATAGTCATCAAATGTCGTATCTCATCAGTCTTTAGTTTAAAATTTTCTTCTATAATTTCTTCTAGATTATTTGTGAGGTTTTAGACCATGTAAAATAATTTTATAACAAAATCTAACAAGCACTTATTTTGAGAAATGATTGAGGAATTTTGACTTTCAAAGAAAAATTAATGATTTTTGGTTTCTCGCCACATGATGTCATCAGTGGAAGAGGTTGATAAGTTGACAGTATATATGCAATTCTGAGTTATAGTAGAAATTTTGTAAGTTATAAAGACTTAGAGCAGCGAGCTTGATGAGCATTGTGAAGACAGGTATGGAGATTTGGGTGATGACAACACTCAGGCCATAGGCGAAACAGATAATGAGTTAGACCTCGCCATATCGCCAGACGTTTTGTGTTTTAGGCCTTACAACTTCGATTTTCTGATTTGATCATTATTTTATTGACCAATTCTTAAATTCACTTTTGTTGGTTTTATCATATACTGTATGCGGTGTTATGGGCATTGGGCATCGGGTTGTGGTCTTGGGTTGTGGTCATTGGTGGTCTTTGTTTCACGGTGAACCTCATTCAATTTTTGTCAAGTGTCTCTCTTCAGAGCACTTTCATTATTTTCCATCTATTTCTAAGGCAAGGTTCTGCTAAGGCTAATTTTCATCATTATTCAAGTGTAAGCAAGTTGCATATATTTTGAGAGCTGAATTTTCATTGAGATGGCCTTTTTCTAAGCTGTAGGGACTTATGTGGGATAATTGCTCATAAAGATTAGGGGTGAGCGGTAAGCTGAACATGGGCGCTTGGAAGTGAGAAGAGGGAAAGTCAAGCATTACAATTTACTCATATAAGGTTATGTAGGACTTAAGGAAAATGTTCAATTTTCGGCAACTTTGAAACGTGGCATCTCAGAAATGGCTGATTGGATTCTCATGGAATTTTCAGATACTATGCTTTATACATCGTTCTGGAAAAGGCTTTTATATATTGCTATTAAAATGAGACTATGTACAACCACGACAGAGTGACCCGCGGGACCCTTCGATCATCAACTTCCCCGGCTGTGTGTATTCCCTATGTCAGAGTTGTCTCTGAAAGGATTCAGGCCATCTACCGTACACACAACATGAAGTCATTTCACAAACTGTTTAGTACTATTTGGTCCATCCTCCCATCAGTAAAAGATGTGTCACCCCCCTCTTGAGAGGTGTGGTGTGATCTACAAATACAGGTTTGGTGAGTGTAGTGACAACTATATCGATGAGACTGGTTGCCAGTTAATCGACCAGTATTAAGGTTCATCGTAATCCCAACCTTAAACCTATTACTGCTGTCCAAGAGCATGCCAGAGATAAACATCACCAGATCTCTGATGAGGACTCCAGTATCTTACGGTAAGTCTACACTTGGGCGGCGCACCATAGGGGGCTGGGGGGGGGGCTATAGCCCCACTTTTTTCAGTACTCTGGCGCCCATGGTCTATGGGCGGTGTACCACAGGGGGGCTCCCAGGGTGGCTATAGCCCCCACTTTTTTCAGTGCTGCGTCGCCCATGCTACAACCCAGGTGGAGGCAAGGGTATGAGAAGCATGCAGCTAGATGAGATCCACGGAACTTAAGTGTTGTCAGAGATCAGGACTTGATCTACTTGCAGTGCATTCAGACCTGTTACAAGATTCCCCCCTTGACATTAGGGAATACCTCGGTACTGTTTTTATTGTTTTATTCTGCAACGACTGAAGGCACACCTTGTGGTGAATCAAGTCCATGAGATATGAACAAAATGGCTATACTCTTTCCACATCAAGGTACAGTTCTTTGGTTCCAAAAGGGATCTTAACTCAATGTTTTTAATATTTGCCTCCTCTGCATGAGAGGCTATAAAAATAAGACATTAATTGAAAATTGAAGTTGCGTCAAACGAAACGATAATTTAGAAAACTGCAATATAGTTTTGAGATTTTATCTGAAAAATTTATTCCATATGAAATTTTGATCATGATATTGATTGTGAAAAATCAAGGTCATGTCACGTAATTAGTGGCAGATTGGCATCAAAAGTCCAAAACCAACTTCAACAGAGTTTCTAGTATCAGAAAATGTATGCTAAATTAAATTCTATAGTTTTGTAGATATTTGACTTAATGTACAGACTAGGTACAATGACTTATAACAGATCGTAGACAATTTTAATTACTAGGAAAAGTTCAGTAAACGCTAGGACCTACTCGGCTCTAGGTTCTAACTCGGCCAAAATCGAGTTTTCTCATTTAAAATACACGGCAATATCTCACAACTTCATGCATAGTCTTGGTTTTTAGGGAGGTCCTGGCATTACTGAATTGTACATTAGTATTACTTCATTTATGTTAAAGTGCATCAGCCAATCTGTCAGCTGCACTGAATTCATTTGCAATTTCATATTTTCTAACCCGTATCATTACCATATTCTATATAATGTTTAACAGACATTAGAACCTGTGATTACTAGTTGTACACTTATAAGAAGACACAGGGACACTGGAGCCTTAATGTTCGATCTCAATTATATGGAAGCACTGTAAATTTCCCATTGATTCTAATGAACTCTTGTCTTGAGCTATTTTTCCATAGCCACGCAAGATGGATACTTTTTGACAGTTTAATTTTGATGGTTGAACAAAATATTGTAATATTGATTGAGGTGTACAGACTATTAGAAAATATCTGCACATATGCAGTATAAGATATGTATTTGTACTGGACTGCAGTGCAAGTGTGTAGTGTTGTAGCCATTCATGACACCCT
Source organism: Phoronis australis (assembly GCA_002633005.1). Lineage (NCBI taxonomy): Eukaryota > Metazoa > Phoronida > Phoronidae > Phoronis > Phoronis australis. The sequence goes on from NMRA01000100.1 coordinate 584,402, forward strand.
GTACTAGGAGCTTGTTACTGGTTAGAGTGTCATATTTGACCAAGTGCTCAGTAAGTCTTTTCCAGTCTCTACTTCTGCAGCAATGGGTTAACCACCATGACCAGTGAGTTGAAGTCGGCTGATACAATCCATCATAACAGTAGGTTGTTTGACTATTGTGCAGTGGAAAGATTTATGATACAGTTGGCTGTGTTCATATGTTCATCACTGTAATTGGATGTACTAGTGGAGATAATCCACTGATAACTGTTACTCAAGGTCATGATCAATGTTAACTTTGGGACTTAACATAAAATTTCGTACCTGATTGAAGTTGGTGGACTGTTTTAGTCATTGCTTCTTCATTCATCTACAGAAATGTAGTGGGTAGTTTAAAGCAAGTTATCAGCTGTTTCGTCAATACCAATAGGATTTTAACTGAAAACTATTGTTTAATGTAACAGTTGCACTATATACTGGTATTTTCAGGTTATATTTCAATAGCACTGAATTTTTTGTAGAGAATAAATTCAATTAAGTAAATTTGTAGTTTACACTTATAGATAAGAGCGAGGTGAATTTTACACAGAATATTGCACCCAAACAGAATAGACATCATTTAACTACTAGCACATTAAAGTTGATACATTAAGTGCCGTTTCGGAGGTTTCAAAATGGCTAACTTCAAAATAAATGAAATAAGAATGATGCGGTTTATTAATGGGAAATGACCGGTGTATGTACTCCATTCTGACCTGAGCAGAACACTAGAAAACAGGAGTGCTATTTACTCGCCTTATTCTGCGACTTGATTTTTTGGGACAATCCCAAAATTTAATCAAAACATTCAGCTTACGTCATTGTGAGGAAGTGGATGTCCAAAGGTTACATAGTCATAATGTGAAGAACATGATGTCCAAAGGTAATAGCCATAGTCCATAAACAGTGCTCAATTTACCTTTAAACCATTGATTTACAATCATTCTGGTTCATTATAAAATCTGCAATACTACAGGATCAAGCTGAGATTCAGATGTGCTGTCCTTGAATGAAGTCAGACGTTAGATTGATGATGGTGTTTGTGACAAAAACATGTACTAAAATTGGTAAGTAATAGATTACAGACTAACGTAAAGCAATTAAAATTGCAAACCCTTTCTGCCTACCTTTTTTGCATGAACAAATTTCCAATATTGTAATAACTCAATTGTTATATAGCGGCCACATTAACGTGGCTACACACCAGCCATCTGTCAAAAAATCATGACTTTTAATTTTGGACATTGACCATTATGGTCTTTACTTTTTCCTTTAAGCCTGATATGAGATGATTTCTAGGGTTGAGAAGGTCGGTCAGTTAGTTGCCTGGGACCACGCAACAAATTGGCTTGTCTTGCATCAGCGTGTATGTTCTGGAGCACCACCTGGTGGAAATCAGTGATCATCTACGCAAGGAGCAAGTTGGGATAGCAGAAAGTGGTTTAAGTCAAACTTAATTTTTTTGATGGCTGAATGGGGATTTGGGAGCCTAATTTTAAATGAGGAGATAGATATTTGAAGATTTGGGATTTTTTCTGCTTTGTTACCTTTTGTGCCCATTTCATCATCAGTTAAGGTTTTCTCAAACCTCATTTAGTGGTCTCCATTCTAACTTGTAGTTAAAAAACGAGGCTTTGTCAACAAGTAAATGCATACATTTTCTGAAAGAAAAAAGATCAAGGATCATAAAAATATTTTATATTTATGTGCTATTATTATTATTATTATTATTGTTATTGTTATTATTATTATTATTATTATTACATAAAAACCTTTTTAAAGTCAAAATTTCACTTCTAAGAAAGGTACATTTATACCAAAATAACCCCTCAGTCGATTTTAATGAAACCTTTTTAAATGAAAACTTCACCAGTGACATCAAAAGCGCTGTTAGGAATTTTAGCTAGTCTCTTAGTTTGGTTTCTAGGGCAAATCAACTTGCAAAATGTAAGGTACTTTCGTAAAATATAGCAGTGGTATTTGTCTTTGACTTTCTAAAAACTGCGTTGAGGTTGTGGCGTGTTACAACTATTATTAAAATCAGTGGTCTATTTACACCGACCTCTTGTCTATTTATACTGTCATGACGTTTCGGTCGGTCTACTCTCCGGCCATCATCAGGTGTTGCTGCGTTCTTAGAACAAGCACAGATATGTGGTACACTCGTCATGGTGATTATATATCGTGCGAGGAAGGATTTGAACCCATGACTTCTGAAGCTACAGATATACTTGAGTCCAGCATCTTAACCACTACGCCATGGACTCATGGGTTCAAATCTTTCCTTGGACAATATATAATCAAAAAATCACACCATAATGAGTGTACCACATATCCGTGCTCATTCTTGTAAGAACACAGGAACACCTGACGATAGCGGGAGAACAGACCGACTGAAGTGTCATGACTGTGTAAATAGACCAAGAGTTTTTGATAATATTTGTATTTGTCTTTGTTACATGATGCAAAAACTAGGCCTTCATATCAAAAATCTTAACAGTTTGTTTGAGATTGGTGAAAAAATATTAAGTTTGGAAAGTTTCAGTGAAATCCACTGAGCCCTTTTTGAGAACTCGCGTTCCTAAGTTGCAGTTACGTTGATTTGCTGAAGCCAAGAAAAAGCCGATTAAGTCATCAGTGAACGGTGAAAGTCTCAAGGTCTTCAGTTAATTATTCGGTGAAAGCTTGTTTTCAGGCAATATAACCTATACATGCCTTAGCCGTTTTCGCTATTTCAACATTGTCTTGCAATGTCAACTGAACTTGCAGTGCGTAATTAACTTAATTATCACTAAAGCGTTTAAACTTTGTACTTGGGGTTTCATATACCTTGTGCTATTACTAAGTCAGAAGGCGGAGCCAGCTGTGAGTAGGTCAACTGTTCATTGTATACACACCACGCGCCAGTGAGAATAATATCAAGAAACCAAGTACGAAATGGACAATAGAAATCAAGTCGGTGGTTAAAGTGCATCGTGAGCACGAGAGTGAAACAANCTATTATTAAAATCAGTGGTCTATTTACACCGACCTCTTGTCTATTTATACTGTCATGACGTTTCGGTCGGTCTACTCTCCGGCCATCATCAGGTGTTGCTGCGTTCTTAGAACAAGCACGGATATGTGGTACACTCATCATGGTGATTATATATCGTGCGAGGAAGGATTTGAACCCATGACTTCTGAAGCTATAGATATACTTGAGTCCAGCATCTTAACCACTACGCCATGGACTCATGGGTTCAAATCTTTCCTTGGACAATATATAATCAAAAAATCACACCATAATGAGTGTACCACATATCCGTGCTCATTCTTTTAAGAACACAGGAACACCTGACGATAGCGGGAGAACAGACCGACTGAAGTGTCATGACTGTGTAAATAGACCAAGAGTTTTTAATAATAGTTGTATTTGTCTTTGTTACATGATGCAAAAACTAGGCCTTCATATCAAAAATCTTAACAGTTTGTTTGAGATTGGTGAAAAAATATTAAGTTTGGAAAGTTTCAGTGAAATCCACTGAGCCCTTTTTGAGTACTCGCGTTCCTAAGTTGCAGTTACGTTGATTTGCTGAAGCCAAGAAAAAGCCGATTAAGTCATCAGTGAACGGTGAAAGTCTCAAGGTCTTCAGTTAATTATTCGGTGAAAGCTTGTTTTCAGGCAATATAACCTATACATGCCTTAGCCGTTTTCGCTATTTCAACATTGTCTTGCAATGTCAACTGAACTTGCAGTGCGTAATTAACTTAATTATCACTAAAGCCTTTAAACTTTGTACTTGGGGTTTCATATACCTTGTGCTATTACTAAGTCAGAAGGCGGAGCCAGCTGTGAGTAGGTCAACTGTTCATTGTATACACACCACGCGCCAGTGAGAATAATATCAAGAAACCAAGTACGAAATGGACAATAGAAATCAAGTCGGTGGTTAAAGTGCATCGTGAGCACGAGAGTGAAACAACGAAATTTCAAATTGCCAATCTAAAGATTTATCTTTTTTAACAACTTGCTGTGTCAGTAAACACTAAGTCACAGGCAGTTCAACTACTCGATTTGGTGCATTCATTCTCAATGGTCGTGTGCATGTAGACGCACAACTCCCTCCAGATAAAAAATTACTGTTTTATCTTCGTTTTCTGTGGCATCTTTCTAATGCTATGTACACCTTGTTGACTCAATATTATGTTGACTTGATGAATGACAGGGTACATACGGAACTGCTCTATGCCTCTCCCCCGGAGATTCGATTTGAGTAACAGCCCTGTTACCTTTGACCTCGGATAAGTAACTGTTGAAAGTGGTTGTACTAAATCTTTTATCTCGCTACACCGTATATACCGGGTATTTCACATTTGAAGTTCTCTAAGAATGAAGATTTGGGTATTTTCCTACACGTGTGAAATATTGCAAAACCGAACAATTCTTGTGAATAATTAAGGTTTCAGATATTGTTAAACCTGCATTTTGCCCTATTCAAATGGCTTAAACATGAAAAATCAAATTACTCTCAAGAAATCGGTCTCTTAATATTACTTACCGTGATGAGATTCCATCTCTGTCACCAACTCAAGTTACAAATAATGCGTACTATGCATTATTTTTGATATAATTGTATGGTTGGGTAAACCCCTTTAAACTGCGGCATTTTCTTGATTCGCCAATGGTTACAATGCTGTTGTTGGTAAAAGCAATGGAATCCTTAACGGTAAGGACTTTCACAAGACTGAGTGCATGAGAGTAAAAGGCCTAATTGGATTTTCGTTTTCAGGGCAAAATGCAGATTTGACTTCTATGCTGTGCTTTTACAGATAACTTTTTCAAGTGAAGGCCAATGTTGTGATCTGTGCCTAATCCATTTGTCACGGTAATGAGCTGGATACAATAGCTTTCTGTGCAACTCTATGGAATTCTGTACATTATCATGCTTCTTCAGATGTTTCCATGGGTTAAGAAAACTCGCCTTTTATGACATCTACTGGATACTGATGTAAAACAATTTTGCTAGATGTGTACTTATAAATCAGAATTGCAATCCACGAAATGTTAGTGATGAGCAAAGGGACTGATGTTATATTAAATACTTTATCTAGCTATTGATGGTGTTGTTAGGTAACTGATTTCATTCAGTAAAATAACCATTTGTTACCATGACGGCAATTAGGTATCACGGTTACCACTCAATATGCAGATTGATGACTGTTCAGTTGCATTTCTAGAAAGTACTGAAGCAAATTCTACTCTTGGCCTGTGCCTGTCATCACACTGCACAGATTTAAAAAGAACTTAAGACAACCAACATGAGGAGAAAAGAACATCTACTGATTGAATTAAGGTCAAGTATAAACTGCTATTTAAGTTCCAAAAAGAGCAAGTCAGCTTTGCAATAATCCGAATCCAACAAAAGAAGCATTTGATGTGTTCTTATCAGACCTTAACGCTGTTGCGGAAAATTTGAAACCCCAACTGTATTTAAATCTTCAGTACTTGCAGGCTTGTACCGAAATGATTGACATACAAACTGAACATCATTTTGACATAAGATGCTGTGTAAGTTGCCCAGATTGTATTTTATGCGATTAATCTTTTGGTATTTGTGTTGCATCACTAGAATTAATAGCTAGTTGACATGCTGGCTTATGCTAGTGTTTGCACTTGTAATGTGAAGGGTCGTAACGGCCAGTTTTGCTTGCACTTTGCTGAAGTTTTTAGTTAACCCAAAACTACTGCCGTTTTCACTAGCAGTTTTGTAGCCAGGCCGCTTACTTCAAGGGAAACACATGCACAAGGGTGAGAGACCTATTGTTCCAATGTCACATCATTCAAGAGAGTGAACATGCTTTGGCATCGATGGTGGCTAGGGTGGTGAAGAAAAAAGTAACTGCTGGTAAAATATACCCATTCGCAGACAGCTTGTCAGTCTGGCTAAAATGCTACCGTTTTCACCACTCCTGTGAATCAAAAGTCTTGGGTAATCTCTGACATTGGTTCTCTCCTTCTTCATATTCCTTGATGCAATTTTTCGAGTAATCTCTGACATTGGTTCTCTCCTTCATATTCCTTGATGCAATTTTTCGGGTAATCTCTGACATTGGTTCTCTCCTTCTTCATATTCCTTGATGCAATTTTTTGGGTAATCTCTGACATTGGTTCCCTCCTTCTTCATATTCCTTGATGCAATTTTTCACTGGCTTTTCAACTTGCAGTGCAAATTACTGCATCTTATGAAAACACAAACCCTGTATTAAACACTGGTACCCATGCTTTTGAGCAAACAGGTATTAGCAAATTCACAACTGTTCACATTACACATTCAAAACACAGTGTGTGAGACTTTTACACAATTTTGTAGTTTTCCTTGGGTTATTAAATGGAAGTTAGCCTATTTGTATCTCTGGTGGAAACACTATATTTTAGTAAGTAATGATTTAAAATCATGGCCATGTTGTAGCACAGAGCTCTGGTATGGGGTGAAGAAGATGTTTTCATTAATTCAAAACACGTTAAGACTGGTAAAAAGGAAGAATTTCAGTCAAATGTGATAAGTTGATTTTTCCATGTTAATTAAAAATCTTTGAGAGAAAACCTAATTTATGGTAATTCATCACTTATTTAGCACACAATATGGCTGATAAGCGAAATTCTATTTTGTCGAATTTCTTTACACAAGAAAAGATTAAGAACATTTTTAATCTATTACCAGCATCAGGTTTTAGTGTGTAGATGTGATAAAGAGACATTTGATAAAGTTTCCATTGTTTGCAGCTTAAGGTAATCAACCTTTCAAACTATTTTAGCAATTATCTATTTTTGTACAAAATAAGTTGAGGATTACCATATAGCTTTCCTAAAGCCGTTTGCAGCAGAACTTTAAAAACTTTATATTAGCAAGTTGTCATTCCCAATTCTTACTCTATTTGACACAGTTAAGTTTTAGATGCAGTAGATATCTTTGATTATTTTGAAAACTAGATTAGCCGCTGCATATTTGATTTATTTCAGCTAGAAGCTGGTAATTTTGACTAGACTAATGTGGACAAAAACACATTTTTAGTAGAAGACACAGTTATTACTTTATGTCAGTTGTTGTGCAATGAAGGTTTGACTAGGCAAAAGATTGTATCTGTTCGCATGTGAACATCCGACACAAAAATCGACATCCGCTTGTTGCAGACAAATGAAATGTAGCTTCTTTCATTCACAAACATTGCCTGATGTTGGAGTTCTTTCTTTTTGTGAAATATTTGAATATCCCAGTTTACAGCAGGGGTTGTTCTGACAGCACCATGTGTTGACTGCAAAATATCTTTAAAAGTCAGTTGCTGTGAATTCCCATTGCTTATACTTTTGAAGACCTGTAGGTGGTGCTGAATATTTGTTCACTAATTGCACTGGTTGCCTTGCTGCTATATTGGAATATACATGTAGCTATTACCTTAACACTGTCCTGTCTGCATGTAATCTGTACAGTTTTTCCTGGCATAGTAAATTGCATGCAGTCACAAACGCCATGGCTTGTGAAATCAAAAGGTTGTGATATTGCATGAGATGTAGGTGTAATTTAAATCTACCCAGAACATGTGAGTGTGGTTGACTCCGTTGTTTATTTTCACTGGTGGCTATTTATCTAGTAAGTGTTGGCTTATTTTGATAGACAGGTTCTTGTTTTCATACTACTAATGGCTTAAATCCTGATGCCTAGGTGTGAAATTATGTAATAAAGGTTGGTGCGAAAACTAATTTAGATGAAATATGTTGGGGTAGAAAGTAATATTACCAAGACTTTCAGTTGCTTGTGGATATAGTTTGACCCATTTGTGTCATACATGTATTATCTTGTGAAGTTGGCGTCAATCCTGGATTTACAGTCAAAACAGCTTGCACCACCCCCAGATATTCATTATCTTTGCTTCTTCATTTTTAAGGAACATGAGGCATAGACCTCATAAAGGAAGCATCAAATTATTATGTGGCCGGGTGAATTTGTAGTTCTTTACAAATATCTTGTTAAGTGTCATTACTCCTGGTGATAGTGACAAATCTGCCGTAGTCCATTGTCAAGCCTTCAGAAAAATTGCAATATAACTTAGAAAAGAAATATCAAGCTGTTATGGGAAAGGGTGAACTTGCAGTTCGTTTTAAATATCTTTTATTTAGTGACAACTCCAGACTGACAGCGCCAGTTTCCAAATCTAGATATCAATCTGATTCATCATTGTTAAGCATTCCTACCAGTCATTTGTCCAGCATCAGGACATCAAGCCAATTTATTATCTGCTGTGCTTCGAAGAGATATTTTAGCCAGTGTTTTGTTTTTGTTTCTAATGCAATAATTGCTTTGGTCAACACAAAATGAGCTTAGATCTGTGTTGCTGGTATGTAGTTGATAGCCGTTTGAGTTTCATGATATGTTTGCACAATTAAATTCATGGTAGGACTCTAATAAGTGTTGTGCACAAGTCTGTATCAAAAAGGTCTAGCAGTTGCAATGCGGTTCTTCTCTTTTTCTTCTGTTTTTAATTAACCAATATCTTTTTTAGTTTTTATAACTGGCGGGGAAAGATTATGTTGCCATAAAGCCCTTTCACAATAACTACCGTAAACTCTGGTGTAAGTGGAACGTATTTGTAAACTGCAAACTTAGTTGAACCATTGTACCAGCATCTGTAGTTTTAAACAGCATTGAAGTGAACAGTAGGTGACGCTGTCATTGAAGTAATTGCAAGATAGCACTGATGCATAAGGTGCTGTTCGAGGTAGATTGAGAATTGGCAGATTGTTTGTTGCGTGCACACTAAGATTTTTTATTATAACAGTTTGAGGACATTTATAATATTTTGATATAAAACTTAATTCTAATTCGACTAGTGGTTATTTAATCAAAACATTACCAATTATTAGGGATAACAATGCACTTTAATTGTTGATGATAACAGTGGCCCTTAGCAATAACTCATAAAACCGAAGTTGGCTGTTCATACCGCACTGCAGCATTGACGCTATGTTGTCATGCTATGAACATTCCCACTAAATAAAATTGGTTCTAATCCCGGTGTTTAAGGTAAACGGCGGGGTATGGAAAATTGAACTAGACCGTATTTATCCACCTTGGCTGAGACGCGCTCGGCTCATGCTCAAAGGGATGCCGCCAAGCTGCTCTATTCATCGAGTCACGAGCGAGGATAATTGACTTCGCTCATGCGGATATGATCAGCTGATTACAGTCTAGCCTAACAACTGTACTTTTTATGGAGAGAATTTTACGTAGTTTTTACTGTAATATTTGAAAAGAGGAGCGAAAACAAATA
>NMRA01000100.1:594469-616919 GCA_002633005.1 Phoronis australis
GCGTTTGTTTGAGCCAATACAGTATACAGCTTTCCACCAAGGCTAGGTGATGCAAGACATTATTACTTGTTCTTTGTTGCATTATAGTAACTGGTCTTGGCTAATTATCATTTTATGGCCTGGTCATCCATTCAGCCCAAAGTAGTTCCAGAGGTGGCTTATCAGCCAATTATTCACGCATGCTGACTCACAATAGAAGCCTGATAAGAGTGAAGGTGGATAAATGTGGTGTTCTTACAGTTTCTTGTTTTAGTGGATGTGTTCACGACATGTTAAATCCACCTGTTTACTGTGAAATTAACAGGACTGAAGTCAACCATTTATACTGAATGCAACTCCCCAAAACATGAACACGTCGACTAGAGAGGGCCTCAAAACTTGCACTGGTTATCACTGACACCCATCTCTGTTCCCAAATCCCCTAACAAAAGAATCTAGTCATATAAGTCCAGGGCCTGTGGTAAGTGTCTTGTAATTGCAACATTCATGTTAGTTGCTAGTTGGGAAATGTGATGTAGCGCCTAATGTTATGCTAGTGACTGTGTTGTTTGAATGGCAGTGTAACAGGCTAAGGTTCTAATGTCTACCTTTTGCCACAAGTCACTGGTAATTCTGGTGCCTGCCATTTATGACAAACTTTGAACACACTTGGAATTGTATTTAAGGATATTTCCAACCTTATTCACAGAAATTGGCCATTTTTACAAAATTTCACTTGTGTCTAGCAAAATACCTTATCTTCATTCTCGGGAACTTCAAATACAAAATATATATTGCGTAGCGAGAAAAAAAAAGATTTAGCAGAACCACGTTGGAACCGCACAACCGCGTGGATATTTGTTTAGCACTTATCCAAGGTCAAAGGTTAAAGGGCTTGCAAGGAAGTCGAGTCTCCCACCAGGTACGGAACAGCTTCGGTATATCCTCAGTCCTTTCATTCACAAATTCGCCATAACATTGAACCAACGAGGTGTGGTTATGATAGAATGGTCCCGGGGAAAACGAATACAAAACGTAGTTTTTATCCTAAGGGTTTTGTGGGTCTACATGCATACGACCGTTGACGTTGAAAACAAATGCTACGAGTTGCCTCGGGCCTCAGTCTGGTCATGAACACAGAAAGCTGTGAAAAGAGATAAATCCTCCCCCTTATTCCTTAATTCAATTGTTAAGTTAACATTTCGATGTTTCGATTTCATGTTAACGACTTACTTTTCACTTTTTTTGTTATCCATTTCTTACTTGGTTTGGTATCAGTCTCCCAGCACGTGACGTGTACAGGCTATGAACTGTGACCTACTTTTCTAAGTAGGTCGTACAAAACGGCAAAAGTTGGCAGCGAAAGATAGGTCTATTTGAGGTTTTAATGATATTTAAGTTAGTTACACACTGCAAAATTAGTTGACATTGCAAGAAAACATTGAAATAGGTGACATAGTTAAGGATTCTATAGGTTATGTATACTGAAAACAAGTTTTCACAGAATAATTAACCAAAGACTTAGAGATTTTCACGTGTCCCAGTTTAATCGGCTTTTTCTCGGCTTTGGCAAATCGACTTTATTTGAACTTAGGAACACGAGTTCTCGAAAATGGCTCGATGGATTTCGGTGAAACTTTCCAAACTTACATTTAGTCACCAATCTCAAAAACGCTGTTAGGATTTTTGATATAAAAGCTTAGTTCTTGTGTAATGTGACAAAGACGAATACGACTTCAATTTTTTACAAAAATACCTTACGTTTTGCGAGTTGATTTGTCATAGAAACAAAACGAACAAACTCATCGAAAATTCCTAACAGCGTTTTTGAGGTAATTGATGAAGTTCATTTAAAAAAGGTTTCGTTAAATCGACCGAGGGGTTATTTGGCTATGAATGTACCTTTCTTAAAAATGAAATTTTTACTTAAAAAAGCTTTTTACGTAAAAATAATAATAACAAATAAATACAAAAAGTATATTTATATTTCCTGGTCTTTGTTCTTTCAGAAAATGTTTACTTTTGCTAGTTGACAAAGCTTAGTTTTTTTGATATAAGTGTTAGAATGGAGGCCACTAAATAAGGTTGGACACAACCTTAACAACATCATGTGTAAAGAATAAAACATGTTATGAAAGACAGAGACTTTAGTGTTATTTCAATGGTCTTTTTAATGTCATTGAATAATGTTCAGTATTTGCAGTTTTGCATTTTTTGCAATATTTCACCCCGATTTATCTCAATTATCCATGTATTATGCCATCTTTGTCAAGACAGAACTTTTGACAGACTGATAAGAATAGACACTCACTTTTACGGTATGGTGCTTTGGAATCAATGTTAGTATTTTGACTGCAGGTACTAGTTTTGATGGTTTTCAGGTTTGTGTCTAGTATGTAAATGACTCATGCTCATGAATTGGATATTTGCAATCAATTTGAAGCAGTTGACTAGATACACACAAGTGGCCTCACTGAAATATTAAGGATATCTTGCTCATCGTTACAATAATTTTGGTTTGCTTAGTTAAAAATCATATTACACATATTTGTCATAGGCCTGAAAATTTGAAACTTGGTACACGGAACGTTAGCACAATCCTGAAAATGTTACGTAACATTCCCCTGAACTGTTAAAACCGAGAAATTTCCAACATCACGATCTGATCTAGAATAACCTTCCATTAAACTTGAGAAACAAGCATATTGTGTTGGCATACAATGCTGTGGTGGTAATCTGGTCAGAACTTACAGTCACGCAAAGGAATCAGTAGTTCAAAGTTAAGTCTAATTTCTCTGAAAGTCATCCGTTTTTCTCTATTCAAAGTTTTTTTCTTGGTGATAGTACTTCATAAAAAAACACATCTTCATGACACTTGTTGAATGTCATTTGGAAATCATATTTCATGAATAGCGGTTAGAGTCAGTTGCACTGTTTACAACATAATTGCTGGATTGCATAAGCTTATCAGAAACATGAGAGGGCTAGACTATGTTAACATTCATTTGACAACTTTCTCCCCTTGCTATCACTGTCAAACTGATAACCACAGGGCTGTATCCCGACTACAGATCAATGAAATCGGGATACTTATCCTGCAGCGCGGTGCCTGACGAACTGTAAATGTTGACAGGAAGAACATGAACTATATAGGACCCTAGAAAAATTCCAAATTTGGCTAATTTCAGAACATCATATATCTGAAATGGCTGATTTTGTTCATATGAAACTTTCAGATACTATGCTTAATATAATTTGCAATATTCTGTTAGGAGTTGTTTTTGAAATTCTTCACTTTTGCATGAGGTTCTACCAGCATACAATTTTTATGATTCTCATGGAAGAGCAAAAGGTGCAGGAAATGTAAAAGAAATCATAATTTGGAAAACTGTAACGCATTTTTGATATTTCTTCGAACATTACTGTATCAAATGGATTTTGATCATGTCGATGCCTTTGTTTTGGTGTAAATTTACATTTCTTTTTTGCTATGAAAAAGACATGTTCACATGACCCAGTTAACAACAGATTGTTAAAAAGTAAACTATACAATTCCACACTGCTTTCTACTTTCAGATTATACTTTTAGTGACTTTAAATCTATGATAGTTTTGTTTGGCTAATTACACAGACACGTAGCCAATAACATCCTCACATAACCTTAAACAAAGCAACAAACCTCATGGAAACTCATAAATATTCCCTGGTAATTGTGCATGGTTATGACATAGTATATAACAGATAACTGAATTGTTTCAAACTTAAAAATCAGATTGTTTCATTTGAAACAGACATCCCATATTTACTTAGTACATGAAGTATTTAATGTATTTACTGGTATATAGCCATGTAGTGTTTGTTATTTCTTCAGCCTGAGTTTGTTATTGTGATATTCAGCTATATTTGCCAAAGTGGATTATCCATACAAATTTAATTGGAATCTTGTGAGCAGGTGTGAGGCTGAGAATAACCAAAAAAGGAAGGGCTCCTGAAGCAGTCAGTAATATGGTCGAGAACCTGCAGATTATATTATGTCGTCTTGTCTGTCATGCTGTGAATAATTCGCCTGCACATACTGGCGAATTTTCAAAATGCATAAAGCAATAATTTTTGTTAAAAATATACATAGTATGGTATTCAATTTTTGAATATCGATGAACTTAAATAAGCTAAAAACATTGATTACGGAATGTAGATAAACAACTGTGCGTATACTCGGAAGATTTACAAACTAAGGCTGATCATAATTAAAAATAACAAGTGGTTTATTCTTTTAGTATACATAATGACTAAACTACATTATGACAAAAAGAAACAACACACGGTGACCCAATTAGATGTCAATAGCTTTTAAGACAGCGCTTAATGCCCAGTCATGTCGAATTATTTTATTCGAGGAGTAGCATGAGGAGTAGCACAAGGAGTAGCATGAGGAGTAGCACGCTAACAGGAAAACTGTGATATTTGATAATCAGCTAGGGATGAAACGTGCTGTGAAGATAAATTATAGTTAGTTTCAAAGTCAATGGGAAAATCCAAGCCATAGGTGACGTGGGTCGGTGGGCGAGAGCTGACTTCCAAGTTTCACTGATGATCAAATTCTGCCACTCAGATTTGGCACTTCAAGCTTAAAATTAAAATCAAATGATAGCAACCCTACAGGAAACAAAACAAAATAGACTGGAGTACTAAAAATAAAATGACGAAAATAGTTATGAAACATTTAAAACCAACGATCCTTTGGGAAATGACCTTTTGTTAAGATGAACCCAAGTTTCCGTTTTCAGTTACTCTAAAATGTCTTCAAACCTGCAATTTCAACATTTCAGACTGTTAAGCTCTGGGCAATTATCAGAAAACTAATTATTTCAAGGTAATAACAACCACTACTGTTGAGAAAGTAGTGCTAGGGATTACCTTTCCATTTCATTAGCTTGAATACAAAGGGCATGCTGAATAGGCATCATAAAAGATATCTAAGGGTAAAGGGAATCCAAGAGGTGACCAACTTGTAAGTGAGAAACTCTCCACATGTTCTGGTAAAAAGCTAAAGTTCTGTAGGTCAAGGTATTCTCATGGTCTAACGTGTACAAAAGTGTAAAATTCAAAATTGTCTTCGCATTTACTACCATAAGGAGGAATTGCCCAGTTCAGTGTCAGTTCATGAAATGACTAAGTCCGTGATTCTTCACTGTAGCACACAATGTGATAAGTAGAATATTTGTCAAATAAAAATGAAAAATTAAGTTTTTACTCTATTATTAGCATGATATGTATGTACTGTAGGGATAACGCACTTGACAATGAAAAACGATTTATTTGTAACAAAATAGTTATCCCTTAAAAGATTGAAAAATGACAATTAGCAGCAATAGTGAGGTTAAAGAAGCAAGGTCTATTTTTGTACCTGAGTTCCCCTGGTGCCATGATGCTAACCTGTTGCTGCAGGTTGTGAAATCTCCTAAAGCATGCTATGAACATTCCCACTAAATAAGATTGGTCCTAACCCCAGTGGTTAATGTAAACGGTGGGCTATGGAAAATTGAACTAGACCGTATTTATCCACCTTGGCTGAGTCGCACTCGGCTCACGATCAAAGGGATGCCAACAAGCTGCTCTAGTCATCGAGTCACGAGCGAGGATAATTGGCTTCGCTCATGCGGATATGATCAGCTGATTACAATCTAGCTAGCAGACTGTACTTTTTATGGAGAGTTTTATGTAGTTTTTACTGTAATATTTGAAAAGAGGAGCGAAAACAAATATGAGTACAACTTTGAATTTTTCAAATCGGCCCAGGATAAGAGATTTTGCAACACAGCAACACTCACGATTACTTTCATTCGGCGCGCACTAATACAAAAATATAGGACCTAAGTTATTTAGATTTTGGAACACATGCATTGCAATATTCAAAATACGTACGTTTATTATGAATCTTACAAGCTGTAAAACGACGTTGTTAATTTCATTGTGTTCATTCATTATCATCCGTCAAATCGGCAATTTCCGAGATGTGATCTGCGGCGTGCGCGTATGTGTACAAATTACGTGATTGTTATGTTCCTGAAGTACGAAAATTAAGAAGGCTTTAGCATGCCGTTATTATTGACAGGGACACTATAAAACGAATTTGGATTTTGACTATAGTCTTGATACAGCGAGCTGGCTGACCACTGCGTCAGTGTCTCCGTTAGACCCAGAAATTTCACACAGCCCGGGTAGTTCACCTCGTCCCCAACATGTAGATCGAGCCTTGGACTATTAATACTACACGGCAGAGCTAACGACAGTCGGCCTGTGTACACAAAATCTGTGAGCTAACCAGCACTCACCTTGCTTGTTGCAGCCGTTTAAGTGAAAAACAATCTAGTAAACGCCATTTTCTTGCATAATCCTCCGCCTTTTGTAACAAAAAAGTCTGTCGTCGATGACCCGCACACGCACGCTCACTACTCTCATATGCAGACGAACTTCAAAACAAACGTCACATGACAACAACGTGTGTTCATCCAGTGATTTTCCTCGTGTTGTGGGGTACGATGTAGCGCAGATTTGGACTTAATCGCAATTAATCTGGACTCGACATGAACTTTAAAAATTGTAAAACATAAGGAAGATTTCAGATAATTTGTTGAGTCGAAACTATATTTTTATTCAAGAGTTCAAGTTTTCCTATTGACGATCGCGATTCAGCGACGCATCAGTCTGCAAGTTTTCGCCCTGTGATGAGCACAATTTTTTGAAAAATTATTGTAATTTAACAACGGAAGTTGATAGCAATGCACCACAATTTTGTAGAAAGGCTGTCATAGGCTACAACTACGTCACAGAGCGTAAATTTGATGAATCCTAGCTTCCGATTTTACCCGTTTGGGAAACCGGGTTTCAACTGCCGTAGGCTCTCCACAATAAGCGTCCCCTCCCTGTGAAATGAATTTTTCTAAGTGTTTGTTTGAGCCAATACAGTATACCGCTTTCCACCAAGGCTAGGTGATGCAAGACATTATTCTTTGTTGCATTATAGTAACTGGTCTTGGCTAATTATCATTTTATGGTCTGGTCATCCATTCAGCCAAAAGTAGTTCCAGAGGTGGCTTATCAGCCAATTATTCACACATGCTGACTAACAATAGAAGCCTGATAAGAGTGAAGGTGGATAAATGCATGTTCCTACAGTTTCTTGTTTTAGTGGATGTGTTCACGACATGGTTTGTAACACATGCTGGTTTTCTGCTGCCTGTGGTATAGACCTTGCATGAGGTTCTACAAGATGGCAATTTTGTTCCACTTTATTGCTAAGTCTGGAAACCCCAGGTGGTCCATTATTTTTGTGTGATATAATTGAAGAATTACAGTCTACTAAATTAGTGCCATCCATACTAATCCAACAAGTGAAGTCTACCCCCCCCCCCCNTCATTAATACCTAATAGCCTGGAAATAATTTGTTCACATTTTCTCAATAAGTAACAATTATGAGCATATTCAGATAAGGGCTGTTCCAGTAAAATATGTATGGGAGGGGGGAAGGCACCTTTTTTCGCACCCACCACCCATATTTTTCATTTATTTCTTCAGCCTACCACCCGTAATTTTTTATAAGTTTGAAATGCAACCACCCGTAATTTTTTTTGTTCTTGTGGTTGACTGCACAGACGCTTGAGTTTATCTGTTCCTCC
Source organism: Phoronis australis (assembly GCA_002633005.1). NCBI lineage: Eukaryota > Metazoa > Phoronida > Phoronidae > Phoronis > Phoronis australis. The sequence goes on from NMRA01000100.1 coordinate 602,129, forward strand.
ATCACCACTAACGTCATTCATTACTAAGAAAACACGTGTTTCTTACATATGGTTATTAGCCATCGAGAAATTCTAGCACCTGTGGTTAAATGGTGTTATGGGCATGCCGATGAGGAGATCGGAGGGAGTGAAAAAGTCGGAGTTCTTTGCAAGTTGCATTTTTGTTTCAGTTTTTGATTCTGTGCAGATTGTTTATAAAATTTACTAAAATTACCCACCATCAAACATTTATGGCCCAATGAAACAACAACGACCTGTAAATTTTAATTTTTTTGAAGTACGACCACCAGCCATTTTGAATTTAAGTCAAACGCAACAACCCATAAATTTTTATTTCAGTTGCCTTCCCCCCCTCCCACACAGATTTTTCTGGAACAGCCCTAATTTATTTATTTTTTAAACTGAGTTTTGGGTATTTGTGTGAAACATTGATGTTGAGTGCAAGACCAAATCTCTGTAGCCAGAGCCTTGGAAGGAAAATGGTAAAATGTTATTACATGTGTCATGTCAGCTGTGTTTTCTTTCACAGAGTCACATGTGTGCATAATGAGGGTGCTTAACTGGATTTCCAAAACTGTCTTTATAAGAAATACTCACAGGCATAAGCAAAATGCAGGTGACAGGTTGCTTCTTATAGATCTTTTCAGTGTAGTGGACACTCCTTAGCATCTGCCACAGGTACACCCTGATGACAATCACAGCTGGTGATACCCACCACTCCAGTGAGTATGGACACAGCAAGTTGAATACAATGCCCTCATCCTCAGATATACTTATGTGAGGCTGAAAAAAATCAAACCACATTAATTTTGAGTTGTAGTTTAAACATGACCTCAACATGAAGGGGAATGTTGTTTTCATAGCTGCAAACTGGTTGTTGTTCTTCAAAAAGCCAGTGGTCCATTATTAATGAAGTTTTAATTAATGAAGTTTTAAGACAGTATAATTTTCAGCATTTTATGTGGCATATTTTAGTGATACATAGCAAATGTATTTTATTACAGGTTTTCAGTTTTGTTACCTATAAAGCTTGTGTGATTACTGATGAAAGAAAACAATAAGAATGACTTGATAACACAAAAGTTATGTAGAATCGGTTCTATTGCGTTAAGAAACGAGAGTTCCAAGCATACCTGCATGTGAAGAGACCGAACATCAATTGCCACCTAAGCCTATTCCTCTGCACATGGCTCAGTACTCCAATCATGTTGTCTCTGTTGCTTGAGTATTGTTATTGTTGGTGAACTGGTGATGCACATTACGGTGAACCTTTAAAAACATTGTAATCACATAAAATGCCAATCTGAGCAGTACATAGATAACATTGATCAATACATTCCATAGGATACACATTTTCGCAAAAGTATGAGTGTACCAGAAATTGAAACTTCAGTGTTCTACCTGTTTCCAGACTAATTAAGTTTATTTCCTTTGTTAACTTGCCAATACCGATGCTAGAAGTCTGTAACAGCTGACATTCAAGGAGGATAGATGATTTTCGAAGCACCCTTTAGGCCCTCTGCCATGTAAACTGATGGATTGTGTTCTTGATAAAGTGAGTCTGCAAGGGCCTAGTTGCACACTCAAAGTCCAAGAAAGAGTATATTAATTAAAAGCAAGCACTGTCATTAACCTTCCCCTGTCCCTAGCCCTTTATTTACCCAATCGAGACCATACCACTGATAATACAAGATGTAACCTGCTCGACCTTTATTAATGCTACTACTGATCTGCCTTTGGCTTATACCTTTTGCCTTTGAGGAGGTCCCATACATAGTATATTGTTCTGTAATGATGTGACCACTCCCAGTGTCCTGCAATTTGAGAACCAGATTTCTTCACTGAATAACAGGCATCAACTTGTTGCATCCCATTCCCAACCATGGTTTTGTATGATCTCACTATTCTCGCAACAAGCTTCAGCCTACCGGCACTTCCCAAGTTTGCTTGCATTTAATCCGAGGATTCATCGCTGATCCAGTGGGTTGTGTTCAAGTGGACTAGCTAGCTGACTAGTCAGTGGTGGATTTAGAGGGGGGCTATGGCCTCCCTAAAATTCTCACAGTTCCCATTTGGCAGTTCGGGGGTGCAAATGTTTGGTGAACTAAATCCTGGCCAATACTCTGCCCTGTTCCCCCAACTCAAAATCCTGGATCTGCCCCAGGGGCGAATCCAGTATTTTGAGTTAGGGGGGCCAGGGCACAGGAATAACCAGAATTTTGCGACATGCGCGAGCCCAGCCTGATGTAGGAATGCGGGGGTGTCGAATTTTTGGGTTTGTGGATCTTATTACTAAAAAACATAAACGGTAAACAGGGTTTGTTCAAGGTGCATGTGCTAATCAGCAATTTGCACCCCGAACTGCCAAATGGTATCTGGGAGAATTTTAGGGGGGCCATGGCCCTCTTGCCCCCCCTCCTTAAATCCTCCAATGTGCCCCTGCTAGTACAATATACAAGTAGAGTGTGTATATAGAGTCCCTGGTGATAGACGATGGTTTTCTTATGGCAATGAAAAACCACGAATGGTTTTGCAATTCAAGTCCAAAGTCTGAAAACTGCCAGCAGGTAGAAATTCAACTCACGACCATCGAGTGACAAACAGGGTCTATCCAACCACAATAACATTACACTCCATTGATAGGGCTAGGGCTATCCTTGGTACAAATCTGTATACTAAATATACTACCCTGGCTGTGTGAATTTCGGGCTCTATTGAAGAAAAACACACAGTGGTACCTAGCTGTATTTTGATACCGCTAGCTGGCTGGGTACCACTGCAGACTCCCTCGACTCGATCACAACGATTACTATCAAATTGAGTACGTAATTTTCCCACAGGTAATGGTTTCATCTAATTCTAAGAGTAATAGTTAGACTGTTCAGCTCATACAGGGAGCAATATCGTCATCAAAATGTTCAAGAAACGAATAAATTACCTGGTTAAGGCGAACTTCTCTTCTTCGGAGCAGTACCGGAAACAGCTGATTAGTTGCCGAAAGGTCAAACCGCACAGCATTATGGGCAACATTCGTTTGTTTTGATCACGCAGATTTTAAGAAAATAAAAAATAAAAGAAAAAATATGTACAGGCAGCAGATCGACCCCATACTTACGAAAAGTTCTAATTAAGTGTCAGAGAGTATGTTTCAATGGTTTTTATGCAGATTCACGATGTTTTTAAAACGTCTACAAAGGGATCATATGACTTTAAAGTTTACACATTCTTAAGTGAAACATGGGAAACAGTATATCTGCTTCCATTAAGAGACGCACGTTACTTTGAGATTTCACACTGATCGGATAAGAAATTCATTCTCTAGCAGATATAAACAAAGATATCTGGAAAGCAACATTTCTGGAGAAAAATCATTTCTCCAAGTAAAAACAAACTTCACAACAAAGCAGCACACTAGTAGAAGATTCATTTGGCCAAGTATTAATGAAGATTGATGAGAATGAAAATTGTCGACCGAGAAACAGGACATAGGACGTAAAAGTAACCAGTGGAGGCGAGCATATCCGGAATATTTTCATTAGCTATTTTGTTACCGACATATTCTGTTAATTTCTTTCAGACGGCGGTCACAAGCACTGCAGACAAATTCATGACCCCAATGGGATGTTATACCGATGGGGAAAACGACGCACAAAGAACGGCTTCTACTGTCAGCGCTGGGACAAGGATACTCCGCATGAAACCGATTTAAATGATGAGTTTCTTCCCAGTAAGTTTTCATATCTTTTTGCACAGCAAAAACAATTCGTTCTATTCCTGAATTTGCCCATAAGTTAAAGTCCTTAAGCTGAGGACTAGACAAACACTGTACGTAAATTTCATGTCGATCAGACGAAACTAGTCAATAAAAGAACAGTCTCTTAAAAAGTAAATTTCGAATATCTGAAGAACAGTAGTAGACGAAAAACGTGTTTCAGGATGCAGATAACGCTTGAAAAGTCCTATCCACATACCAAATTTTGAAAAGATCCGTCAAGAGTCGCCAAAGATAAGGCACAATACTCAATTGGAAAGCAGTTCCAGGAAAATCTCGAATAACACGAGAACGATAAGTCCAAACTGCACGCATACGCCATAGTTTGTAATACGATCCATCCACAGAAAAAAAAAACTCAGCGGAGCTACGGCTCTGCTTACCAAAGCCGTGAAAAATGCCACCACACTGTCACGTTGCGTCCGACCAAAATAGCCTCCGATTTATTTAAGAGTTTCGATATGTGAATTCCGCGTTGTAGCAGGACAGCATAAAACAACAAACAAAGAAGCAAACAAATAAAACGTTTATTTCAAAACTCATAGGGCCATTGACTTACAGTTTAACATGTTAATATACAAACAGTATAATCTTGCACTATCATCAAATACGCATAATTTCGCTTCTAATTACCATTACTAGTTGAATGAAGGATGTAGTATTTCTTAAAACATACATAGAATCTGAACCTAAGAGTGCCTTATTGTTACTATTTCTAACAATTCATTGTTGTAATAGATATTTCCGAAGGTCTGCAAGGACAGGGTAATAAAATAAAACGTGTATCTCTGTTTCAATTTCATCGGTGAGGATGTCTTGTTGATAATGTCAACGACAGCACGGTTGTCACACAGGAAGAGGATCTTGTGGTTGGCGAGCTTTGAACCCCACAGTTCTAGCGCTATGACAATCGGAAGGAGTTCCTTGAAGGTGATGTGATGGTGTTGCAGGTGCTCGGGCCACGGGCAGGCAAACCAGGAGGCTCCCAATGTCGCAGCAAAATCCCCGTTGGAGCCCGCAGCATCAGAGTACAGTTTGATGGTGTCTGAAGATGTCCACTCGTCGAATAGGAACAGTGTNAGCAAAACCCCCGTTGGAGCCCGCAGCATCAGAGTACAGTTTGATGGTGTCTGAAGATGTCCACTCGTCGAATAGGATTGTTTATCACCTGACTGCAATTACATAACCAAACAAGGGTGGCACATTGAAAGTGGTATCGCTTTTCATTTTAATAAAAAAATCAGAACCTCTCGGAGTTGAGTTGTAACAAGTGATCATGTGATTTGCAAACATTATTTTGCAATGCTTGTCATAATATAACAATTAGAAATGAAACAAAAACTTATAGTTTTATTCATTGTTCTTTAACTTACTCTGGTTTTTGCCGCCACCCATGTGGAATGAGTACATGTTCTTGGCTGAAGATGAATGCAGTGACTTTGATGTGAGGAAAAGTCATGAAAGCACTTGGGTGACTTTAGCTCCATTTCACTCACATTTTGTGACCATTAAGTTTACTATTGGAAAGTAAAGCATGAACTGTTTAAGCCACTGTTTCCATGTCATATACATGTTTCACATTTCAGTGTTTCCTATAGTAGCTAACACTATTTGCGGCACTGTCACAATATCACATGTACATTGACGAGTGTGGACAGTAGCCAAAAACATGTATGCCTGAGGTATCCCCACGGCAGTCGAAGACTGGAGCACAAAACATTCAGGTATCATCCCTATATTGCTATAGAAACTTGATTCAGCTACTGTAAAATCGAACTATAAACCATGGTCATGCCAAACCTGCCATGGTTCGAATGGTTAGTTGTGGTTAATTAACTATCACACACTTTCTCAGCATTTAAACCTTTACAAGTGTCACTTTCATTAGTGCTTTGTTCACAGTTTGAGTTAAAATACCTTTAAAACTGCTGAGGTCTTTGTTTGCACTTTTGTAGCCAGATTGCTAACTTCAAAACCCACTCATGGGCAGGAAAAAGCCTTTGTTCATTGGTGCATCAATTACTTCATGGCACTGTATGGATGCGTTTTGACATCAGTTTTCACTTAAAAGTGACTCAAAAGTGACTCGGGACTGGTTAAGAACTAACTGTCTTTTGCGGATAGCCAATGCCCGTCTGACATGTGAATTCGGAAGTATTCAGTATCCAATTGGCAAACAATATTTATTTTAACTGTTTGTAGTGAATTATATGTATGTATAAAACTCTTTCTTCAGTTACTTAAGAAATAAGTCTGTCTTAAATGATCAAAGTGATATTGGGTTCAATTATTGAACCATAATGTAAAAGTTTGTGAGTTTGGGCACTGTCTAAAATTTGGGACATTGAAATTCAAGCCAGAATTGAATTTCCTTGATTCTTAATAATAGGACATAAACAATTTTGGCTTTCATAATCGTATTTCTCAAATATTAGACACTGCATATTGTATAAACGAGAGTCTGAGAATATCTATGTTGCCGGCACAATTCTGTCACCGAAAAGACATCAGACTGCATCGCATGGACTCTCTTTCATGTTGGAAATATTTTACTGACAGGGCAACGCTTTCATGTGTCTCTGTTGAGTGAAACACTGAGGTAACTCATAATGTGTTTTGGTAGTGATAGAGCAGCCGGAAAATCCTCCCCTCATTGTGGGGTTGGTTGAAATTCCTGAGTAAACTACATGCCTTTATTTGGCCAGTAACATGTGATTTCATGCTAATACACATTAGCTGATGGCATTAAGAAAAGGAAAGTTTTTACTTCAAAATTACATCTATTTTCCACAAGATTTATCGGGAACTTTTTAAGACCACCACATTAGGATCAATGCCCAATGGTGGTTATACCATCCTCAAACACACATGTGTTACAAGTTATGTATCCATGTTCGTTAAAAACGAATTGTAGAAAGAGTATATTGTAGCAATCGAACGTTGTTAATAAACGACAGGTACGTTACAATGCTACTCGATTGTGCTTTTCCTGAATCTTCTAATTCAGTAGATATGGGTTGACTAAACAGACTTGTCGAAAAAGTCACTTGTATTGTACTGTATAAACTTAACATCGCGATGTTATTCAATTGTAAATTTGGTCGCTGAAAAAAGTTGCAAGGCATCTCACCATTCATATAAAAGTAGTTCCATTGCCAGACCAGGCGTAATTATGTTTATTGCTCCCACAACTGTAATTATCATGTTTATTGCTCCCACAGCAAGTGGGTAATGAACTATTGAAATCACTGAAAAAGCGTGTCAAGTTTATAGTCCCTGTTAAACCCCTGAGATTCTATCACAATCATTTCGGGTTATGTGACCCTTTTTTCATTGATTGTAATTGTTGAATTTGGAATGGCCAATATTGCACATTTCTGAAATTCAGCACATGTTAAAACCTTGGGCTAAATAATTAATTACAGTGACTCAAACTGGAGATTTTTTACTATTATTATATATGGTAAAATTTCACAATTTAGAACACAAAATTGGTGGAAAACAATTTTATTCTTCATAAAGAGATGTACCAAATTCATGTTTTTCTGTGTTCAGTGTCATACCTACCACCAGACAGTAGGCACTTAGAAGCCTCTGATGGAAAAATGAGAAAGGTCAATTATTTTTTACTATTATTTTTGTCTGAAATTGGTGTGATAGTGCCATGGGTAAGCTAAGGTTACTGGCTCAGTATTGTTTCCTCATCCAAGTGTTTTCAAACATGGTGGTCGTTAGATATGTATTGGGTCTAATGAATACACTGGTTGCTGGATTATTCAGTGCTCAAGTCCCTGACAAACTTGAAAATATCACTTGTAAATAATTGTGTGGTGGCTCTGCACTTGTTAACTAGGGGTTTAGTCAATATCTATGAAAGTGTGCAAAGAAAACATAGATCACATTCTGTATGAAGGGCTACTTAAATTCAACTGGAGTGTCATTTGGAAATTGTGCAGAGAATTTCGACAATAATACAAGACCTTCCAAAAACTAAGACAAGACAGGATTTGCGACTGCCATTTGTATGATAATGTGGAAATGCAATCGGCAGTCAGCAAGTAATAAAAGTTTTTCAGATGTCATTTAAGTTATTGTGATTTCAGTTAATAGTCCAAAAATCGAATACCCAACTGTTGATTTTGCTTGCTGAAAAGAACTGTGAAGGCTATTTTCACAAAAAATAGGTTAAATCTTATGAGAATTTATCCCTAACTTAAAATATAAAATATATAACGTGTATCTAGAAAAAAAAAGAAATAACAGAACCACCTTGGAATGGCATGGAAATTTGTTACAGGGCTGTCACTCAATTCAAATCTCCCAATCAATCAATCAATCAATCTCCTTATTTATAGTCAGTTTGACATAACAGACAAACACTAGCCAAAGGCTAATATCACCGACTGTGAATAATAACATAAAAAGCATAAATAATAAAATAATGAACAATAAAATAATGATAAAACAAAACACATGACAAGATGAGAAAAAGCACATATTGATGAGATATCATGAAAGTATGGCATACACACACATTCACATACACACCAGATATAAAATCTGCATACCCCGCACCTGCATGGGGGTTCTATCCAAGATTTAATGGAATTCTTAAAAAGTTTATAGTCCATGAACTTGGACTCATTTGGAAGAGAGTTCCAGAGCTTAGCGCCGTACACTGATAAAGAGTTTGAACCTTGGCGCACTGTTTGACATTGTTTCACACGTAGCACAGATTTATTTCGCACTTTGTAATGAGACGCTTTTTCCTCAAAGAGGTCCCACATGAGAGGGGGTGGCAAGTGATGATATGATTTCTATACCTCTAGAAGGATCGCGCACTTTCTAGACAGTTCAAGGGTCGGGAGATCTGCTCTAGCAAGGAGTTCAGTGTAGCTCGCATTCCAGTCCTGATACACAAATCTGAGTGCTCTGAACTACAGGTGCTCGACTTTGCAGTGTTCGTTACGCCGCAGAAATGCCACACTAAGTTACAGTAACTAAAGTGTGACAGCACAAAACATCTAAAAATAGCCATCCGTGACACATGGTCAAGCTGTCCTGACAGCTGAGCCGCAGCCTTCCGGCAGAGAACTGCGCTGTGCAAAACTTAGCTGTTTGTCCAAAGTGACACTCAGCAATACCACGGTGTCTTCAGAGGATATGATATCACCTCCGATACGGAATCTAGTGGCACTGCCGCCATTTAACATAATGGCCTGAAACTTGAATGAGATGGCCTCCATCATATTATCCCAGTCTTTATGACCTCGGCCCTGGAGTCTCTGATGACGGATACAGAGCAGCTTTGTATGTACCCTCAATCCTTTCATTTACCGAGTTGCCATAATATTGAGTCAACGAGGTGTGATAGAACGGTGCCGGTAGTTTTGATCATGATGGAGTTGTGCATTTACATACATGCTACCGTTGAGAATGAACTCTGAGTTGCCTCACCCCTCTGTGGTCACAAACACAGCAAGTTGTGGAAAGAGATAAATCCTCACACAAATTTCTTAATTCGATAGGCAATTTGACATTTCACTGTTTTGATCTCATGCTAATGACGTGCTTTAACCATCGACTCAATTTTTGTTATCTATTTTTTACGTGGTTTTGTATCAGTCTCCCCGGCCACTGCGTGGCGCGTATAACAATGAATTGTTGACCAACGTTTAAGTCGGTCAAACAACAGAAACTGTTGTTCCCACCTCTTGGCTGGGAATTGTACGTTTTAACAATAACTAAGTTAATTACGCAACACAAATTCAGTTGGCATTGCAAGTGAATGTTGAAATAGGTAACATGGTTAAGGCATATACAGGTTATACTGACAGAAAACAAGTATAGGAAAATGTTGAGACCAATTTTAAAGCGGAAAGGGGTCTAAATAAAAATTAATTCACGGAATGTGTGTATATTGCCACTTTAACTTCATAACCTGAACCACATGTTGGTACTGCAGCTGTGTTAGATTGACAAACACTGAACTCAACTGAATTTGAATGTGCATCACGGATAGGGTGAAATCTCAACAATATGGCAGATGTGAAATTTTAGTCTTTTTTCGTAAAAGACGAGTTGCACAAATAAATCATTTCCAAATTCTGTGACATAGTTACTGTCAGACGATGCTTTCAGAAACTGTGGGCAGTCACAGCAACGTTGGATTTTTTTCAAAAATGAAAGAATGCCAATTTTTAGCCACTATTTTATTTCAAGATTTGCAAGATTTCACAGTTCATGCTTGTAGGATCATAAAAACCCTTGAATTAAAATTTTGTCTGGTTTTAGTTAGCACTCTATCCCAGTCATGGAGTATATCATCTTTCCTTAATTACAGGCAGTAATGCTCAGCTGTTATGGGATGCTTTGGTGAGCCTCAAGGGTTGTTAGTGACGTCCTAGCATAGATGAGTCATAATAACAAGTGGGCATACTTTGACATAACTCTAGGGCCTAAATGTCCCAATGCATCAAGTCAGTTCTCAGACTCCATCTCAGACTTCAAGACTGTCTATACTTTTGTAAAGTGTTGTAATTGATAAGGTTTACATTTGATATCAATCTTATGATTGTCGGATGGTATTAATATTGGTAAGATAAAACTTTAATAGTTTTTCTGTTGCATCTTTTCCTTGAAAAATTGAGTATGTAATATTATGTTGCGATTCTTGGCTGTCTCAAGTAGAGTTGAATGTTTTTGAGACTTCTAACTACAAATTCACATGCCATGACACTACAGATACACTTGTTGACTGCTTGGGTATTTTTACATTATGAATGTCTTATTAACCACAACCAGACAACTTAAGCCAACCGTTAATTCTGATAAATAAGCTTCAAAACTAAATTTACCTTTAATGATCATGAGTCAAGTGACTACAACATAATGAGGTTACCAAGACTGTGTTTCATAAATATGAGATTTGAGAATCTCTGAGCAAAATTATTGTGGTCATGTGCTTCCCTTGTAGTGTATGGAAATATCTCAGAGTCTTGCTTGATATTGCATTTTTGCGTGGTATTCGTGTCAAGAGAATGCTAACGTGCTCTCTACTGTCACAATCATACACGGTTTAAATAACTTGTAATTAGATTCTCTTCACCTTAAAAAATACCTGCATGTAGTCAGAACAGTTTCATTTGCTTCTAAGATAATTCTTGGTACTAGTGTTGCGTGTGTTAAAAAACTTGCTTTTGGGAACTAAGTTCTTAGTAGTGCATGTTGAGACCTGTTGGAGTCTTCATATTGTGTCTTACTTCAGCTAAAAGTTTGCACATTTAGGACCTTTATTGATAGCAAATTTAGACTTACTATTGATTCCTTATTTGTCATGAGATAATCTGTCCTTGTGTTAAACTGTATATACTGACGAGAGGAGTGAGACAGTTTAAAACCAAAATCATTGATCTTTAAGATCATATTGATATTGTTCACTTTGTACTTTGTGCAGTTTTACTTGGTTTTTGTCGCTGGTAAGGACAACATTTTTATCACCTTCTTAATATAATTTGTTTGTTTTAGTGCCACGTATTAATTATGTACTAAATGAACCAAGTTGCGTGCAAAAGGATTGTGTTGTGCACTATACTTGTGATTACCATTTCTCACAACTGCTTTCATTTTGTGGTTTAAAGAAATTAACTGTGTTATTCACATGTACTTTCTAGTTCTGTTAAATTGCCATCCCTGTTTTATAGTGTGTCAATACTAGTTATTGATTTAATTGTTGTTTTTTTTTTAATTTATAAAGGAAACATGCTTTAGCTAAAGGCTAATATACAGCATGGTCCTCACCAGGTTCTCATTCACTCCCTTCTACACATTCACAAGTAAGACCGAGCTCAGAGGAATAGGGGACATCTTTGTACAATGCTCAAATGTCAGCCAATGAAGCCACCCTGAGGTCTCTCATGCGAGAGTCCGGAGCTCTAACCACTAAGCCATACTGTCTCCTCTTTGAGTCATAGAATGAATATTATATCATTTCTTGATAATTGTGTCTATGCTCAATACTCTTATTAATTTCAATTTAATAATTATTTTTATTCTTATTATGATTATAGTAATAATTAGTATTATAGTTATAGTTATTGTATTTATTATTGTTATTATAGATATTATAGCTTTTATTGTAGTAATTGTTATAACATTAATAATAGTAATAGTAATAGTGATAATAATATTATTGTTACTATTATATCTAGTAATATTATTTTATCTTTATCATTTTTATCATGATTAATTGTCGATTTGTCATACGTTGTTCGTACCTCAGCTTTTCATTTATTTCTCTACTTTGATTGATTCACCCCTTGTTGGTAATATGGTGTAAGTGATGAAAATCATTCTCATCCTGCCAGTGCAGCGCCCCTTTATGTCATACACTCATTATCACTAACATGCTGAATGAGTGCACAAGTGAGTGTAGTGAGGTCAAGAGAAAGGTGATTCTGACCTGCTTATGCACCTCGTCATTGTGTTTTGTACAAACACTCAGGTAAGAGCTTGCCTATTGTTATCTCATGCAGCTCATCCTTTATAAATAACTGTCTGACAGTTATTTATGTCTGTATTTTTGTATGTGTTATGGAGTCTGCCATCCAGCTGGAGGGTTACTCCCATACCAGGTAACATACATGGCATGCTGCTCAGATAGGTGACTTTTTCTAACCACTTTCCCTCCTTTTTCTACACAAGTTCCTGAAGGGTTCACTCCATGGGTAATAAGAACTTTCTACTCAGTAGGCTGTGTGTTTTACAGCAGTAGTCAAAAGGAGTTTGTCTTATGGCCAGTTGGGTTTTAAAGACTGAAGTTCAAGGTCCAAGTATTACAAAATAGAGCCGCCAGGGCTATCCTAGGTGCTAGAACTAGGGACACCCGGGTCGACGACTTGTATTCCAAGCTTGGACTTTTGAAAATGAAACAAAGAAATAAATATCTCTGCCTGTTGCATGTACAGATGTGTCAAAGTCTTTACTCCGAGATATCTCGGCAGTCAAACTACACACTCTACATGTTCTCCTGTTGCTGGTAATTATTTTTTTATAAAACTTAAAACCGACAGTGGCAAGAGATCGTTTATCTATGCTGGTACTGCAATATAGAATTCTCTTAGCATAGCAATTAAACGACCTGATTCAATTAATACTTTCAAAGTTAATATTAAAAGATGGCTGTCTCTATGGGGCTATGCGACGAATTCTCCTCACGGTGTCGCTGCGATTGAATTGCGCATGCGTCGCTGTGTACATGTAAACAGCTGGTAAAAAGATGGAATTGATATCAAAATACGTCATCGCGCTAAGCCTTATTATTGCTATTTTCCTGGGTGCAAATCTTCGAAAGGTAGTGACAAATTCCCTAAAGACATTAGGTTACTACAGACGTAGAGAATTGCGGTCAAAAGAGTCAACTAAGTGACAAAAAGTGTGCGGATGCCGAAACCTCATGCCCCGTGTGTGCATTTCCTTTGAGAGACTACATAATCACGTTACCTGGTAAGTTTTTAGCAATTAGTTTCTTTGGACGTCGTTCGGTGGTGTTATCCCCACCAGTTACCCCACTGAATAATGGGTTTATTCAGTGGAACTAAGTGTTTCTTTTCAGAAACGCACCCGGGACCTGGATGGTAGGCTTAAGGACTGTAGCAGCACATATTGTCCTGGTGGGAGTGCTCCCAATATAAGGTTGTGGGACGTGCCGCTCAGAAGTCAGGGATAACAGGGCTCGACGCTATTAAAATCGCCAGGTCGCATTTTGCGACCTAGCCAGAATCCCAGGTCGCATTTCCAAAATCCAGCTCGCATTCATAAATACCAGGTCGCAAAATTTTCTCGACATTTTTACGCGCCAAAATTGATTTTAGATCATCGAGAAAATGTTTAGATTATGCTCTTTCCTGCCGCGTTTTTACTCACAAATTTCAGATCCCAAAACTGACTTCGTTTATGCAGGTACGGCGTTACTGTTCTTCACGACCGCCGGAGCGCAAGTCAAGTTCCCGAGGTGAAAGTTGAATTAGTGCTCTCTAACTGACACGTGCATTCGAGTAGCTAAGTTTGCGATTTGAAAAGGGAGAAAATGCCCGTTGAAAAAGTATCCGGGATTTTGCTGGGTCTGACCTGCTACTGTCTGTCATCAAAGTCGTTAAAGATTCAAACTAACTCCGAGGGCAAATCCCCTCCGCATTTTGTTCGAAGTCCAAATTTTGCAACTTAACTCATGTATGAAAAACGTCTGTCGAAAAAAAAATCCGTGAAACGATGCTTTAACCGAATAAACAATTTCACAACAAAAATGTGGTACTTATGCTGTTTACGTACTCAACAATTAGTTTTCCATGAAGTGAATAGCCTCCAAATAATTCCCGACTCCCTCTGTGCGAGTTTCCATCTGGTAATGGCAAGTTTGCTCAATACCTTCCAGGTACGGGGACAAATAGGTCAGTCACAATACGACACGCATGTCCCTAGTGTTAACTTCCTTTCGGAGGTACAAAACAAAGCCGGGATTTGGTTTTTACATATTAAGAAAAGACGTTTTTTGAAAACGGAATTTGTTGTGTAAAATGAGAGTGACACACCATATAGACTGCGAGTCAATTTTAAACCACGCGAGGTCGTTTGTAGTGCGATATGATGGGCGCTAGCCTAAACTGTGGGCGATTAATTGGAAATTCTCAAAAGTTAAGGGGGAACGCTTAGTAGATCAGTGAGCGCTTATTGTGAAACACTTCAAAGGTAGGGAGTAGGCTTGTGCGTTGGCATAGTCGTTAACCCGAGTGTTTGCGGTAATAAGATATTAAAAGATTACAATGGTAAGAAACGTTATAATAATACGATTTTGCGAGGCAAACTCCATCTAGTAGGGGTGACTTTCTGCATATCGTTACCACCTACACTGTACCCTTTTTAGCCACCCGGAATAATTTTGTTCTTAATTGCCCGCTTCAGCTGGAACATGATTGTTTCTATTGGAGTCTGAACATTTTTACGGCGGCGATGGTCCAGGGA
>NMRA01000100.1:618602-645767 GCA_002633005.1 Phoronis australis
TATATTTTTGTATTAGTGCGCGCCGAATGAAAGTAATCGTGAGTGTTGCTGTGTTGCAAAATCTCTTATCCTGGGCCGATTTGAAAAATTCAAAGTTGTACTCATATTTGTTTTCGCTCCTCTTTTCAAATATTACAGTAAAAACTACGTAAAACTCTCACCATAAAAAGTACAGTCTGCTAGCTAGATTGTAATCAGCTGATCATATCCGCATGAGCGAAGCCAATTATCCTCGCTCGTGACTCGATGACTAGAGCAGCCTGGCGGCATCCCTTTGATCGTGAGCCGAGTGCGACTCAGCCAAGGTGGATAAATACGGTCTAGTTCAATTTTCCATACCCCGCCGTTTACCTTAACCACTGGGGTTAGAACCAATTTTATTTAGTGGGAATGTTCATAGCATGCGCATAAACAAATCAAATGCAAATGAATGGAATACTTCATTTTGATTTTGGTAGTGGGACATTTCTATAGGTCAACAGGGAAATGACAATTTGTAATTGTAACTGAGTAATCATTTCAGCTTGTAAAGAAGCAGCACAACTGCACGGTATGGGACTTTAAAACTGAAGAAATATTGTGGTTTGAATAATTAGTGACAAACTTGCCTGTTGATGAACAGTTTATTTGAGCATCAAAGTGTAACATTAACATGCTTTTTACCGACAACAGGAAAATCGATGCAGTCACTGAATGTCATTTCCGCATGTGTACCAAATTGAAATTTTTTATCATTACTATAAAGCATTTCTTCTGAATGAAAAGTTAATGTCACTCAGTGAGAAAGGACAGTTATTTATACCAGATGCTTTTGGTTTTCATTTCACTGGGATCTAGTTTCAATGGCCTGTAGAAGTGCTTGTAAAAAAGGTCCAGTTTCGGCATATGGCTCTCCATCATGTAACCTCATTCAGCCTCAACAACATCTACACATTAGATCCTTGAAGGTAAACACAACATCATATCACTTGACTAGCTTTGTGCCCAAAATTTGACTGAATGTTTTAAAAACAATTCCTATGTAAATTTTCTTGAACAGTCACACGTGACAATTTGAAGTAGATCTCATCAGCCATTTCATACATTTGATGTTCCAAACTTAATCAAATTTGAATATTTTCTGGGGTCCCCTTCTTAATCAATTCTATTACAAATGTCTTAAATCACAAAATAAGTTAAACTTCTAAGAATTAATGTATATTGGATGGACATGTTATGTACATTTTGTTATTGCAGGAAAAACTATAAACAGAACCTGTCTTGTCAAAACAACATTGTATGTATAAGGAGTAATGGCAATGAGTAATGTTTTGTTTGTCATACTGTGGGCTGTTCAGTGTGGCATACTGTGGTGAAGGTCACAGATATAACTAGTAGCATTAAAGACAGTAGTTCTTAAGCTTTTCGTGATGTTGTAAAAATTGCTTGGAATTTAAGGACGTTTAGAAGAACAATTACACTGTTGTCAATCGATTGCATGCTGAGCGAGGATATCGAGAAAGCAAATCTCTGCTGCTCAGCCCAAAAATCAGCTGATTTTAATGGCAAATTGTTTTCACAGCAGGTTGGTTAAATTGAAATCTGGATCATTCCCTCTTTTCATGTGATCGTGGAAATCTAAATGTTGAAAAATATGCCAATGTAGTCTACAAAGTCTGATGCCTGATAGGAGAATGTCAACCAAATACAAGGTATTCTGTATCAATTTTGAGTAGGTCCACTCCATAACAGCAAGTTTACCAGACGGCAGACGGAGGTCACAGATTCTAACACAGTCTGCTTAGCAGTTCACAACAGCTTACTCCAGGTGTCAGCTTATCACTTGAATTGGTCGTTACACCTATAAATCATCAAAATTCGATGTAAAAACCTTACATATACATTGAGTTTTTAAACAAATGAGTCGTTTTATTTCGCTGTTATGTATTTATAGAAATTTTGAACGTACCATAGCCTGCAAAATTTAGGCCAACTTATGGAGGTCGGTCGCGGGAAGTTTGGAGTCTATTCGGTGATAAATTAGAATTATTATTCCATGCAATACAGCATAGCTGTTTGTTGTAATTTTAGACTTGCAAATGTTTTCAGTGCAAAACAAAATGCTCTATATAACCCAGTGGCTCGGAACCCTATCAGGCCTGTCGTGGCTGGACATGAGACATTACGAACATAAACCAGCCAGGTTTACAGCTGTGAAAGTTGAAAATTAAACTACTAGTCACGAAAAGACTATAGACTAGTGAAACAACGAAATAATTTGCATATGAATATTTTGGTTAGTTTGCCACGAAATGGCAAATCTAACTCATCAGGGGCTGCGAAGCCCATGTGGAGAATTTAGTCTCAGACAACTTTTATGATGCCTATTCAGCACACCCTTTGTATTGATGTAGATCTCAGCTAATGAAGTGAAAAAAATGTCTAGCACTACTGTCTCAACAATGGTGATTGTTATTGCACCCAAATTTGTTTTCTCTGGTATTTACACAGTATTAGAACCTGCAAGTGTGGAGAGCAATTTTAACGTGGTACATTTTAAATATTATGAAATAACTCAAAGTAAATTTGTGTTTGTCTTGACAAAGGGCCGCCTCCCAAAGGAACAATGATTTTAAATGTTTCATACCGGTTTTCAATTTTTCATTTTTAATATTCCAGTCTATTTGTTTTTTTCTTTCCAAGAACAGGTTGGTATCTTTTATGTTATTTTTAAAATTGAAGCACCGAAACTGGTAGATTTGGATCGCCAGCGAAATTTATTAGTTTAATTGTTAATTGTGAAACCTGATCCCTGAACTTTCCAGATTACAGATACACGTAACATTTCGCAGCAAACAAAACAACAGGTGTCATTAGTTCAAGTTTAATCTTCATTAGAACTCAAATCATGGAATATAAAGTGCAAATATGGTAATAGCCAAACTGAAGATTTGGACTTTCGGGACAATTTTGGTTGTAAATCCATGGAATATATCAATACGCATGGTCGTTTATCTTTAGTGGTATCCAATGTTTGTCATTATTAGCTTATTAGTTCATCGACTGTTTAAAGTCAAAAACCATGCTTGGTTATTTTTTCCAGCTGAATACTGTGGTAGTGTTAATTTTTTATGAAACTTTTTGGTTAATGCATTTAAAATTGCCAGTATGTACATGTGCAGATGTTTACTACAGTTTATGATCGGGTAATTGCACTTAATTGTGTCTTGCTTGCACTGGCAATGCAGTCATCACAAGTATATCCGACTCCTGTGCTGCGCTCTCTTTGATCCTGGTAGAGCAACCCCAAATGATGAGCGGTGAAAATTTCTGCATATCTAGAAATGCATGACTTCCTTAGCGTATTATTCATGGTATGAAGTTCCTCTTCCACAGAACCGTACAGGGAATATGTATACAATAACAATGATTTTGATAATGTATATATATCTAAATAAAGATTCCTCTAACATCTGACCTGGCATATAAAATCAAGTAATAGTTTCACCTCAGCTTTTTGTCAGCAAGCACTGAATTAGCATGTACTCACATGACTCCTTGATTAGGTTTGTTAGATCTGAAACTTGTAACATAGTATGATTTATTCATTGTTGATTTCTTAAAACATTTACATTCACCAACACTCCTAAAGCATTACAAATAGTATCTACTGTCAGACAGACTTTGACACTTTGTTTCAATTTTATATAAACATTGGTTAGGGTGAACATAATTCATTTTAAAACAGAAGACAACAGATAGATACTTGGTATTAATGGAGTAGTTTTTGTTCTTTGCTGGTGGGAACCATTTCCCAAGCATTTCGGTTCTCGAAGAAATCGAAAAAAAATGATATACCCGCTTTCCTCGCAGCTTCATGGTTTAATCAAGCGGAAATGATACGCCACACCATAGGGGCACACAATCAGCTGAAGAACCACTGACTTCACTGCATTTTGAAAATTCCCCAGTATGTAGAGGCAGAGACATTTACTACAGTTTATGGTAGGGTAATTGCACTTGATTGTGTCTTGCTTGTGCCAGACAATGCGTTCATCACAATTTTATCCAACACTGACGCTGCGCTCTCTTTGATCCTGGTAAAAGTCACTCATGAGGACAAGCCTTGAAAATTCCCACATATCTTTGGAAATGCATGACTTCCTTGCAAGTGTATTATTCGTGGTATGCATAGTTATCATTGTCAGAACAGTAGTAGTGTTTAATTTTGTCTGACTGAGCTACCAGATGTCGGTTAAAGGTCTCTCATTGAACACTAGATAGTTTTTAAAAATTAAAATCACAAAATGGAATTATAAATTCCTGGTATCTGAAACAGAAACGCACAGTATTTTTATCATGTCTGTGCATCCCTCTAAATGGAATACTCTGCATTTCTTTATCTGAGTTGTGTTAAAAATAATACTTCCTAATAAAGTAAATGCAACTGGGTAGTATGGTCAGGGAAGGTGCTTAAGGTTGCGTAGGACCTAATGTCGACAAGTCGGTAATTAAAGTCAGGGGTCTTGCTTTTTGAGAACCAGTTTCCTCCTCTGAATAACGAGCATCAAACTTTGAGAACCAGGTTCTCAAAGTCTGGGACCCCAGTATGTGACTATTGCCGACAAGTCGGTTTAGTTAGCCAATAATAATAATAATAATAATAATAATAATAATAATAATAATAATAATAACCTTTATTTATGGAGGATAAAATACAATAGATATAAAACGTGCTTTAGCCAAAGGCTAATATCCAGCATGGTCATTATCTACAAAACTATGGTAAATGTAATAATATTTATTAAAGCAGTATAGTTGGGTAGCAGCCCTTCATTGACACACAATTGGTTGAAGGTTTGACTGTACTTTTTGTTAGCCGACTTAATATATAGTCGCTTGTAGTCTCCATACAATTTCCTATCTTCATGCATGCAGTTAGGAAGAAAAACACCAAGAGTCAAACAAGTTAAAATGGTTGCTGTATTTCGAGACCACGTCTCATCATCAGGCAATGGTGAAGTGAGTGTGGAAGTGAAATAGACTGTAATAAACAGTGACAACAGGTGGAAGGGCATGCAAGCAGGGAGTGTGAATGTATAACATGGTGGGGAGACCAAAAGCCTAACAGAACAGGGCCAGCGTGAGGTACACACACCTGTGAGGTGTTCACTCAGCACAGGTTTTCTATGGCTAATCAATAGAGACTCCAAAATCTTCATTTTCTACACAGCGAATGGTGGTATTGTCTACTATTTCTTTCCTAGTCATTTTTCGGCCATGTTGGCATAAAATGATCTTGAATGGACCCGCCCTGCATATGCAGAAAGCCAATCTGCCATTAATTGGGTCGCCTGACCATGCCTTTCTAGTATAATTAAACAAAAATTAAGATACATTAGTAGTTAAACATTGATATCAATAACATGGCCATATTTCATTTGATATCAATCTTCAAGAGCACTATTTCAAAAACAGTTAACAATTCATTTGGTTTTATACAACTTTTGAGCTTTTAATTCTATTTTTGATAGACCTTCATGCCAAAGTGGAAGGTTTAAAAACAATAAGAACTGTATTCTGGAGAATATTGCATACCGGTATAATATGTGAGTTTCATACGATCCGAATATACGATCCAAATATAGACGAGTTTCTAAAGTTTTCATTCACCTTAATAGTTAATCATATGCTGGTAAAATTGTGAGACCCATTTCTACCTTACTGTGCTGATTTGATTTGGACATCATTAGTATAAATGTTTTTCTTTGTCAGCTTGTCTCGATAAGTTTTTGCAGATGGCATGACATCACACAGTGCAGGTACACAGGTGGTTATTTTAATGATTGTGTGCTGGTAATTAGACTATTTTACACTGTGGTCCTGTTGTGATCTTCTTTATAACATAGTTCTTGTACTTAATAAACTGTAATTTTCTCAATTTGGTGTCGCCTCATGCTGTGCTCTAACACACTCATTGAAATACAATATTTGGCAGTTTTCGTACACTGTTATTGTGTGCAAAAATAAAGTTAAGCTTGTGCAACTAATTTCTGCATAAACCTTATTTTGGAATAAATTGAACTATTTAAGCAATCCCCCAGCTTTGAGGCTCTGTGGATTATCACAGATGTCTTGGCAATATCTGTATAGCAATTCACATTCTTTTCATTCACAATGCATCTAATCTTAAAGTTTGTGTGCTTAAAGAGAAATCCATCAATTTCTTGTGCTTTCGCTTATTTATATTTCTCACTTGTGGCACTGAAATCACAAGGTATGTGTCAACTCTATATTTGTTCCCAGTGGTGTTGCCTGTTCACACACTAACATCCAAAAAAGGCTTTCGCTGATCATGACCTATTTGTGCTTGCATACATATACATGTACATATACAATTTTGGCAATCATACGCGTGTTTGACACTACGTGTAGCCAATTGTGTGTGCAATGCCGTCTTTTTTGGATGACATGCAAGGCAAACTTAAGATCTGAGGTGTGAAAATATAACTTCTGGAAAACGTTTAATCGTTGATACGATTGGTAGAAAATTGTTGCTTGGCAATGGGAATCTACTCAAATATCAGCTAATCCAACAGTGGTCGAGACATCCACTGTTTTTTTCCATTGTCATATAGTGTTTGATTTTACTTTATTTCTGTTTCTGTTGACAAAGGACGTTATTACATCCGAAAATTTCAGTTGATCCATTCTTGTTGTTTTATTTACCTATTTATATTCTACATTTCGAGAAACAACAGTATCCTTGGGAGGATCTGGATTGCCTTATTTAGTTTCAGACTTATTTTCTACTGTTTTTACGAAATTATAAAATTTATGGTTTATATAGGCGTGCAGTGGAGTCAATTGTAAATGGGCACTTGAACTGCTCAGGACTTTTGCACTGCCGCATATGGGTATTCCTTGTTTGTGTGTCCTAAGGCCCCATTTGCGGACCTGGGAATGCAAGGTTGCATTTGGCGAGTTGACATTATGCTTAGCGTAATGTGCACAATAAGGTCACACAGAAATTTGAGAACATTATAGTGAACAAGCTTACAATCAAATGCTTCTCCATTGGACACTAGGGCATAAAAGTTTATTTTTATTATGCAAATAATCCTAAGTACTTGATTTTTAATGTACAAAACTACAATTTTCAGACCTCTACCTTAAAATCTTTAGAAGAAGTGATAGACTTGCTGTGTGAGTGATTTGACTTCTAAAACTTGCGTGGCATTTCCTCATTGCAAGATTCCCTACTACAGTATAATTTGATGTTAGAAAATGTTCCACAAATCATTATGATAACAGCAAGGTAACAATGAGTCAGCTGCAAAATTCTTGGTAAATGTATATGGCGTTGGGTTGGTAGCTATGTCACAAGACTTCCTAGAGTAGTGTGGCTAATACTCTGAGTTATCTGTAAAAACAAGAGTGAATTTACATGTCATTACATTCAGGTACTCTTTCCTGTAAGCAATTCAATATTATGATGTATGCAACCCTTCATGGGTTGAGTACCTGATTGGTGAAACTGACCTGTACCTCGTGCAGTAAGCCTTGCTGCAAAGCTGTATTCTAATTATGCAGCTTTGCGCATGGATCTGGGCACAAACTGGCTAAATAAGTTAGTTTCATTGAAAATTACGCTCTTCTTTGAGTAAACTAAATTATTTTCTGGTATTGGAAAAATTGGTGTTCTACCATTATTCTGCTGCTAAAGTTGTGGAGCGATCTTAAATGAATATAACGTCACCTATTGGCTAGTTTCTTTTTTCACTGACTCTTCAATCAACTGTACTTCTCCCACAAGTTTGCGTATATGTCGACAAATTATCAGAAATGATTTCATTTTCAATTGCTTTTAGTATGTTGATACCAGCAAAACAATTTTCAGAATAAAAGTTTGCTGCTGCGAAGCTGTTACTCCTGAGAGATGTCGTAAAAAATTAGGAAATTTCGCATTTACGTGGCACAAGCATGGTTTTCAAAACAACGATAGACTTTTCATTGCTACAAAAGGAGGAGAATTATGCAAGAAAATGACGTTTATTATTGTTTTTCACTGAAACCTCTGTAATGGGCAAGGTGTCGGTTGACTCCCACATTTTGCACCCTAGCCGGTTGTTAGCTCTACATGTTGACAAAACCTTCACGACTATTTAACTACCTGGGGTGTGAAGTTTCAAGGTCTATTGGACCTTAACACACAGTAGCTCCTAGATGTTTTTGACCATTTTATGTCTTCATACAGCTAGCTTGTTGGCTACTTGTGCTGCTGTACAAAAAGCATGTTATGAATATACCTGATAAAAACACCAAAAAGTTGCACCCGTGGCGTTCTACAAAGTTGTGCTGAAACACTCAGTTTCTCTTGGCTAAGGCTTGCTTTAAGCTACTTGTACCACTAATGCCATAAGGCTGTTAAAGCAATCATATCAATAATAACACAAAATATGAAGGTTAATTCGTGGGTTTTAGTAATGAATTGTCAGCTTTAGGATGACCTTGACCTGGAATAAAATGGGGATCTCTGCACCAGATGGTGAGTTGTGTCACCTGATGTCAGCTGTCAATCAAAGTTATTAAAACAAGCGTACCTGATCTGTACACTTTACACACTGAAAGGTATTGACTGTACTAATCCTGTCAATCAGGCCTGCTGGCACTGCTTTGTTTAATATCAATCACTGTTCAACATATACCCATGAAGTCCACATGGGAGGTAAAATCATTGCAGTCTACTGGAGCAGTGCTGGTATGACACATTTTGGAATTGATTGACACAGTGAAGCTTAAAGGCCAAGTATGGTGCCAAAATGACTATTTTTACATCTAAAATACATTTATTGATAAAAAACATCAAAATTCTGTCATAGCAAAACCCAGTCGTTAATTAAGTAGGCCTTCGACAATACAGTAGCCCTATCACGAACCCCCTTTAGCGCCAAAAAAAACTTGAGACTGCGCTTGCACTAATCGAAGTCTATGACATCATCATTACAACGAATTTGGCTTTCACTGTGTCTCCAGAGTATTGGAATCGGAGATGACTCGTTTTTTAATTTAGTGCAAAATACATGGAAAATCAAGGAAACACATTAATGACTCAGTTAATATTAAAATTAATCAAAATCACTACCTTTAGAATTTTCATTCAATTATTTAGCACGCATTCTAATACGGGCCCGTATGGGAATCCCCGGGAGTGTGACTGGTGCAGTCGAAACAGCCGGAAAAACAAAACACTTCGTCTGAATTGTCATCAGCAATTTCCCAATGTTTATTGTAAAGTGTAATTTGTTTGATTCAAAAACTTTGATGTTAGTAACTTTCCATTCATGTCTTTTTGAAGCCGAAGGTATGAACGCTGTGCGATTCCAATACGGACGGCTGTCCTGCGAGTGTCCTGTATGGGTATAGACAACAACAGGCCATTTAATTTGATGCAAAATACTTAGAAACATTAGGCTTACAGCACATATCAGCATGATCTTTTTGTACAATGCAACTATATTCAAATTCATTGAAAATTTTATATTAGAAACTCAATTTTCAAAATAAGTCGCCTTGAAATGCTGCAACCCGTAATCAGTCGAGCTAAAAAAAATTGAAAATTTAATAGCAACACAACTTTGTGCGTGTCTATAATAAATTAAAACTGCGAAATAAAGTCTGTATTGCATGAAAACATACCCAATCATAAGAATTTGTAATCAATTGAACATTTTAAATTCAGTATCAGAATTCCGTTAGGCCTACGGGAACGACCCAAATCAGACAGAATATTCCGGATTTGGGCCGGATTCCCTATATACTCTTGGCCGGAACAGTGACACGAAACGTCGGAAGTGCACACTGCAGATTTTTTGTAGCCAAAAAGCTAGCTGTTTGAAGGCTATCGCCAAAATACAGCTAGGTAACACTGTGACTTGAGCTCTGTTAAACCATAGACTGTAGTCTATCATGAAATTTCATAGGCCTACCTACAGACCAGGTATGAGTTTGTTAGTCAACTCGTCGTCAAACTTATTTCGCAGAGCCAACGACCGACGATCGGGGTGCATGCAAAATCTGGGAGATAATTCGGACACTCACCTTGCCTGTTAAGTGCCAGTCGTTTAAGGGAAGAACAATCTAATAAACGTCATTTTTTTAGCATTACTCTCGGCCTTTTGAGTTTTCTAACAAAGAAAGTCTGCTGTCTTTTTGAAACAGTACGCTCGTGAAACACGCACGCGCCGTACTAAAATTTTACGACTACTTTTGGGGCATAATAACAGCTTCGCAGCAGTAAAGTTTGTTCTAAATTCAGTTTGTTGGTCTTAAAAATGCTAATAACTTGTAACGAAATGAGACCAGTTTCGACAATTCATTGTGACAGTACGCAACCTCGTGTCAGCAAAGAACAGTTGATAAAAGAATAAACCGGGGAAAAAGAAACTGTTCGGGTCAGGTGACGTAATCGCCAAACGCCGACTCCCAAGAGNTTTTTGCAGCCAAAAAGCTAGCTGTTTGAAGGCTATCGCCAAAATACAGCTAGGTAACACTGTGACTTGAGCTCTGTTAAACCATAGACTATAGTCTATCATGAAATTTCATAGGCCTACCTACAGACCAGGTATGAGTTTGTTAGTCAACTCGTCGTCAAACTTATTTCGCTGAGCCAACGACCGACGATCGGGGTGCATGCAAAATCTGGGAGATAATTCGGACACTCACCTTGCCTGTTCAGTGCCAGTCGTTTAAGGGAAGAACAATCTAATAAACGTCATTTTTAGCATTACTCTCGGCCTTTTGAGTTTTCTAACAAAGAAAGTCTGCTGTCTTTTTGAAACAGTACGCTCGTGAAACACGCACGCGCCGTACTAAAATTTTACGACTACTTTTGGGGCATAATAACAGCTTCGCAGCAGTAAAGTTTGTTCTAAATTCAGTTTGTTGGTCTTAAAAATGCTAATAACTTGTAACGAAATGAGACCAGTTTCGACAATTCATTGTGACAGTACGCAACCTCGTGTCAGCAAAGAACAGTTGATAAAAGAATAAACCGGGGAAAAAGAAACTGTTCGCGTCAGGTGACGTAATCGCCAAACGCCGACTCCCAAGAGCGCACTTCATTTTTAGCAGTAGATGAGCAGTAGGCCTAGAACGCTAATTCTTCCAACACCCGTAAATAGTTTGGTTTACTCAAAGAGCGGTGCAGCTTTTAATGACACTATTTCTGTGTCAGATTTTATTTAGTCCTTTTTACCCACATTGACGCGAAGCTGTAGATTTTGTATACAGCTTTGCACCAAGCCTAAACGATATCTTGCCGATCAGAAAATTTTGTCGCCAGGCCTTGTCGTGGATACGGATCTATTCCATGCACGGCACACAACATGATTGGTGGGGAAGTTGTGCAAATGTATCCCATTGTCGCTGACATTGCTACACCACGCACACCACGCAAAGAGGTATTTTAGCCCAGAGATCGACAAGTGCAGAACTTCCAAGAAATGGCTCTCAGCTGTTACGCAGTGTGGCTCCTCAGTAAATTCGTGGCCACAATGATGTCATATGAACCACCTTACGCTGATTGGTTGAGATTTTTTCTGGGGCGCTCGAATGGGCTACGAATTATGAGCGGTGTAATTTGCGCCTCAATTAATTACTTTCCGTGGTATGTAAGAAGCAAAAACAATATTTTTTATGAACAAAACATGCACTTCTGGTGTCAAAAAGGTGTTTTAGCCGCTGGACGCTGTCTTTAAAGAAGACACTTTGAATTAAGGGGTAAATCACTTCAGACAGCTTTGAGTTAACGGGTGAATTACTTCAAATTCATTTTTTACAAGTTGTAAGAAATAAAACTAAAAAATAACATTTGGCATAGCTTCATTAGGTGCATAACATCTCATTTATCAACCGGCAACTATGACTACTTTTTAACGATACAATCCCAGTGCCTGGACTTTTATGACAAGCGTCTATTATTTGGGGATTTGGGAACAAAGATAGTTGTCAGTAACAGTGCTGTAGTGGGGCGTAGGCTCACGTAGGCGCAGCCAACCACCTTTTGGCATTTGAACGTAGCGCCTACGCACCGTAAGTTACGTTCAGTGCTTAAGGTGATACGGTGGGCTTTGAGTGCCTACTTACTTCTAATTTTACCACTACAGCACTGTTCAGTAATAACCCCGAACTATTAGTGGCAACATTCGTTTATGACAATTTTAGACACTGTGGACTATGAAAATTAAATCTTTCATTGAAAATTAAACCTTTTCCGTTGTTTGATTGGCAAAAATCGGTTAACAGTGCCTCTTCTGTTGATTAGTTAACTGAGAAATAACATACATTGCTGATGATGTTTCTTTGTTGTTTTGTTTTTGCACACATTTCTTTGTTGATATGTCCCAACCTCTATTATGTAACGTGCTTCAGGGCAAGGCAGTGGTGCAACTTGACTTGAAATCCACTTAAGGCTGAAAGTCTACAACTTGAAGCCAAAAGAAAAAAATCCATAACAGGCTTGGCAGCAGGCAAAAATGCTAAGCCAGAAGTCAAAAGCCAAAATATCAACTTTCATTTTTGTCTATGCATAGTCAGATATCTCACTTTTGGCCTTTGTCGAAACACAAGAGCCCAAGCCTGTTTGAGAGACAGGCCCCTGCTATTTGAGTTTTGTTCTTGATTTGATCAGAGTGGCTTCAAACTTCTATGATGTGATATATTCTACTAATCTAAATTGCCCCTAATTATTTCATCAGTTTGTGACATATCCTATGTTCATCTAAATTACCCCCTACCCAATTATTTCATTATTTGTTTGCCTGTCCCTGTTGTCCTGCTGGTTTTTATGGCCTTATGTTTATTCTAGCTATGAGGTCAGTTTCAGAATAAACTCTACTCTGATTTCAGGACACCTTATACTAGAAGCATCAGCTCTCAAACTCTAATTTAAGTTGTTTGTGTAGAACATAAAAATTATGGCATTGTTGCATGACTTCTTGGAAATAAGACACTGGCTGACATTAACTCTGGAAGTATGGGAAATATTTAGGTGGAGGTGGGGTTACTCCACTAAACTTTTGACTGGGGGGTTCAGAAGTAGAAAATTGACTTAAAATAAGGACTTCGATGAAAAAGTCAGCTTTTCGTAGGGTTTCATTCCTGAAGCTGAAATGTATTGTGTGAGTGAACATGTGTCCAAGCACTAACAACAACCTCCTGCATCCCTTCCAAAGACCTTTAAGTGTCCCACCTAATTAAATGTTCAACAGACTTAAGTTTTGAATCTGGACATTTTCTTTTCCAGCCAATGATTACCTTATGGAGGCCATGTGACGGGGAACCCTGGGGGTTGTCGCAGTATCTTAATGATTGACAGTTTCTGAGGTGAGTCTTCATACTTTGTTTGATTACAGTGCTGCTGTCTTTTTGAGTTGTGTCCAGATGGGTACATGTGGCCCAGTATGAAGCGCCAAAGGATTCTTAAATGCCAGTATCCGTCTGTGCATTTAGATGTGATTATTCAACAGCACACTTTTGTTTAATCAAGTGGTAGTATTAGTTATTCAATACCTGATATGGTACTAAATGAATACCTTTCAGTGATTATTCCTCTTGAAGATTTGCTTAGGCAATGCATACTCTTGCTTATTCAACCTGTACTATTGCTTAATCAGTGCGTGCTTTTAATCATTTCATATTGTCCATGCAATCACATTAGTGTTCTCTTGTCTCAAAAAGGTAGAAGACTTTCTACCTTCTACCAACATCACAGCTGTAAGATAAAGTAAGCGGTTTAAATTTGGCCAACATCTATGAATCAGGTTCCTATCACAGTACCCGAAAAACCAAGAATTACTGACTTGCCGTATTCCACGACTCAATTTTTCGTGACCGTTGCTACGTTTGAAAATCAATTGTGTGAAACGGGAGGTCCCGTGACTTGAATAATCATGTACCTTTAACATTGTACAAAAAATGAACATTTTGATATCCCATAATATTTCTTTTGCCTATAGTTATTTGATAATCTTAGCAGTATGTCTCTGTGTAGTTTAGTGTTGGAAAATTATGGATTTTTTCAGGATATGGAAAAATCCCCAATGGAAAATTTCTGAACTATTGCTGCCAATTGATAGACTGAAGATATTACATAATACAGTAGTGTAGGAAGCATAGTATAGATCGCATTTTCTGCTAGCAGTTAAATATTTTTTCATCATTTTCATTCTCTGAATGCATTGTTGTGTTGAATGAGTTTTCCATGTCATTTAGCATCTTGCCCTTCAATTGGGAATCTTTGATCAATATTCTGGCTTCATAATTGACTGGGAACAGTTGAAGGGCTTTGTAAGGGCGCCTTTTGTTTTATTCATGTGTGACATTTTCATAAGAAGATTCACTGCATGATCAAAAAGTTCTTGTAAAGTGGTGTTGTGGCTGGTATGCGATAGAATAAATGTTTTGATTGGGCTTCGTTTTGTACCATATAGCCAAGCTTAAGTGGGTTCCTTTCCCCTTGTGCCACTCAGAAAATATATTTGCTACTCAAAACAATCAAAAAAGAATTATGTCCAGTTGTAAAAGTGGAATATTTTTTGCAACAAAAATGAATGCACTTGAGACAGTACAACTTGGAAAATATTTTCTAACCTGGCACCCATTTTACAGGAGCGAATATAGGATGAGAAAAACTATAAGACTGTGCGTATACATGTCCCTTGTTCAAAGATCTAATTAGTGTTGTAAGGATTTGATAACTTGTAGCCAACATCGTTGCCGACATATACTATGCTCCGTGCACTGTTGTCCAAAACACTTAGAAATTGTTTTTAAATTGACCCACTTAAGCTGAAGCTATTAAAAGGGCTATTATGAAATAATTGTAAGTTAGAAAATTGAATGTTTTTGAGATTAAATCTTAAACATGTATATGAAACGAAACGAAATATGGTCATGTTGCTGATTGTGGATATGCTAAATTTTATATAAGAGACCTAGTCATGTTACTGATTGTGGATATGCTAAATGTTATATAAGAGACCTTGTCATGATACTGATTGTGGATATGCTCAATTTTATATAAGAGACCTTGTCATGATACTGATTGTGGATATGCTAAATGTTATATAGAGACCTTGTCATGATACTGATTGTGGATATGCTAAATTTTATATAAGAGACCTTGTCATGTTACTGATTGTGGATATGCTAAATTTTATATAAGAGACCTTGTCATGATACTGATTGTGGATATGCTAAATTTTATATAAGAGACCTTGTCATGTTACTGATTGTGGATACATGTCGTGCCACTAAAACAAGAAACTGTAGGAACACCCCATTTATCCACCTTCACTCTTATCAGGCTTCTATTGTGAGTCAGCATGCGTGAATAATTGGCTGATAAGCCACCTCTGGAACTACTTTTGGCTGAATGGATGACCAGGCCATAAAATGATAATTAGCCAAGACCAGTTACTATAATGCAACAAAGAATAATGTCTTGCATCACCTAGCCTTGGTGGAAAGCTGTATACTGTATTGGCTCAAACAAACGCTTAGAAAAATTCATTTCACGGGGAGGGGACGCTTATTGTAGTGAGCCTACGGCAGTTGAAACCCGGTTTCCCAAACGGGTAAAATCGGAAGCTAGGATTCATCAAATTTACGCTCTGTGACGTATTTGTAGCCTATGACAGCCTTTCTACAAAATTGTGGTGCATTGCTATCAACTTCCGTTGTTAAATTACGATAATTTTTCAAAAAATTGTGCTCATCACAGGGCGAAAACTTGCCGACTGATGCGTCGCTGAATCGCGATCGTCAATAGGAAAACTTGTACTCTTGAATAAAAATATAGTTTCGACTCAACAAATTACCTGAAATCTTCCTGATGTTTTACAATTTTTAAAGTTCATGTGGAGTCCAGATTAATTGCGATTAAGTCCAAATGTGCGCTACATCGTACTCCACAACAAGAGAAAAATCTCTGGATGAACACACATGTTGTTGTCACGTGACGTTTGTTTTGAAGGTCGTCTGCGTATGAGAGTGAGTGAGCGTGCGTGTGCGGGTCATCGACGATAGACTTTTTTGTTACAAAAGGCGGAGGATTATGCAAGAAAATGGCGTTTACTAGATTGTTTTTCACTTAAACGGCTGTAACGTGCAAGGTGAGTGCTGGTTAACTCACAGATTTTGTGTGCACAGGCCGACTGTCGTTAGCTCTGCCGTGGAGTATTAATAGTCCAAGGCTCGATCTACATGTTGGGGACGAAATGAACTACCCGGGCTGTGTGAAATTTCTGGGTCTAACGGAGACACTGATGCAGTGGTCAGTCAGATTGCTGTATCAAGACTATAGTCAAAATCCAAACTCGTTTTATCGTGTCCCTGTCAATAATAACGGCATGTTAAAGCCTTCTTAATTTTCGTACTTCAGGAACATAACAATCACGTGTTTTGTACACATACGCGCACGCCGCAGGTCACATCTCGGAAATTGCCGATTTGACGGATGACAATGAATGAGCACAATGAAATTAAACAACGTCGTTTTACAGCTTGTAAGATTCATAATAAACGTATTTTGAATATTGCAATGCATGTGTTCCAAAATCTAAATAACTTGGGTCCTATATTTTTGTATTCATGCATGCCGATTGAAAGTAATCGTGAGTGTTGCTGTGTTGCAAAATCTCTTATCCTGGGCCGATTTGAAAAATTCAAAGTTGTACTCATATTTGTTTTCGATCCTCTTTTCAAATATTACAGTAAAAACTACTTGCAACTCTCTCCATAAAAAGTACAGTCTGCTAGGTAGATTGTAATCAGCTGATCATATCCGCATGAGCGAAGCCAATTATCCTCGCTCGTGACTCGATGAATAGAGCAGCTTGGTGGCATCCCTTTGATTGTGAGCCGAGCGTGACTCAGCCAAGGTGGATAAATACGGTCTAGTTCAATTTTCCATACCCCACCGTTTACCTTGACGAGCGGGGTTAGGACCAATCTTATTTAGTGGGACTGTTCATAGCATGTAATATGAAAACCTAGCCTTTGATTAATTGGCCACTCTTTACTAATTAAAACGAGCCCAGTCAGTTTGTTTGTTAATCAGATTAGGGCTTGAGATTGACAACTAGCACTTCATTATTGTTTGAAGCTATCACAACATGAGCAGCTCAGTCTTTTAGGTTATGTGTAATCTTATTTCACAAAAATGCTATTTTTAGAAATATAGGCTGCTGTACATTTATCAAAATATGTGAGGGTTTCCAATGAATTTAATTTCAGCAAATAGTTGTATTCTAGTGAATACACCACCTTTTGGCAGTCACCAATATTCACGGATTGTTTCCATGCAACACTTCAATCAAACAAAATCTCCCTCTAATGTCTTCCCACTATGCAAAGTCCTATTGTTTGTCACTCGATATGCTCTGAGGAGTGAATCGGCTGTCAGTTGTACCATTTAAGGCACTGAACATATTTATTGTTGTAACATAGGCAGTTGAAACCCGCCTCCTGTTCAGTAATTCTAGGACCCCTCTAAAAACCAAGACTTCGCAACATTACAAGAGATATTGTCATATATATATTTTAAATGAGAACAGGTTACTTTGGCTAGATTTTTGCTAGGTCCTAGCGTAGGTCTTACCGTTAGTGAACGCACACTTGGTCTCCGAAACGCACTCGGTGATATCGGAAGTTAAGATTCATCAAATTTACGCTTTGTGACGTATCTGTAACCTCATGACAGACTTTCTACAAAATTGTGGTGTATTGCTAACAAACTTCGTTGTTAAATTACAATCATTTTACAAAAAATTATGCTGAAATTTCAGGGCAAAAACTCGCCGAAGCATCACTGCCTGATGGTCATCGATATGGCAGATTGAATAAAAATAATGTTGTGACTCAACAAATTACCTGAAATCCTCACTTAAATTTTCCAAGTAGCATCCCTAAGATTTTCAAGTTCCTGTGGAGTCGGATTAACAGGATGTTTAGTCCAAAACTGCACAAGATGGTACCCAGCAATGCAAGAAAAGACTGTGGATGAACACGCATGTTGTTGTCTTGTGACTTTGTTTTAAAGTTCGTCTGCCAATTTCTGTGAAAAAGATTTTAAGATGTGTCATTAACATTTTAAGAACAACGAGTGCGTGCTTGTCATCAGTGTTCAATTTAACGATCTAGGTGTGCATTGTAACTAAAGAAATTAACACAAGGTGTAACACAGAACTTGTTTTATTTAGCACTTGCTGGTTTACTATTAAAACATGCGAGAATTGTCTCGGTAAGGCTGATATATACTTATGTCATTGAGTTGCGGGTGACTGGATGCAGGACAGTTTGACAATTATTTTCTGTGGATGCGAGACAGCGGAGGTGTTCACTGTAAGTGGGACATTTCATTTAAAACAACCAATTATGAATAACCTAAAAAATTGACTAATAAAAATAACGCAACAGTTTTTACAACATTAGAAACCTTCGGAAATTAGTGCTTATATTTATTTCTTACCGATGGTATGCTAGCTGTAACAGTTCCTGATCACTAATGACTGCAATGACAGGTGACAGGTATGTAGCATGCACTTCCTGGCTTTTAAAAACAATTTTTTTATTTGTGAGACAGTCGTGAGCTGAATGGCAGACTTTGAGTATCAGTCTTCGATTCGTGGTTTCTCATGTACAAAGAAATTTGGAATTCTGTTGAGGGAGAACTTGGAAACTGTACGGGAAAGATTCAATCCCGTTGGCACATGATGGCGTTCTCCCGTTCAGTGATTTTACCAGACGTAGAGGGTTGTGAGCATGTGATAACATCTAGCTTCTTTGTTAACTGCCAAGCATAGTTTTTTGTCTGGTATGACAACAGGCAGGCTTTGCTTATTGCAGACCAGGTGTTAACAAAATCAAACCCAGAGCAAATCGGTATGTTCGGAGAGACTAGATAGTAGCTTCGGTTGTAGTTGAGCGAATGTGTCTTAATGTATATTTTATCAGGGGAAACTGTGTACTGGAAATTTTTTTATTGAGCTACAGATTCCCCTTTTATAGTTTTCCACGACTGAATGGTTGCCTTGTGCAACCCCAAATCACTGTAATACAGACATTGATTTTACTTGGCGAAATAAATTTTGTCAAGGAAGTTGCTTTGCTGTCAAGCTTTTTTTGTTCGCACTCTACAGGTCGCATTTTTTGTCTAATATTTACGAAATTTTCACACACCTAATAATGTAGTCCCGGAAGTACAGTGGAAGCCTATTGTCTTTGGTTATGATCGGATTCAAGGTGGCGGATATGGTGGCCGTTTTGTTTCCGATTTCTGAGTCAGTTGCTCATAGAGGCAGCAATTTTTGACGTATCGGGCTAAAAATCGACACAAACAGAACTACAGTACTACTATTATGCAAGAAATCACTCATTTCCAGTCAAAGATGGCGGAAATATCAGCAATTATGCGTGTGCACCTCAATTTCGGGCAAAAAAACGTTTTCTCCTGTAGAGGGCGCATTATGAAACCAATTGCTTCGAAATTTTTCACCCTATTAATTTTCTATGACTAGCTATCATTCAATGTTAAAAAAACGGAAGTTGTTTCCAAGATGGCTGTTGTGGCGCATGTTAACTCATTTTCAGTCGTGCTAATGTCCCATTTTAAACGGAAAGAGAAAATGGCGTGAATTTTTGCATGTTGATTTTCTGAGGTATATTCTTTCAAGTGAACTGTAACAATTTTTTCTCAGACTTACTGTTTTTGAGTTATTTGACTTTGACTCTCAAAAAAATGCAAAATTTCAAATTTTTTAAAACTTTCAAAAATTTTTGCGGAGCTATGTTTTAGATAGAGTTTTGAACAGGCTTTCAGAAGATGTTTTCCATTTTTTGATATGGACATCTACTTTTTGAATTATTTGAGATTTTCTGAAAACGTTCCTTTATTGACCAATTTTGCTGCGCTGTTGTTAATTTACTGGCTACTGTACAAGATTGTAGCCTATTTCATACCGATTTCTGACATCTATGTTCGTCATATGAATGTTATATTGTTCATCATCGCCACCATCATCATTATATTCGTCATTTTTGTCATCATCTCCATCGTCATCTTTTCAGTTAATTCTGCCACGTGTCACTCAAGACTGGCCTATTTATTGATTTCTCCCGTCTTTGCTAGTCACATGACTGTTACAGTGTTGTTCATAATCGCCACCTTCATTGTTGTAATCATCATCAACGTCATCATGTTAATCGTCATCTTTGTATCAGTCAATTTCGCCATTAAGTGTCGCTTCTCGGAGCGCTTTCATTTCAGTATTAGCCAAATTTACATATTGTAATAAATGGTCACAAATAACAGTGTTTATAACTGTCAAACCAGAGTTAAATGTTTTGAATTTGCATTCATAGCGTTACTAAGTTGACTCTATGCATTGCCTTCAGTTCAGAAAGTGCCCTTAAGAACCCACAAATGACTTCATGTTTTTACATGTCCCTTAATGAAACTGTATCTCAGTTTATTCTGTCACTGGGACTCTTATTAGACATTGCAAACTTGTTGCGCTCCAAACTGTTGGATGTCATTGCTTATGAGATAATTGCTTTGGCTCCTAAGCAATTTAGATCAGTCATTAGAAGCTTGGCTGGTGGGTACTAAAACTGGGCAGTTTTGGAAGTGTGCTTGGCTTCTGAAATAACATTCTTTGTAAAAAGTCAAGTTTATCTGAAGGGATACGATAAAAATTGGCCAAAATAGATGCCTTAGATTTCGGTTCCCTGGTACCAGTTAATTAATGATTTCAGTAAGTGGTTGAATTGTGGTAGATAATTGGCCTGCAGGTTTTGATGCCAGCTCATTGATATTTGGACTAGCCTCAATTTAGAAACCAATGTTGTCTGAAGTTGAAACCAAATGAGACTTTTTTGTAATGATTGATGATGCCATGGGTTGTGTACAGCTGTGTTGTTGTTATCTACTGACAAAGATTACAACTAAGATACAGTACTGGTGTCAGAAGCCTGCCCATTGTTAAGGTATCCCAGTGAGTCAAACAAGCTAAACATGTAGAGGTTAATGTTCTATTGTCAAACCCAGTCAGAGCTACTCTGGATCAAATACAGTTATTGCCTTTTTTTAAATTAACAGAAGGCTGTCACATTTTGTTATGATGGAGAATTTACTAATTGATAAACAAAGTAAGCTAACATACAAAATTTGGTCTGTTATTGATTTTGTTGTTTTGCCAAAGTGATGTGATCTAATTGGTGACAAATTGCATAAAACCAAGTCAACTTATACGGAATTTTTGCTTTCAGAAAATATCTACTTTTGCTGTGTTATGTAGGTTTGGCTAATTGTACGCACTTAATATCAATAAGGTCCTACATTATAAACCTTATGGTGATCTCAAACCGTATTTCAAGTGGCCTCTATTCTAACTGGCATATCAAAAAATCAGCCAACTAGTAAAAAGGCATATTTTCCGAAAGAAAAAAGGTC
The DNA here is from genome assembly GCA_002633005.1 of Phoronis australis. Taxonomy (NCBI): domain Eukaryota; kingdom Metazoa; phylum Phoronida; family Phoronidae; genus Phoronis; species Phoronis australis. Next base: position 640,096 of record NMRA01000100.1, read on the forward strand.
AGGCATTATAAAATATATTTTATACTTATGTGCCATTATTATTCACATTAACACCCTTTTAAGTCAAAATTTCAGTTTTAAGAAGGAACATTCATAGAAAAATCATAGCTCGGTCGGTTTTAATGAAACCTTTTTTAAATGAAAACTTCACCAGTTACCACAAAAACTGTTAGGAATTTTCAATTTGTCTCTTAGTTTGGCTTCTATGACAAATCAACTTACCAAACGTAAGACATTTTTGTTAAAAATAGCAGTCGTATTCATCTTTGTTACGTTACGCAAAAACTAGGCCTTTATATCGAAAATCCTAACACCATTTTTGAGACTGGTGAATAAATATTAAGCTTGGAAAGTTCCAGCAAACTGTACCGAGCCATTTGTGAGAACTTGTGTTCCAAAGTTTAAATTAAGTTGATTTTGCTGATGCGGTGAAAAAGCCGATTAAGTCAGTGAGCAGTGAAAGTCTCAAGGTCTTCAGTTAATTATTCTGTGAAAACTTATTTTCGGTCAATACAACCTATAGGTGCCTTAGCCATGTTCGCTATGTCAACATTGTCTTGCAATGTCAACTGAACTTGCAGTGCGTAATTAACTTAATTATCACTAAAGCCTTTTAACTTTGTATTTGTGGTTTCATATACCACCTGCTAGCCAAGTTAGAAGGCGGAGCCAACAGTAAGTAGGCCAACAGTTCATTGTATACACACCACGTGTCGGGGAGAATAATATCAAGAAACCAAGTACGAAATGGACAATAGAAATTAAGCCGGTGGGTAAAGCGCGTCGTGAGCATGACATTGAAAAAGTGAAATTTCAAGTTACCAATCAGAAGAATGAATGTTGGGGAAGGTTTATCTTTTTTAACAACTTGCTGTGTTTGTAAACACTAAGTCACGAAGGCAGTTCAGCGACTCGGATTCGGTGCATTCATTTTCAACAGTCGTATGCATGCAGACTCACAACTCCCTCAAGATAAAAACTTTTATCTTCGTTTTCCATGGGATCTTTTTATGCTATGTACACACTGTTGACTCAACATGATGTCCACTCCATGAATGAGGGGATTGAGGGTACATACGGAACTGCTCGATGCCTCTCGCCAGGACATTCAATTTGAGTAACAGCCCTGAAACCTTTGACCTCTGATAAGGAGTAAATAAGTTTCCACACTGTCGAAGGTGGTTGTACAGTATATATTTCACATTTGAAGTTCTCTGAGAATGAAGTTAAGGTATTTTGCTACACATGTATGATGAAATATTGTAAAAAAACAGCCAATTTTTGTGAATAAGATTTGAGATATCGTTAACATTTAAGTCCTGATAGCATTTTGGAAAACACTGAAGTAAGATTGATAAAACATAGGTCCGGTGTTCTCACCAGCAAAAACGCCAGTGAAGGGTGCTACTTAAAGTATCACTTTTAATGCTGGAGGATTGAGTTACCCCAACACTGCTGGTGTTTACCCAACCCCTTTGTAGCAAGAACACTTACTTCAAATGACACACTGTTGAGGGGGGCAAGAGGACTTTGTTTATGTTGCATTAATCACATTTTGGCTGAGAACATGTTTTGGCATCAAATTGCCCTTAAAAGCGGAACTGAAATGCTAACTGATGAGGAACATAACTCCTTGATGAGCGGCTCTCTGTCTGGCTAAATGCTAGCGAGTGAGTGTTTTAGCTAGTCAGTAATTCCGTAAGCGCGTTTCCGCTACTCTTGTGAGCATAGTATCTGAAAGTTTCATTTGAATCCAATGAGCTATTTCTTAGATATTACTGAGTCAAATTTGGACATTTCTCTTTGGATGCTATGTATGAAGCTGTAATTCACCAATGAGTGAGTCTTAGTGAATCTATGATTATGCCTTTGTCGTTCCTCAGAATAAGAACTTGAGGGTGGCTGAAAATGCAGAAATCCATTGTTATACTTGTAATTCCCTACAGGGATTGTAAGTAGGAATTAATAGCCTTTGGGCTGTGCTGTGTGTTTGGTGATAATTGTCTTGTTGAAGGTAGGTCAGTTGGCAAGTCCCCCAGGAGTAGCTGGCTTGTTGAAGATTAAAATGATGAATGAATTGGATGAACAGATGAAATGCTGATCATCCACAAGGTTATGCCATACACAGACTTGGCTCATTGGATTTGCTGCCTAAAGGCAATAGGATTTTTATCACTTACAATGTCGCCAGAAAAAAAATCAAAGCAAATGCTCTGCTAGATCGCAAGAGCTCGACAACTGTTAGAACTATCAAACATAGTGGATCGAAAGACATTTTGTTATACCATGTTCTCTTGATGTCAATTTTTTGTCGTGACCAAGGTCAAAATCAAGATAAGATTTTTGGTATGACTGAAATTGAATGAATGCTTGAGCTTGACAAAACATTATGATTATGCGTTATCTGTGGCATTTGCTAGTCTCTTTGTTGCAATGATTTGATATGTCCTCAACATTGTCGCTAAAAATTATTGAAAAGAAATAGATTGCAAGTCAGCAAAATTGATTCGGTGACGGATCTCACTAATTTTTTTTAATTTCTTGTAAATGAGGTGATGTCCTCTTAGCTACACACAAATCTTTGTGTAGTATTTCTAAATTTTTTGAAAAAGTCACATTAACTGGACATTTCAGCCACACACAAATCTTTGTCTGGTAGTGAAGAGCAGTGCCATCTGATGTTCCCTAGAGAAACAGACTCACTTCCACGTTTTGATCCAGTGTTGTATCACCTATCATAGTGATCAAACAGTTAGCGCTCTTGATAGCATCACTCAAAAATCAATTCAGTGTTGCATGCACGCACCCAGCCTTTAATGTGGGGAGTTCGAATTTCTGACGTTGTGGACCTTTTGCTGACAAAAAAATCGGGGGGACTGAAAAAAATGGGGTACCACACTACGCCTTTTTAGTGGACTTCTGTCTCGTTTTCTCAGACTTTTGGTACTGCTCTGACGCAGACCTTTTCGCTCACTTCTTCAAATGGGGGGGCTCATTCGAGCCCCCCGAGAACCCCCCTGGGTGCGAGCATGAGTTGAGCCTTAAATCATAACCAGTCTCCTATCAAAGGATTCTGAAAAAAATTCTGATTTCCATGGCTGTAAGTTCCTGATCCTATTATTTGATTATTGTGATAACTGCATTCACGAAGCCCCTGTGAGTTGACTTCTCGGTCATGACAAAAATGGTACCATCTGTGGTGACCTGTATTCAGTAGACATATGACATTAGCTGTGATTTGCTTCATATCATACTTCAAAGGTAGCTTATCAGATTAACACCAGTAATGTGTGTTAGTTTGATGAGGTACCCTACTTCACGTGTCATCCCTTTTGTTACTACCTGTGCTGATGTAAAAAGTGATGTATTCTCCTCTTCCAAGCTGCTGACTCTTATCAGTTTCAGCAGGTACATCTTGGGAAAATAAACGTTTCTTTAGTATGATATTCAATTAGAAATAAAATCTGTTGCCTTTTGTTTCTACGCGTATTTTATATGGCAAAATATAAGGGGATTTTTTCTGCATTTTATTACTTGGTAAAATTAAATTTCTCCAAGTATGACTGCTTGGTCATACAATTTTTTGTTTGTTTCTTTATTTGCAAGCTATAGATCGCAATTCTTATCGGATCAATGTGAAATTTACACGTAGCCTCCTGAATGCCGTGAAGCCTGTTTTTATTGATTGAAATCTGGTTCAAGATGGTGCTGTGGTGACCATTTTCCAATTTTTTTCGTTTCCAGAGCCATAGCTCCACTATTTCTGGTCGAATTTTTCTGTTGTTTTGGATAGGTCATCAAAAGCGCTATTGGCAGTGTCTTATTTGACTTTTTCTAGGTCTTACCATTCTTGAGTCATTTGAGATTTTCCGACGACTAGTTTTCAAAATTATTGAGCTTTTGTGCTGTATCTTCTGCGTTCTTTGATGGATTTCTCTGAAATTTGGTATGTGGATAGGTCTTTTCAAGTGCTATCAGCATTGTGAAACCCGTTTCTTGCTACAACTTATTGTTCTCTTGATATTCAAGGTTTACTGCTCACGTCACTGACTGCTCTTTTGTTGATGTTATTTATAGCTGCACTTTGTTAGCCTATGAAATTTGTGCTAAATGTTGCATTTTTCGTCTGATCGACATGAAATTTATGCTCAGTGTTTCCTTAGTCAATAGCCCAAGGATTTCTGTTCTTGGGTGAAATCGGCCGCAAGATGGCGCTGTGACGGCCATTTTGTGAATTATGTTTGCGGACCTCTACTCCGCAATCCTTTAACTGAAACCTTTCAAATTTAATTAGTAATAAATCTCATCAAGTGCTATCTAAAACGTTAGTTTCACCTTCCAGCTCACTTTTAAATTTTTAATTGATTTCATCAAGTGTCACTCCTGAGTTAATCCGCTTGGAAATAATTGTTTAATATATGGTAATTTTTCAATTTTCAAAGATTGTTTTCAATGTAATGTTATGCTCTCGCACTGTGGAGTGAGTGTCCCACTATGGTCAGGCCTTTCAGAACAGAGGCAGCATACTTAACGCGATTATATTGTTTCTTTCCCATACAGATCTTCTCCCTTAACAGGAATCCAAACTTCTTTGTACACATGGAAACCGCGAATCGAAGACTTGACCAGTGTTAAAAGCATGTGCCCAAGAAGTGCGCGCTACATACATGTAAGCCTACCTGTCATTGGCAACTACATGAAACGGGTAGCATAGCATTGGCTAGAAATAAATATTGGCACTAATTTCCAAAAGTTTTTGATAACGTAAAAACTTTTGTTTATGCGTTATTTTTAAGAGGAACTATTTAATTAATCATAACTGGTCTTTTTAAAGTCAAATATCTGATAAAATGACCCGCTGATATCGAACACTTCCGCACCCTGACTCGAATATCCTAGTCTCCTTGATTGCATTTACTCTGGCAAATGAACTCGGATGACACACACACGCTCGCTCACTCAGCACACACGCAGACGAACTTCAAAACAAACATCACGTGACAACAACGTGTGTTTGTCCAGATTTTTCTCGTGTTCAGAGGGGTGAGATCTCGCGCAAATTCGGACTTAATCTGCAGTTATAAATCCCGACTCCAGTCCACAGGAACTTAAAAATCTTAGAAGACTTAAGGAGAATTTTAGGTAATTTGTTGAGTCTAAACTCTATTATTATTCAATGATTGAAGTTGCCCTATCGACGATCGCAAGGCAGTGACGCAACAGTTGGTGAGCTTTCGCCATGGGATTCCGAAACAATTTTTTGAAAAAGGATCATAATTTAACAAGGAAGTTTGATAGCAGTGCACCACAATTCTGTGGAAAGTCTGTCATAGGTTACAGGTATGTCACAGAGCATATATTTGATGAGTCCTAGCTTCCGATTTCACCCTTTTTGGAGACCGGGTTTCGACCGCCTTAGGCTACGGCACCTCCCCCCTCATGTCGTGAACACATCCACTAAAACAAGAAACTGTAGGAACACTGCATTTATCCACCTTCACTCTTATCAGGCTTCTATTGTGAGTCAGCATGCGTGAATAATTGGCTGATAAGCCACCTCTGGAACGACTTTTGGCTGAATGGATGACCAGGCCATAAAATGATAATTAGCCAAGACCAGTTACTATAATACAACAAAGAATAATGTCTTGCATCACCTAGCCTTGGTGGAA
>NMRA01000100.1:646184-659023 GCA_002633005.1 Phoronis australis
GCTCGCCGAATGAAAGTAATCGTGAGTGTTGCTGTGTTGCAAAATCTCTTATCCTGGGCCGATTTGAAAAATTCAAAGTTGTACTCATATTTGTTTTCGCTCCTCTTTTCAAATATTAACAGTAAAAACTACGTAAAGCTCTCTCCATAAAAAGTACAGTCTGCTAGCTAGATTGCAATCAGCTGATCATATCCGCATGAGCGAAGCCAATTATCCTCGCTCATGACTCGATGACTAGAGCTGCTTTGCGGCATCCCTTTGATCGTGAGCCGAGTGCGACTCAGCCAAGGTGGATAAATACGGTCGTTAAATTTTCCATACCCCACCGTTTACCTTAACCACTGGGGTTAGGACCAATCTTATTTAGTGGGAATGTTCATAGCATGTGAAACGAATTTTCGAAGCTCCTTGGGCACTTATTAGGGCGAATACAGTATTTCCAAAGGGCAAGTATCATGAAGAAGGTGTGTGTTTTATGAAATGTTACCACCAAACAAAACTTCAAACAGAGAAAAAAGCAACGGTTGAGTTTCCAAGAAATTAGAATTAACTTTCAGCTGCTGAGTCCTTTGTGTGACTGTAAGCTGTGAGCCAGCTCACTACCACAGCATTACAATCACAAGCTTGTTTGTCAAGTTTAATCAATCCTGATACTAGATCAGATGATGATGGGAATTTCTTGGTACAGTCCAGGGGAATGGAGCGTAACGAATTTACCACTTATGGTATGATAGTTTATCACTGCTACATATCCAGTCCCAGTGTACCCTTTTCCTCACACTCATTCACCCATGCAACCACAGTGTATAGCGTATGAATCATGGAAGGAGTCCTGTAAAGCCCACCTCCTTCCGTAACCACGTCGTCCCATAGTGGAAGCATGATCACCCATCAGTGTGAAACAATTGTAGTAAAAAGTCACATGCTTCATTTGCTCCATATATTTATAGCTGTAAACTAGATTGGTAAGATCCAACAAAAGTTGGTTACTAATACCGTACTCACAAGCTCCGCCTCCTTGTGAAAAGTCATGTGATATGCGACAAACAAACACGATGTCAGAAGCAAATACACAGTGGCGAAACGACGTTCCTGGTGGAATTGATGAGTGTTTTTTGCACTTTCCGAAAACGCTTCAACAAAGACAACAGGTGCAATTTTCAGCTGAAAATCGTACGTTCATGACTTGGGAATTTGTAAAGCTGCAACGATTTGTTCGAGGAAAAGTATTTCGGAGCCAGCGAAAATCCGAAGAACCCCACACGGGGTTCACCTTCACTTGAAAACTGACAAGGCCTGATCCGATATGTTCATGTAAAACTGGATATTAAAGTTGAATTATCTATACAATGCCATACTAGTAGATTTCAGAATATTTCGAACAAAATCAGTGAAGATTTTTTTATTCTGCCATCTGCTAAATTCCACCAAATGAAAAGTAGGTCACAACTTATTGTATTCTCCAGGTAAAGTTGTAGCACTGTTTATACTTTTCTAATCGTTGAGCGAAATATTCTGATTAAAAAATCATGTTCATAGCTCACGCACATACTCGTCTTATCCAAGGCAAGCAGTTAGCTCCGGTAGGTCTAGGGCTGTGTCCAAAACTCAAATTAACGCATGAAGTTGGCCGTCAGTGCACCATATAGATCAACCTTCTGATGAACTTCATATTTTTTGTAGTTTCATTGCATAAAGGTAGTTTGCATTTAATTTTAAACGTAACATTGATCACAAAGCTGTGGTATGTTAACAAAAATGGCAAGTCTGTAGTGGCAAAAAGTGGTCATTTGCAAAAATAACTAAAATTGTTTTTAAAGCTTAATAAATCCAAGTGTCTGAACAACTACAAAATGAGTTCTCCTTAACTCTACAGGCGTAGTGTATACCACAAGATCTCATCAAAAGTAATTCAACAGTTTATTTTTTGTGACAGCTCAAACAGGCTTTAAGTTCAGTAGTCTAGTGCCCTCCCAGCATGCGCCGATCGAATCTTTCAATTTTGGTGAGAAGTTCAGTTGAATGCCAGCCTACGAGTATATGAATAACAAAAAGTGTACCTGTGCTACGAAACAGAATGATGTCTGTTATAGGTCGAAGTAAATCAGACAGGCCTGCAGTATAGCCACCAAACTGAAAAGTACATATCTTTGAACAAATATATTAATTGTATGTTTAACCTTCGAGTATGAGCAACATTGTTAAGTTTAGCTGCTCGTGTGGCCGTCCACACAGTTTGATTCGTCTTTTACCGTGACAGTTGACAACACTTTTCGGCTTAGGAAATGCTAAAAAAAATGACGGGATATTCTTTTAGAGCTATATAGTGGCTGACTCAGAGCTACATGCGCCATATCAACACCATTTCACTATTCTTGTATCGCAAAATTTTTCGAGTTATAGACTAAAATAAGCTTTACCTACAATTACATTGTTTGTCAGGTAAAATGGCGGCTTGGAAACGCAAACGAAGGTGTGTCAAGAATGCTGCGTTCTGATAGGTTAGTTAAGCCGTAGCGCATAATCCTGGCGAGAGGTCAAACTTGAAACTCAAAAAACGGTGGGCAGCAAGCCAAGCATGGGCGCTTAAAAACAAACGTTTTGGAGAAGTCAGGGATGGGCGCTTACCCGAACGGTCAATCAGTTTCATGCAAAGGTTGTTATAATTACATCTGACTTCATATCAGCAGATTGTAGACAATGCAGAATGGCCTTAACTTCTAAAATGGAATGATCTTGCATTTTAGGTGCTAAAATTTGCGTGAGACAGACGTTTGCAAAGACATGGGCGCTTTCAAAGGAGTCTCGGTTGTATAAATTGGGGGTTGATGTTGAAGCAAGGATGGGCATTTAAAAGTGAAAATTTGGAAATTTCGGGGTGGGGGTAAGCTTATAGCATGTGCGCTAAATTCGAACATGGGTGCTAACCCGGACAAGTACTTTAAGCTACCAGTGTCACCCATATTTTGACCACTGTCTGGTTGAAACATTTGCCAACAGTTTGAACTTACACATTTCGTTAACATGAAGTTGACTCAAGCTGGGTGATTTTTAAAAAATTCCGAGTAATTTGTACGGTAAGGCTCCACTTATTTTATTCAAGAATAATTGCCAAAATTGGTATTTTTCATTTTCGAAGGCTGATTACATCACTACAAATAGTGGAAATATTACCAAATGTCGTTTTGTGACATCTACACTGTACAGATTGTGTTAGCAACAGATTAGATTTTTGTAATCTTTATTTTTTGAAGAAGTTTGACAAAATGTAATTTTAATTGTCGACAACGTGACTGCTGGATGTGTTAAGATTTGCCATAGCTTGATTTTGCTGCTCTGAAACTTTCGAATGCTGGAAACAGTCAGTCATATAGGAACATTTTAAGTACGTAGTACAATCTTGTTTGATTCTTTGGCATTTTTTACAAGATCTCATGTGGAAAACACCTTTTGTGTCATATTTAGGTGAGGTAATGCAGGTGTGCAGTTTTACTCAATGGTTTATTTATCATGTTTTATCACAGAACAGCTTAGTTTTATGTCACAGTTCCCTGTGTGTGGTAGTTGAGATTCCGCATACTTGTTTATGCAACTGAATCACCATGAGACACTATAAAGTGGATTTGTTGAGTATGGACTTATGTTGTGGTTCAGTTTAAACCTGTGAATTGGTATGAATGTGTTACCTATGAAGGACCTTGTGAGCTCTATAAAGACATTGAAGGTACTAACATTAGACTGACCTGCCAGTGACTTACTGCTGTAAAATTTGTCTCAGCTTGTTCCAAACTCAGTCGAGAAACGATGTTTGGTCTTCTTAAGAACTTACAGTTGGTTATTGCTCGAGATCCACGGAGAATGAATTGTAAAACCTTATCTCGAGCAATAACCAACTGTTAGGTCTTTCCAAGCCCAGAAATCAGTCCTATTTTGACTAAGGAACAGTTATTTTGGACCAAATTTCACAATGGTAATGCTCTAAATCAACCGTTTGTTTTGGGACAGAAGGCTAGGCTTTAATGCCCCATAAGTTTTTGTCTGAAATGTCCAAAACTGATACAAGCCAGTTTTAGAATGTTTCTAAATGAAAGTCAACATCAGTCTAGCTGTGCTTCATGCTATGAACATTCCCACTAAATAAAATTGGTTCTAACCCCGGTGTTTAAGGTACACGGCGGGGTATGGAAAATTGAACTAGACCGTATTTATCCACCTTGGCCGAGACGCGCTCGGCTCATGCTCAAAGGAATGCCGCCAAGCTGCTCTATTCATCGAGTCACGAGCGAGGATAATTGACTTCGCTCATGCGGATATGATCAGCTGATTACAGTCTAGCCTAACAACTGTACTTTTTATGGAGAGAATTTTACGTAGTTTTTACTGTAATATTTGAAAAGAGGNTAAGAGTGAAGGTGGATAAATGCGGTGTTCCTACAGTTTCTTGTTTTAGTGGATGTGTTCACGACATGCTTTTTCTTCTAAATGAAGCCTCCAGCAGTCCTGCAGTGCTTTAATGTCTTCTAAATGAATTATTCACTGGAGATTCAGTCTTGTCCTTAATCACGATGAGATACTAAAGTAAAGTACACTTACAAGTCACTCATCTCAGGAAGATCTGTTGAGTTAATACCCTAATAGTAACACAGCTACTAATTATTTTGTTTGCAATTGGTAAATATTGTGCCAAGTGTTCAGTGGGCTGTTCAATTAGCGGAAATCTGTAATAAATCACCTCATGACAGTGTTGTACAGTCTCATCCTATAAATTATGGGAATATGATTAGTGATTACTGTGCAAGGTTGTTAAGTGTTGCCAGGACTTATTAACAGATTGAATTGGACATCTGGGGCCTACTTAATGGTGTAATCTGTGATGCAAATTTGCACTGGTTTATTGGGTGTCCCACAAAATGTTAACAAAAATATTCTGGGGTATGAATACCTGAAAATGGTTTTGCATGCTCCTCAGAATGAAAACGTCTCATTTCATTTTTCCATCCTATATTCAAATCAAATACCTGTTCTATTGCGCTGTTACGTAACCATTCCCCTGGACTGTTAAAGCCAAGAAATTTCCAGCATCAATGTGTTGTTCGATTTAAACTTGACAAACAAGCATATTGTGTTCAGTTGGTACACAATGCTATATGGTAGTTTGCCAGTCAGAACTTGCAGTCACTCAAAGGAATCGGCAGGTGAAAGTTAAGTCTGATTTCTTTGAAAGTCGACCTTTTTCTGTGTTCGAAGTTTTTTTGGTGGTAGTATTTCATATAAAACACACCTTCACGACAGTTGTTTAACGTAGTTTGGAAGTAGTATTTTTAAATATCGATTAACATCAGGCGTGCTGCTTACAGCATACCATTGCTGGATTACGTGAGCTTATCAGATGAATGCCGAGACAATGCATCACATTCTCCTGCACAGCTTGTTACATATCAAAACCATTTTTAACAGTCAGCTGTGGCTCTTTTTCTAATTTCTGGGAACCATTTGGGCCCATCTATTCATGAATCCACAGAGGGTAATCAGACAATCATCTTCTCAGCCACTACCATAAACCCTTTGTTAAGGTGTGTTTAGTTACACTGTTCAGCTGGAAGCCCAGTGTCCCACTCAGACTCCGAAGCTTCAGGAGTGTTGCCGTAGCCTCGGTGTTGCTGAAGCCTCGATCAATGGGAACACTTAACTTTGGTCTTGAATCAAAGGTTAACAGTGCAAGTTAAGTCCGGAGTAAAGAGGTGGATTTAACAGCGAATCATTGACTGACGCTATAATTTCAATGCCATCGGAGTTATTGGCAGGAGTCACTGCCAGCGTTTGCCAACAGCAGTTGGTGACTGGTTACTTTTTGTTAATGTTTTGTTTTAATAATTATTATTTTGGCAGTATAAGCACTGTGTTCCAGTTTATCCATGTATTTGTTAGATTCTTTAGCTTAAAAAAATCACTGAACGTATAGTGTACACAAAATTAGTTCCCACTATGCCATGACGGTGTATTCCTGTTCAGTGACTTTATCAGACATAGAGGGTTGTGAGCATGTGAAAAATCTAGCTTCTTTGTTAACTGCCAAGCACAGTCTTTTGTCTGGTATGACAACAGGCAGGCCATTTATCTACCAGCCTTATTACAGACCACTTGTGAACACAGGCAAACCCAGAGCAAATTTGTATGTTCGGAAAGAATAGATTGTCGTAACTTCGGTTGTAGTTGGGCGATTTTGGCGATTCAAAAAATAACATGATCATTTGACGAGGATTTCAGAAATGCTATTGGTTTATGTTCAGATATGTTGTAACTTAACTTTTATTTTTAACAGCAAAGCCCAGTCAGGCTTATAGATAGATATATTGGAGATTAGAGCAATTATCGAACAAAAGAGAGCTGGCCCTCCAATCATAAATTCCAGAATGGAGTTAATCAGTCATGCCAAGTGTATAAGATATTGGCTACAGGGGTCATCTTCCCAACTTGTTGTTGGGCTATAGAATCGAACAAGTTGGGAGCAACGGTGAAAACTCCGTAATGCCATACCACTTTTGTTTGCGTCAACTGTCAGCCTGGTCAAGAGTCAATTTTTTAATGTCATTTTCTAGTAGGTGAGAACTGTTGGCTGCCTTAGTGAAGTTGACATTCTAGATTTAAATTTGGGAGATTGGAGAGGTGCATGCCATTTTTAATGGCAAATTCAAACACTGATAAATACAGGTAGGCATATGACCTAAGGTCATATTAACGCCGTCTCGCGATACCGTCGCTGAACTATAACACCAAAGCTGATGGGAACACTATCGCTTAACTTGGCGGTTGACCATAGTTAAATTGCAGCTTTTGTAGTTGTGAACATGGGAAAGGTCTTTAGTACAGTAAATGTATACTACAAAAAGGATTCACAAAGAAATGCTTTCAGTGACGTTGCATGTTAATTTCGAAAGGCCTATTGTGTGCCAGGGACACCCATGATATACAGCTGCAAAATGCTAAGCCAATATTGGGACTTGTTATACCCTTCAAGCCCAAACTGTCTGCAAAGCAAACTTTGGGATTCGTGAAATATTAGAAAAACATTCTGAATTCCCAGAAAACCCAGACCGATGTCGGTCAATTTAACAGTTTTATTCAAGGGATTGTCCAGCTTGGGTTTCAGTCATACAAAGTTTGACTTTTTCAATGCAGGTAACTTTAGTAAATACACTTTCATGACAGCTAGCTGTTAGCGACATCTTTTGTTTGAAAAATGACTTAGTATATCTGACTACAACCAGCTGGAGCCTGGCTAGGAGAAGGAGTATCTCAAATCCGGTTCGTAATCAACTTTCTTCAAATTAAAAAAATGAAAGCAATAGTAGCTTTTCTATGTTTTGAAAGCTCACTCCATGGTTAAAACATTTTGAAATTCTAGCACAAAATGCAAGCTATGCCAATGCCAAAGCAGACGACATTCAATGTAAAGCAGACGACCCTCAATGTCTTTCGTTAAATAATGTTAGACTTCTGTACACGAATCATTTGAATCTCACACCGTATGACAATGGTGATTAGATGGTGTCAGTGGAAGTAAATTTTAAAAAATGTTGTGAAATAACACTTTCAAATTGCCGTCTAAGTTGCATGTGAAGTGCAGGTGGCATTGCAGGTCTGCCCAACAATGCTTTTTTGCCATTTAAAGCAACACCGACAGCTACTAATTATCACAAATTGACTATTTGGTATCCCAGTATACCAGCATGCACTGAATGTAACCAATACTGTGAGACCAATTGGCTTTTTTCTTCCAGTATGGCATAATGAGAATAGTGCGATCAGTGGAGGAGGAAGATGTAATCGCTCAGAACACATCGCCAGACGTTGCCTTGGCAACCATCGGTCCAGGGAACTTGACAGTGACTCAGACTATTATTGGCAGAATCAACACAACAGGTATTCCCGGTATAATTTGCAGCAAGCACACATTCTTCCTCACTAGGGTTGTGGAACAAATTTAATGGCACAGCGTGCTCCAATGACTTGAACTTGAAATTCTGGTTATAACAGCTACTACTCTGTGAGTGGAGGATATCGATCAACTCATAATGTAAATGTTATAAGCATGACTAAAACTATAACTTGGTTTGATTGGTGTGAACAGTACAAAACTATTGAAGTCATTGCTGATGGGATAATTGCTCTGCTCCCTAACAACCATGCAATGGTGGTATTGTTGGCTTGTTGTGGTTATTGGATCTTGTACATGTACTTATTTATTGACAATTAGAACTTGGTGCACTTGAATGGGCATGTTTGCAATGATCAAAATAAACTTAGATGCCGTATTTGCCCTAATAAGCGTCCAAAAAAAATTTGCTTCAGGAATTCTTGAGTAAAAATATAGTTGTGGTTCAACAAATTACCTGAAGTCCTCCTTAAGTTTTCAAAATAGCGTCCCTAAGATTTTTAGGTTCCTGTGGAGTTGGGATTAACAGCGATATCAAGTGATCCAAATATGCGTTAGGTCGTATAACGATCTAGGTGTTCGTAACTTAGGAAAACTGTTTAGCAGAACATGTTTTATTTAGCACTTGTTGATCTCATCTGCTATAAAAACGTTTGAGAATTGTCTTGGTAAGGCCGATGTCATTGAGTCGCCGAGTGACTGGATGCGTGACTGTCTTAACAGTTATTTTTCAGAAGATTTAGGGGGTGTAAATTTTTTTTGACTAATATAGTAATTCCCCCTTAAAAAACCCGCAAACATTTTTTACGGTATTAGAAACATTCGGAAGTAAGTGCCAGTATTTATTTCTTTCCAATGCCATGCTACCCGTATCATGAATAGATAGTTCCCGAAGACTAATCTTCGATGACAGGTGCTTGTAGCGCACGCTTCTTGGCCATGTGCTTTTAACTGAACAAAAGTCAAGTTTTTATTAGTTTTTGATTTGCGCTTGCGTTGTTTTTGAAGCACGGCGGAAGTTTGAAGTGAAAAGTCACGGCTAAGTACCTTACATAGCGGCGGGGCTCGTGGTCTACAAATTCCGCACACAATGGTTCTTTTAGAACTGTTGGACATTATTGATAAATTGAAGACGTTACTGTAGAATTTTAGGACTGTAGGTAAGGCATTTTTCGCATGTACACGGTGTTCATGGACTGGGCGCTTATTTTAGCCATGTCTGAAAACGCGTGAGGTGCATTTATAGGGGCATGGGTGCTAATTAATGGACTTAAGCTGCTGTTAATTCTGACTCCACAAGAACTTAAAAATTTAAGGACGCTATTTGGAAACGTTAAATGAGGATTTCAGGTGATTTGATAAGTCGAAATTATATTTTTGTTCAAGTTGCCATATCACCAATTGCGAGGCAGTGATGCATCAGCGCATTTTTGCCCTGGTATTTCAGCACAATTTTGTGTAAAATGATTTAATTTAACAATGAAGAGTGACAGCAATGCTACCCAGTCTTGTACAAAATCTGTCATAGGGTTACAGATACGTAACAAAACGTAAATTTGATCATTACTAGCTTCCGATTTTACCTGGTTTCGCAGTCCGGATTTCAACCTCCTTTGGTTACAATAAGGACCCCTCCACTGAAACAAATTTTTCTAAGCGCCCTGGCACTTATTAAGGTGAATACGGTAATCCTTTTTTCACTGAAGGCAAAGTGACTTCGCGCACAAATCCATGGCGTGTTTCACTAGTGAACTGTGGGACATGCTAATGTTCTCAAGACGTACTTTATACCAATGAGTTGCAAAGAGCATATAATTTCATGTATATGCTTCATTCTGTTGAATTTGCTAAGGACCGATAAGACTTAAACAGTAGTCATTTGTTGGAATCTGCAATGAGAAATTCATAATTTCATAATTTTTTTCAAGAAACACCTCCCTCTTGAAAGGGTAACTTACATAAACCTGTCTATCTCATAGGCAGCTGAATTTTAACCAACTAGGTTTGAAACAGTACAAGAACAGATGGCATGTTGTGTAAAACATTAGAAACTTGCCCAGTTTCATGACACCTTGTACTTGGTCAATAGATTATACCAGAGTCACTGTCATTAAAATACTTGTTTATCAGGAATGCCCATATAAGGCCATATGTGTGGAGCAGAGTAATAATTGTATTAGTTATAGCTTAGGCCAATAAAATGGACTAAAATGATTTACCGGAAGTGTAAAAATTATAAAAAAGTTGTTTAAGGTTTTGGTTGATAAAGGTAGTTTTGTTTACTTTTAGTAACAGTACCATGGCAGATAATTGGCCTGCAAGTCGTGATGCAGTGCACGGTTGCATGAAACAGTCCCAAATGGGGACTCAAATAAGTTTCCTAAACCTACTGCGTATTTTTGGACATGTGAAAACCTTTGTTGCCCTTTCTTGTATTGTTTTAGTTTTATTACTAAGTCAACTTTTGATTTTGATGCAAATCGAGAGTGACCTCTATGTTGAATTGTCAATACTATCAAAAATAATATGGGATCTTTTCATGCAACATCCCCAAGTTGAACTCTGGGGTCAATTTTTAGTTATATTATTAGAAAATGTCATTAATAAAAGAGGAGCTCATTATGAAAATGAAATGATAGAAAAAGATTGCATCTGTGAGTCCATAAAGACACAAATACCAAAAAGACTTAATGACCTTAGTTGAGTCCCTATTTGGGACTGTTTCATGCAACCGGCACGTGAAAGCTTAATAATTGTCTACTAGGTTGATATCTCGGAGTGAGCCTCTATTTGGCAACCGTTGTCATCTGGAGTTCTAATCAAAGGCGAAGTTTTTGTAATGTTGTAGATCTTTTTTAACAAAAATAATATAGATAATGTTCGAGACCCTCTGTAGATGTTTGTAGTTGGAAAAAGGAAGCTTTTGTAGAGTTTTGAGCTCCCAAATTAAAGCTGTTTGCAGGGCTCAAGCTGGAATAGCACTTTTTAGTATCATGGAATTTTGTCAGAATGACACCCTTTCATTGGGGGAACTGGTTGTGAAACAATCACCATTCTGAGCAGCACGTCCTGTATACCTTTTCTATGGGAGTAACCCCCCTGGAACAAAGTTAGGCTATTAGGAGAACAACCTGTAAAAGGCTGTGTCTGTGTAAATGTTTTAGTGAGTTGCTAAATGGTGGTCACATTGAATACGGTTCACTTTTTAAATTCCAGTATGTTCACATGATTTCATTGTTGTCTGATCGCAATTGTTCGTTAAAAAGTTGTATCAAAATACCGTGTTCTTATTTTCTGTTAGACACAATATGCACCATCAAATAATGCTGCGCCATGTTCAAATGTTTTACCAAAGCTACTGTCAGAAAAGGTTTTAAAAATATGTGGGGTTCACAGCAATGTTGCAAGACCTTGAAAAAGGAAAAAGTGGTAATTTTGGCAATTACCTTTGTTCCAAAGTGGTGAGATTTTACCATATGTGCATTTTGTCTTTGTGCAGGAATCTCTACCCACCTCTTCAGTTGAAAGCATGGCATTTTTTAGTTTTGATTTAGCAGGCTTCGTTTTACATGCAGTACTGACTGTCTCAGTTGTGTTGCAGCCCCTGATGATGATCCCCTCTTCACGGCTGATGGTGTCACATGGGCCGTCGTGGGTGCTGTCTTCTGTGTCGTTGTCTTCCTTGTAGCTACGCTGTGCTACATAAAGTGAGTTCATTCTTAGATGACAAAGAGACTGCTTCCCTTTTATGCAAAGTGCCTAAACTATATGTCACTGTTTTGATATGAGATTAAATCAGTCTCCTGCGCTTGTCATTAGAGGTCAGCCAGCCTGCTGTTGTTCCAAGATTGAGATCGGGGTGATGTATCTTGATTTTGTGCAACACTGGTGTTGAAATCTGCATTATGCTGGTAGCTATAAGAGATTAAGCAAATATGGAGTTGACAAACGGTATCTGCTAACATATGTGTTGAGAACAACAAATGAACGTTGAAGCTGTCCACAACTAACCAGAGTGTCAATGTCCCTACAAACCAGAGCGAGTCATCTTTTTGACCATTTACCTTACATAAATATTATACTTGTTTTGCTTATTTCTATTCCCATGAATACTTACTTGAAAGATGTGATGTTTTTCTAGAACGTTTTTTCATTGCCAATAGGTGGCAGCACATTTAAATTCCCAGTCATTCTGGTAAACCATGAGTAAGTGCAGTGCTCATCCCAATCCTTTATTGAATCAGATGAAACTGCTGTCAAGTAACAAGAATAACCAATTTGCCATTGGCAACTGTTTCATTTTCATGCACTCAAAACAAATTTGGTGGTGGCATGGTCGGCATTTAATCCGTGATCCTTGGCATCTCTGCCTTTGCGTCCCCTTTGATTATCTTGAACATCCCTAAATGGATCATGATGAAATTTGGCAAAGAGATATGTGGTGGGTATTTGTGCTGGCATCTCAGGCGCATTCGACTCCTGTGACACATACCCGTGATGCCCATTTCGGTTTTCAACTATCAATTCATTCTGCGTCGATGTTTGACGAAACGACTTGACAGATTTTGCAAAACTTGGTGCAGATGGAGGAATGTAAAAGGAATTCAAACAGATTTTACTTCTCTTGAACCTCATGTCAGCCATTTTAGTTTCCGCTGTATTTTTCTTGTTTGTCAGTGATAATGACTTGATTGAATTGAATGTAACTAGACGCAAGCGTTAATGTCTGAGATATGCTACCAGTTGATACATTCACCTACCATAGCACCCTTCATCAGACACATTCACCTACCATAGCACCCATCATCAGACACAGTTTCACCTACCATAGCGCCCTTCATCAGACACAGTTTCACCTACCATAGCGCCCTTCATCAGACACAGTTTCACCTACCATAGCGCC
>NMRA01000100.1:664400-686312 GCA_002633005.1 Phoronis australis
ACGCCCCCCCCCCCCCCGAGAGAGGGCCTTATCTGAACGGGGAACCTTGAGATAAAAGGCTAATATCCTTAAGCATTGAAAAGAGTGACAGTTTATTCCATTGTCTTGTGACCCTGCAAAGTGACCTTCCTCAAAATGAAAAGTACGATTTCACAAAAACAGGAAAATTTAGGTAATAGATTCCAATATTGGGCCCCTTAAGAATTTATTAACAAAAGCACAAAAGGGTGGCCACTTGAATGTCATCAATGGCCCCAATATAAAAGGATATATACTTTTAAAAACAGGAAATGTGTAGCAATTGATGATATCGATTTGGTCATCAAGTTTCCTCAAGTGATATCCAATTTTTGAGAAAATAAATCAGAGAGGGACCTCTGGAAAAACATGATAGTTTGCATTCGCAAAATTATTGAATTTAAAAATCCAGTGAATTAATATGCTCCGCAAAGGCTGCGCATTACAAATTTTCTTGATTTTAATGGTAATAACTTAGTGTCACACTTTACCTGTCAATGTTTCTCTGTTTGTAGAAAAAAGCACGATAGTCCAAAAGCTAAGAAGAAAAGGAGATTAAAGAAAGAACTCATACAAAAAGGTGTGTACAATATAAATAACTGGTCTGAAAGCAGTGTTGTGTGGCTGTGAAACAATTATTGGTTAATTGCTGCTAGTGAATAACTTGTCGCGCAATCAGTTTTAGATGTTCTTCACTTATTTAGCATACAATATGGCTAACAAGTGAAATTCATTTTTGTAAAATTTCTCCACGAAAGTAAAGATTAAGGACGTTTGAGTCAATTACAAGCTTGATTGAAAGTGTGAAGGGATTGTAAAAAAGTTCCGTTATTTTCAAAAAGGTCAGCCACTAAAAAATTGGTCATTTGGAAATTATTTTCTGCAAAATTAGTGAAGAACTGTCGCAGCTGTTGATGTATTCAAGGTAATACCAATCTTTGAATTTCTAAAATAACTTTTTAATTATTATGAGTCAACCCATAAAACTATGTATTTTCAAAATCATTGAATCTTATCATTGCATGAAAAATACCCGGATGTTTGTAATCACATGACTTCATTCTTTCTAATATGTAATGCTTTTAACAGACATCAGCGGACTGATTGCCGTTGATTTTTTTCAAGTGTAACTTGCGAATTCTGTTTCTTTATTCTGTTAGCTACAAAGATGTGTCGGGATTTTCTGTTAAGGCTTTTCAAGTTTAAGAACTCTTTTCTCAAAAATGAAGAAGACAACATACTTTGAAAAAGGCAGAAGCCTCGAGTATTGACTGTCCAGCTCTCAACCTAAAAGTGTGCTTTAGTTAAAAGTGTTGGTCTCCGTGAAATATCACGGTTTTTTGTACAAAATGCTGTCATATTATTAGAAACATCTGAGAATTGCTTTCATGGGTCATCAAGGATTTTAAAAACACAAAGTTTTATGAGCCTACAATTAATGCTTAAAAAGAAATTTGATCTGTGATAAACTTTTCCTTTAGACTTTTCACCATGATATTTCTGACACTGTTTACAGTGTTGTCCTATGGTTAACTGATGTCTTCAGTTTTTATCCTGTGTTGATGTCTTTGATGATATAGCCATGTTCCCCTTGTGGAGATGGGGGGTCCATATCGTAAATGGATTAGGTTTCAAGCAAATATGTAAGAACTTCTGATCACTGTGTTAGCCAGAGTTCTGATGCAGCACTTTCACACTCGGCATTCTAAGAGCCCCTGGAGTTTGTCCATTGTTGATTGATTAGCCACTCATGAGTGGATAATCTCATTCACCACTTTTCAGCTACCAGCACTGCACACCTGAGCACTACCTCTAGAAAACATTATGCGCATGCAACGTTGCCACGACAATGCAAGTATACTGTTTAGATCTGTAACAGGTATCCGTGACCGCGACTGACAGGACATGAGACTTAAGAAGTTACACTTCCTTTGTTTTTGCCATTATGTATGAAATTAGATCTGCCCTTAAATAGGCTATGGAGATATAATTACTACTTGCAAGGTTGATCAGTTTGATATAGGAAACCAGTTCTGGTCCAGTTGTTTGTGCAATAAACCAAAAATCAGCATTATGTGAAATGGTCATGGCAAGGATTAATTATGGCTGAAGTCGTATTTACTTGAAATTCAATTCCGGTATCGTTAGTAAAGTTTACGATTTTAATTGGTTTATTATGTCAGTACATACATTCTTGCATTTGAAATATCTTCAAAACTATTGAATTTATCAGTGTAGAAGTATTTATTTTCTGAAAATGAAAATTGTGTGGAATTTGACTTTTTACTTTATGCCATTCTGCCATTGCCTGGGTCGGGTGACCATGTTTTTTTAATAAAATTTAGCAAGAAACAACTGTATTCATGGCAAAACTATGTCTATACCACTACTTCTTTTCATAAAATGCGAAACAATTTTTTGTTTTCTAAATCTCCTTTTTATTTTAGTTAGATGAAACTGATATTTTTTCTTAAAAAGAGCTAATAGGGCAGTTGTCACAATGAAGCATTTTAAAAACAATGTCTCACGGCATTTTGGAGAACAGGTCAAGTGATAGTGCGAAAAAGTGTCATCTGGATTAACGATTTGTTCTGAATTTTCTGGAGTTAGTCATAGTCTTTAAAGTCAATTAACCTTTTGTGTTTATCCTTCTCTTAGTGAAAAAACCTAGTATTTGGTTTGAACTCTAGGCAACAGCGGTTTCCAAACTGAGACTTAATTCACACATCATTCTAGTCTCCAACCATCATCTCAGAGTTACAAGAACCAAGTAGATACGTTCATCAACAGGTGCCTGGGAAGTGAAATGCATTTTTTTCGTTACTCTCTGGTAAAGATGATACTAACCCAGCTTTTCATAAGGAAGTCAATTTGAGAAACCAAATAGTTTGAAAACTCACTAGTCCAGAATATATTGATTTATTTTTGCCAGTGTTTTATTGCTGTTTAGCCATTGCTGATCCAGTTCTTGTACAAAGTTATTGTTGTAATGGAAGGTGCCACAATACCGGGCACTTTCTAATGTTTTGTATGAAAGAATGTTCTTGAATTTCATTGATAATGCATTTCTACAGGCTTCTTCAAATTCAGCATGTGATCAACGGAGATAGGAACATCGAAGCTTGCCCACATGGTGAATTACTTCATAGAAGGAAGTAATTATTTTGCACAAAATACGATTTTAATCTATTAACTAGCCCTGTGTTTCTTTAGATAATCCTGAAACAAAGTACAAGACGTTTTATAGTGAATGTAAACATGTACTAAATACTTGGTGCAGTTTAATGTCATTCCATGCTACCTGTATGACTGTGACATGTACTCAGGTCTGCGTCACTGTTTCCTCCAGCTAAGTCATGACGTCTTGAGCACCTGTTTTATCCAGCTGTCATTATGTTCACTATGATGTCAGCCTGAGTTCAACTCCCACTAAGATTTGTTATTGTTTGTAAATTAATGATACACAGCAGAATGAGGTGTTCTACATAAATCAGGGCAGCTAGTAAACAACATAATAAAGGCAAACTTTTTAAAAACACAATCCACCCACCGATCAGCTCCTCCTGGTGTTCAGTTAGAAAATCACCTTATTCTTGTCCTTCCAATAGCTGCTAATTCAGCGCCTTAATGTTTTCACTAACTCTGGTCAAATTATTGGATTGACTGGATCATGTAAGATCACATTGAAAGGATTTTAATGTAAAGTAATTGCTTGCTCATTGATATCACTTTGGTGTCATATAAGTCTACTAATACTGCATTCGGACTGCATTATAGTCATTATTTAACTCTGTTTAAAGTATAGTTATTACTGAAATTTCCGAAACACACAGGAAATTAGCAAGGTAATGTATTACATCATAAGAAGCCAACAATTTGGGAACTGCTTGTCGTTTACTGTTGTACTGTGTTTTTGGATAGCAAATCAGTTGAAACAAATTCCTCTGGATGATGTTGATTGAGTCCGCATTTTTATCTTTATTCTCATTGTTGTAATATTCTGATAACAAAGTTGGTTCATTCATATTCAGGGCTGATGTTCATACAAAATGCTCTCACTTGTTCTGTCGGTGTGTTATCCGACAATTTAAATGTAGTTTTGTCAGTTTTGGGGCAAATGGGGGGGAGTCTTACTTATTTTCAGCAGCGGTGTTATAACACAATGTAAGTAAAATGATTTTCAAAAATCTATATGTAGCTTATTTATGATATAGCATCTCTTATCATTGCCATCTTAATTGTTTACATTCACTTGGCTGGCAAGCAGTACATATAGTTTGCAGGTGGAACTATGTTAAACAATCACTCCTTTGGATGGGGAACATGTGTTATCACAGTAGTAAGGGGTCACATGTCAGTGTTTTGAACTTTGAAAATCACCCCAAATGGACTGTTTTGCCTTTAATTTAGAACATCATTACGCTGGTGTTAACAGATATATGAGGCAAGGTCATTAAACTTGTTTTTGATTAGACTGTGTGATTATGGCTTTATTCAGGATCTTGAAATTCTCAACATATTGATTAAATATTTAGTTCTAGAAAAACTACTTGAGTACTGTGAAATTTCAGAAATTAGGGACACAGTATTTGGCTAGTTTACCATATTGTTAATTAAGGACACATTGCGTGGCTGGTTTACCATATTGTTAATCAAGGACGCAGTATGTGGCTAGTTTACCATATTGTAAATTAAGGNTTTGATGAATCACTTGTCTGTTTAGCAAACCACTTGTCTGTTTGTCAAACCACTTGTTTATTTGGCACTGGTGTCTATTTTGAACCTTTTCGCTGCCCATACTTGTGGCTAGTTTACCATATTGTTAATTAAGGACACATTGCGTGGCTAGTTTACCATATTGTTAATTAAGGACACATTGCGTGGCTAGTTTACCATATTGTTAATTAAGGACACATTGCGTGGCTAGTTTACCATATTCTTAACTAAGGACACAATATATGGCTAGTTTACCATATTGTTAATTAAGGACACATTGCGTGGCTAGTTTACCATATTGTTAATTAAGGACACATTGCGTGGCTAGTTTACCATATTCTTAATTAAGGACACAATATATGGCTAGTTTACCATATTGTTAATTAAGGACACAGCGTGTGGCTAGTTTACCATATTTAAAACCAATGATCAATTTGTTTGGATGAACCCAAGTTACTGTTTTCAGGCATTTTGTGATATCTTAAGTGTGGCCGAACCTGTGCTTTCCACATTTCAAACTATAACATGTCAGAGAAAACCTGGAATTTTGGTGCATACTACTTAGTAGTGCTAGCAATTACTGCTTCCCACTTCATTAGCTTGGATGCAAAGGTTGTGTTGAATAGGCATTATAAAAGTTTCCTGAAGACGGAGCCTATCTCAGTAGTGACCAGTGCAAGGGAGTAATTCTCCAAACGTTCACTAAATATTGAGGAATCTTCATTGTAGTTGCTGAAGTGCCACATGTACCATTCCCCAAGACTGTTACGCACCTGCCTTGTGGACTGACTATCTGCCTGGTCAGCCAGTTGGGATACAGCCTTGTCCTTATCATTTTGACAGTGGCAAACCAATGTTTATATAGTGCAGCTCTCTTATTGTCTCCTTTCATCTGATGCTCATGTAATCCAGGAATTATGTTGTAAACAGCACACTTTATGCCAGCCAATATTTAAAAATACTATTTGCAAACGACTTTCAACAAGAAGCAGATGTGTTTTGTATGAAATACTTTCACCAAAAAACTTTGAGTGGAGAAAACAGTTGACTTTCGGAGAAATTGGACTTAACTTTCATCTGTTTATTCCTTTTTGCCACTGTAAGCTCTGAGGAGCTTAACTATAGAGTATTGTGTACAAACACAAAAGGTGTTCTTGACATTAGTTTAATCGAGCGTGATTCTAGATTCCTGATAGTGGAAATTTCTTAATTATTACACTCTAGGAGAATGGTAGGTAATGCTGTTAAAACAAAGAAATTTCCCACGTCACAATCTGATCTAGATTTTTTCCCATTAAACTTGACAAATAAGCCATTGTGTAAATGACACTCAATGCTGTGGTTAAGTAAGCAGGTCAGCGCTTATTGTCATAGAAGGGGTTCAGTAGTTGAAAGTGAAGTCTTAATTTTTCTGAATATCATCTGTTTTTCTCTGTTCAAAGTTTTTTAGTGATAGCATTTAGTAAAAAACACCTTTGCGACATTTGTTGAATATTATTGTATTTTAAATATCGGTTACCTTCAAGCATTCTGATTAAAAACTGACTAGCCATTATCCGTGCGAAAGCACGGGTAGCAGCTAATGCGAGGGGAAGTAGCTACACCTAAGAGTGAATCGATCGAGTCATTCATCATAAGAGACAAGAATACTTCTTCAAGAGACCGTGTTAAAAGCTTCAAGCTGAATTTCTGTCAGATTTTAGTAGGCTGAATTAAGGTGTGCACCTGTGGGATTCTTCCCCCTAGGCAGCACAAATTTCTTTCCAGAAATGATTTGACCCTGCCGTAATATAAAGTACAGTAATCAGATATTCCTCAGTTTAAAGTAAAAACTAAGAATGCATTTAAAATATTGTATAATACACAAAGTATATAGATGTCAGTGTCAGATTTAGAGGGGGGCCAAGGGGGCCATGGCCCCCCATAAAATTACACCCAGCTTCCATTTGGCAGTTCGGGGATGCGAATGTCTGAAGGGCAAAATTCTGGCTAATACTCCTATTTGCTGTGCCTCCCCAACTCAAAATCCTGGATCCGCCCCTGGATGTATTTACAAAAGTTGCATCATAAATCTACATACTCAGAGGTAGTAAGTTCGCTAGCTGTATGAAGACTGTTGTCAACATACAGCTAGGTAGCCGTGTATAGAGCTCTGTTAGACACCGAAATTTCACACAATCCGGGTGCTCAGCTCGTCACCTCGATGTGAAACTTAGAGCTAACAACCTGCAGGGGTGCATGTAGAATCAGGGAATGAATCGACATTCACAGTGCCCGTTACAGCGTTTATTGAAGTAAACAAAATCTAATGAACGTTTCATAAATCTCCGCCTTTTGTAACAAAGGAAAATCCTATCTGCTGTCGTTTCGAAAACAGTGCAATCTCGTGACACGTGCACATACGCACCATTTCCCAAAACTTTGCGATACCTCTAGAGAGTATTTTCTGAAATTGATTTCTTTAGTATTAAAATAGTAAAAACTTGTACCGAAATGAAACCACTTCCAATTGTCATGACATGTACGCAGTTGATTGAAGAACATGGAAATTTTCCCGATAGATGACGCAATGGGGCCCAAAGAGCGCATCGTAATTTTAGCAGCAGATTAACTGAAGACCGCCAATTTTCCAACAGGAGGGTAAATAATTTAGTTTACTAAAGGAAGAGTAATAAATTTTTAATGAGGCATCATTAATTTTGGCGGTGGCAGGTCCGATCTGTTTGAAGTATATACGCGACAGAAGCCGGAGGGAGTGAAATTAAGCCGATGGAGTGACGTCACCGGCAGGCCTTTGAGTCGACCGACTGACGTCACCAAGGCCAGTACAAAACTGGCCACCCTCCCTCCGCGTCTACGAAAAAACGGCCTGCGAGAAAAAAATAGAACACCTCGAATCCAAATAGGGGGCTGGTGCATTACCTGGGACCAAGGCGGTGCCTAAACTGGCGCAACAAAGGTCTGTAGTGGGGGGGGGGAGGGGGGAAATGGAGTTTGTGCAAACGATGCATTTTATACAATAGGTTATAATTGCTGGATTATGCGAGTTTATCAGAGGAATGTAGACAATCAGGAGAGCTGGTCTATGTAATCGTTGATTTGCCAACTTTCTCCCCTTGCTATCACTGTCAAACTGATGATGACATGGTGGTATCCCGAGTTCCCGATCAGTGAAATTGGGGAAACTCACCACACAGCGCAGCAACATACTGACATCTTCAAGAACTCGATCGGTGCACCCCTTCATTGATAATGGTATAAACCACTATTCTTCAATACACATTTGCAATCCTGAGTGAATAGCCCAGCCACATTGTAATATAAATTTAGAGTGTATTACACATTAGGTATATTGCTTAATCACCCCAATGCCCAGGGATTATATCTTCCCATCTTTTATAGTATGTCTCCCTGTTTTGTCTGGTGGCAATTTTACCCAGAAATTATTTTCAGTTGATAACCATTGGTTTATGTAAGCACTGGGAGTATTAAAGAATTGTATGAATATTAGTCAAGTTGGGTTTATCAAACTGTCCAGATATATTGACTGTTTGCGTAGATTGAAACAACCTCAACCCTTAGTCACAAAAACCGGCCGTTTTTGCAATATTTCACATATTTCTAGCAAAATACCTTAACTTCATTCTCAGGGAACTTTGAATACGAAATATACGGCATTTATCAAGAAAAAAGATTTGACAGAACCTCCTCTGGTCCTCAACCATGTGGAAATTTGTTTACTTCGTATCCAAAGTCAAAGGTGACAGAGCTGTCACTCAAATCGAATCTTCTGCTTGGCTTATACACTTCCAAGTCACAGTCCTTATTCACCAAGTGGCCATAGGATTGAGTTGAAGAGGTGTACATACATGGAAAGATGCAGCGGAAAACAAAGACATAACATATTTTTTATTCCTAGTCAGAGTTGCACTCCTGCTTACGTACAACCGTTGATAACATTACGAAGTCACTGAGTTGCTGCATGGCATCCGGCATATCACCAACAACGCAGGTTGTGAAAAACGGTAAATCCTCGCACAAATTCATTCATTTCACCAATAATCTGACGTTTTGTTGTTTAGATCTCGTGCTCACGTGCGCTTTAACCACTGACACTCGATTTGTATTCTACATTTCATACTTGGTTTCTTTCAGTCTTCCCGGCATGTGCTTTAGCATGTGTTCCGTACTAGTTTTTTTTTTTACCTATTTTAATAGGTCGAGAGGAAATCTCCCCTAACCAGGTTTTACCAGATTCAGTGTCAATCATCTTCACAAAATTAGTGATAATTAACTTAATTATGCACTACCAATTTAGTGGACATTGCGTGTGAATGTTCAATTAGCTAAAAATGTAAAAGCATAGAAAGGTTATGTTAACCTAAAACGTGTTTTCACCGAATCAGTAAGTAAGAAAACTTCAGATTTTTATAACTCGTAATGTTTCTGGCTTTTTCTCGGCTTCGGCAAATCGACTTAATTTTATTTTAGGAACACAAGTTTCCGAAAAGCGGCTCAGTGACTTTCACTGAAACTTTACGATTTTATTCAAAAAGCACTGTTAGGATTTTCCTCTTAAACGCTTAGTTTTTATGTATGTTGAGGCAGACGAATACAGCTGCTATTTATTTCAAAAATACCGTACGTTTTGCATGTTGATGTGGCAAAGAAACAAAACAAGTACCGCGGTAATCGAAAATTCCTAACAGTTTTTTAGGTAAATCTTGAACTTTTCATTTAAAAAAGGTTTCATTAAAATTGACCAAGAGGATATTTTGCTATGAATGTACCTTTCTTAAAAATGTAGGTAACGTAATAATAATAATGGCACATAAATACAAAACATATTTTGATAATCTCTGATGTTTTTTCTTTCACAAATTCATACTTTTACTGGTTGACATAGCCTGGTTTGTTGATATATGAATTATATAAACTTTTACTGGTTGACATAGCCTGGTTTTTTGATATATGAATTAGAACGATGTCAATGTTGACATAACCCATAGGCATAGGGCATGTCCAGCCTCCCAGTGTAGGCATAGGGCATGTCCAGTCTCCCAGTGTTCTTTTGTTGACTAGACATTTGGTTTTGGTATATACTTTTACTTGCAGTGTCATGCTTGAATTACATTTATTTCATGGTAGACACTCCCGTCCATAATTTTGTCGGTCCGTAATGCATCATATTACTAAGAGATTCATGAGCTACTTAAAAACGCCAATCCTTTTTCGAGTAGAATAGAATATAGGTTCTTTAAAGTAGTTCTGAAAAACCACAACCAATAGTCACTAGGTCAGGTCCTACTGATACTACGTGTTCACTCTAACAGTTAGTACACTAATGTACGTCCCTAACATGGAAGTACATAGTGAAGTGTACTGTGATCTTACTGCAATTATTAATGCCAACTGAATATATTAAGAAACTGACAAGTAGCTTTTATGATATGATATTACATGGTAAACTTATTGAAGGTGCCATGTTAATACTTTATGATATGATATTACATGGTAAACTTATTGAAGGTGCCATGTTAATACTTTATGATATGATATTACATGGTAAACTTATTGAAGGTGCCATGTTAATACTTTATGATATGATATTACATGGTAAACTTATTGAAGGTGCCATGTTAATACTTTATGATATGATATTACATGGTAAACTTATTGAAGGTGCCATGTTAATACTTTATGATATGATATTACATGGTAAACTTATTGAAGGTGCCATGTTAATACTTTATGATATGATATTACATGGTAAACTTATTGAAGGTGCCATGTTAATACTTTATGATATGATATTACATGGTAAACTTATTGAAGGTGCCATGTTAATACTTTATGATATGATATTACATGGTAAACTTATTGAAGGTGCCATGTTAATACTTTATGATATGATATTACATGGTAAACTTATTGAAGGTGCCATGTTAATACTTTATGATATGATATTACATGGTAAACTTATTGAAGGTGCCATGTTAATACTTTATGATATGATATTACATGGTAAACTTATTGAAGGTGCCATGTTAATACTTTATGATATGATATTACATGGTAAACTTATTGAAGGTGCCATGTTAATACTTTATGATATGATATTACATGGTAAACTTATTGAAGGTGCCATGTTAATACTTTATGATATGATATTACATGGTAAACTTATTGAAGGTGCCATGTTAATACTTTATGATATGATATTACATGGTAAACTTATTGAAGGTGCCATGTTAATACTTTATGATATGATATTACATGGTAAACTTATTGAAGGTGCCATGTTAATACTTTATGATATGATATTACTTGGTAAACTTATTGAAGGCACCATGTTAATACTTTATGATATATGATATTACATGGTAAACTTATTGAAGGTGCCATGTTAATAGTTTATGATATGATATTATATGGTAAACTTATTGAAGGCACCATGTTAATACTTTATGATATATGATATTACATGGTAAACTTATTGAAGGCACCATGTTAATACTTTATGATATATATTACATGGTAAACTTATTGAAGGCACCATGTTAATACTTTATGATATATGATATTACATGGTAAACTTTTTGAAGGCACCATGTTAATACTTCTAAGAATATAGCATAGAGTTTGTGGGCCCATTGCACTGCATCACCTGGAACCATTGTTATGCTTTATTAATATATAGCTCTAACTGAGCTGAGGAGTTAGAGACCGGACTGAAGGGTGTAGCAGTGTGCCCAAATGGGACTTGAGCCCATTACCTTGAGGAATATATCCCAGATGGCCACATTGCCTAATCCTACTCATGCTATACTTGAACTTGATAATGCCATTGCAATTAATCCCTGTTCACGGACTCAAGAGAATATGTATTGGATGAGATAATTGCAGTCATAAACCAATAGTGGTGCCAGTTTCACGGGTGAGAAACAACATGAAGACCGGTCTTCTTAAATCGGACAGACTCACCCAAAACAGGATCCACCTCCGGGGATCAAATGGGACCGTCGCACCAGAAAATGGGACTGACGCACCTAAAAACATGACCGCCCCACCAGAAAACAGGACCGCCGAGGACTGAACATGACCGCCGGGGATTGAAACCGCAATGACAAACAAGCTAAGATTTATTATCGGTAGGCCTACACAGATCATACAATGGAGCTATGTATGTATGCATATGCAGGTCTTGGGCCGATTAATCCAACGAAATATTTTGTGTGCTCAGTACAGGACACTTTGCTTTGTAACCACAAACCAACCACGTTGCATGCTTTTGAGCTAAATGATTATAACTTTATCCACTGCGTATGTTTTAGAACAAAATGAAAATCGTTTTCCCAACGTGACGTTTTAGTCAAGAAAAAAACTTAAAACGGGTGTTCTGGTTCTCGGGTGAAGCATCATAACTAGCCTTTGTGCGGCAAAGCAGTATAATAAATATACAGCTTGGCGCCGATGTGGGTAAAACACTGCACATATAAAATCTTCACCGAATTAGTGTTATTAACGACACTCTTCCTAGAGTAAACTCAATTATTTATCGGCGCTTTCCGGGAAAATTTGTCGTTACTCTGCTTGAGATGCGTTCTTTTAGGTCGGCTAACATTGACCAGTTCATTTTTGCACCGATTCTTCAGTCAGCTCTTCTTCTCTTCTTCGAGGTTGCGTACATGGCACAACAAATTATCGGAAGTGGTTTCATTTTGTCATAAGTTTTTAGTATTTTAATAGCAGCAAACCAAATTTCAGGACAAATTGGTGCTGCTGCTTAGTTGAGTCATCATCTTCCGAAAGATGTCGCAAAATTTTAGGAAATGGCACGTGCTCATGTCACGAGCGCGACAAACTTTTGTTACAATAGGCAAACAAATGGTGTTCATCACATTGTTTTTCACTCATGCAGTTGCAACCTGCAAGTTGAGTGTTGATTGACTCCTATAGATTTTGCATGCGCCTGCTCCGTTTACTAGCTCTACATGTTGATATAAGTTTCACGTGACGAGGTGACGAGCAGAATTTCAGGGATTTAACGGAGCTCAATAAAGCAGTGCTACCAAGTTTTATTTTGGCGAGTCTTTTCACAGCTATAGCTGACCGGTTACGTCATAAACCGCAGTATCATACAAAGGCCTTGACAACTACATTTTGTCCGGTGGTCATGTTCAGTCCCCGGCGGTCCTGTTTTGTGGTGTGGCGGTCATGTTTTTAGGTGTGTCAGTCCCATTTTCTGGTGTGACGGTCCCATTTGATCACCGGAGGTTCTGTTTAGGGTGAGTCAGTCCGATTTTGAGGACTGGCGGTCATGTTGTTTCTCACCCGTGAGTTTAGATCACTAGTTTCAAAGTCAAAAGTCATACTAAGGTGGATGCGTCAATGCTTTGGGGAGTTGTGGTCAGTATGAACACTTAACTCCAGGGAGTTGTGGTCAGTATGAGCACTTAACTCCAGGGAGTTGGGGTCAGTATGAACACTTAACTCCAGGGAGTTGTGGTCAGTATGAACCCTTAACTCCAGGGAGTTGTGGTCAGTATGAACACTTAACTCCAGGGAGTTGTGGTCAGTATAAACACTTAACTCCAGGGAGTTGTGGTCAGTATGAACACTTAACTCCAGGGAGTTGGGTCAGTATGAACACTTAACTCCAGGGAGTTGTGGTCAGTATGAACACTTAACTCCAGGGAGTTGTGGTCAGTATGAACACTTAACTCCAGAGTTAAGTCAATATGAAAGGGCCTAAAGAAAAACAAGAGAGGCAAAGGACCTACATGACTGCTTTTACAATTGGAAAGTAAATATTAGCTGTCTTCGAATTTTAGAATGATTCATTTCAAGAGAAATTATTGGATTGGTTTTCTTCAGCAGTGCAGCTAAGCCACGCTTAATTTTTGAATAGATTAGGACGGGTTGGTCACAGTCTGGCTTAAGTTTACTTAGGCCCTTAGACATTAAGGTAACAAAACCCCAAATGTTAACATATGAGTTGCCTCATGTATTGTTGAGTTAGGGATGTGTGTAATTAACTAACAAGCCCTCTGTTTAGGCTGATGTGATGTAATCAGTTACCATCACTGCTGACCTTGTGACTAGAGTCACTTCTTTATAGTGCCGTTTACAAAAGTTGACACGGATCAGCTGACACGGAACGAGATGTTCCAGCGCAAGTATGTGTGTAATGACCTACATACGGGTTCTCTGTCTCTGTAATTCCCGATGAAAACCTGCGCATGTGCCTTCCACTCTCCAGCCTTTACAACGAACTTCCGTCCTGCCACAGTTAGTGAGTTGTGTGTGTAAACGGCTACTTGACACCGATCAAATTTGCTCCGTGTCAGTTACGCCAGACCAAAAGTTGATATCTAAACGGGACTTATGACTTAATCCCCCTCTTAATGAGAATGAAATGTGGTTGGAACCAGTTGGACTGAGCACGTGACTGGAGCAGTTTCTCCAATTCCAAAGATTTCTCCAAATCAATCCTTATCTCGATAAAGGGATATTTAAAGGATGTAATCCCAGCATGCAAGTTTTCAATAAGCATTGCAATCATTTCTCTTTAGGTTATACTGCTGTAATCTAAGTGAAATGGATTTCTAGTAATTACTACAGGTGTTTTTATTGCCCTTTGGTGCAAAATCTGACTTGAGCTCACTGCGTAAGTTTTTCACGTTATTATGATTCCCCTTGACTGTTAATTGCGATAAAACCAAGAAATTTCCAACATCACGATGAGAGCTTACAGTCACATATAAAGGAATCGGCACTGAAAGTTCAGTCTTAATTTTTTTGAAAAACAACCAATTTTCTCCGCTCAAAGTTTTTTTGGTGATAGCATTTCATAAAAAACACATCTGCTTCATGACATTTGTTGAACGTTGTTTGACAATAGCATTTTTTAAATATTGGTTAGCAAGTCAGGCTGCTGTTTACAACATAATTGCTGTATGTGAGCTTATCAGAGGAATCCACACAATGAGGGTGCTGAACTGGTATGTAATCATTGATTTGCCAACTTTTCCCCCTTCTATCACTGTCAAACTGATAATGACATGACTGTATCCCCAGTTCCCAATCAGCGAAATCTGTAAACTCACCCCACAGTGCGGAAGCGTAACAATAGCAAGTCTTTGCAAACCAAAGTTTCAAGTTCTGTTTGTTACCATACACCCCCTAGCTGTAGTTTGTAGTGGAACATTCCATTATGACCATGAGGACTGTACCATTGTTAATGCAGTCTTCATATAGGCATAGAGACAATCAATGCACAGAACTCAGATGTCAAGGTTTGTCCTTTACAACTTCACTTTCACCTGCCATGTGATCTGGTAAGGTAGAGAGAGGAGAGTTTAAACATGTAAGTATCACACCAGCATTGCTGAGCTTTTTCTTATCATTTTCCATTGTGTTTGTGTATGAGTTTGGATCACTATGTCTGTGTATGTCAACTGCTCAGTGGCTGCCCTATAAGCTGATTTTGGATTAATGCATACACTGTAATTGATGGATTTGTTTACAGTTAAGGCTAGAAAATGCTATCAAGTTTTACAGCACTGTGATCTGTAGTCTATCTCTCTTGATTATTAGCTGGCGTGCAAATTTCACGATTTGAAATTAAACTCCTGTATGTTACCGAGAGGTGAATTTTTATGTATACTGTATTCATTTGATCGACAAGCTATTTTGTTGGTTTCTATAATTTCCGTGATGGTGATAAGTGGCCAGCACACACTTGATTTTTACTTTGTCATTAAGATATCTGGGCTTGACATATTCCTAACCAATACTTAGGTTCACCATTTTCTACATAATAGGTGTACTTGGTTATTTATCTCATTTCATTTACCTACTCAAATGTTTTGAACATTTGTTTCGATTTCAGAATAATATGGTACTTAAACCCAATTTCTCATATCAACGCCTTAGCAACGCCTTGTCTAAGCATCGCAATCGCGTACTGGTAGAATTCACGGGTTTTAAATTATACAGTGTTGAACAAATGTTAATGTGTCTTGGGCGTAGCTTCATATTTGCAATTATAGGCATGTGCGACAAGCGTATGAGAATTATCAGGTCTGTGACAAACCTGTGATCTCATGTGTAAACTAATTGTCGCTTCTGCTGAATTCTTGCATTCAATCGAATTGTACACTTAGTGCCATGGTGCTTACTAATGCAGAAAACTACTGTCATCGGATGAGAAACTAAGTGCATGTTTGTCCAAAACCACTAGCTATACCTCTGAATATTACATGTGTGAGTGTGTGTGTGTGTGGAACCGGAAGTATGTGTCACATTCGTTTCATTTAAATGGAGTGAGTTACTGACAGTAGCTATCCTTGAATATATTGATTGTTGCCACTAGCTGGTACATAGATAGGTACATCCAGATACAATGACAGTTATTGTCGCACTGCATTTTGTTTTTACTTATCTGCCTTTCTTATTGCACCATGTGTATACATTTTTATGATTTTGTAACATGGCTCAACACTAAGCATAACATCTCATTTACATCGTGGCGTCCTCAGATTTTTACAAATAAAGTCTGAGGTTGCATTTGTGAACTGTGAGCCTTACGTATCATTAAGTCAAGCTTTTCTTTCCTCATCCTTTGGCATCCTCCATTCTCATGCCTTTTGGTAATTTCGAAATGTAAATTCGGGTTGCCTGAAATTATTTTGGAATGTTATAATTAAAAGAAAAATGCTGGCGCCCATGCTGTTCTTAGAGATGAAGGAATTGTGGAAATTCAGTTTTACGTCTTTCTGAAAAGTTTTTGCCAAACAGGGTGAGCTCCAATGAGAAGCATTTACCATAAAATAGCGAGTTACATTTCACTGTAAGCTCTAAGTAAAAGGTAATATTTTTGCTGAGTAAATAACATTCTCCTTAGTCTTTCAACTTGAAAGTTTGTTTTTTTCAATCAAATATTACATTTCGGTTACCGCTTATGAAGATTTTATGTAACGGGGGGGGGGGGGNNNATCAGGGCACCGATGTGTTAATATTGGTTATGCTGTTCAAAAATGTTGTTTTTTCTGGTCAATTATGACAGGTTGCCAAATAATGTATTCAAACTCTGAAATTATTGTCAACTTTTGCTGAATCGGACACTGAATTATCGCTGAGGACATAATACTTTACTTGGTCAGAGACTTCTTTGTGGAGAGAAGTTTAATAAATAAGTGTGGGTTTTTGGATTATATTGTAATACATATTTGTATTTATAGCTTCAAGTAAAATGTCACTTTTATACAAAACATTGTATTAGCCTTGCAGTAATGAGCAGTGTTGGGTTCATGTGATGATTTTATGTCAGTGTAATTTAGTTGACATTTAAGTTAATCATAAACATAAAAACACTGCATTTTCCCATAACAAAGGCAGCAACATGGCTTCTTCAGAAAATGATCACTGTGTGGTCATTACTGCTAATCTGTAGAATTGTTACATTGAGCTGTCTGCTTGTCAGAGGATTTCTTAGCATTACTGGCTATTTTCATCCTTCTGTTTAATCTGTTTACATCAAGTGCTGCATATTCAATAGGTATTGGTATAATAACCCCAGCACTATTACCACAGTCATCTCTAGGACCCACTTGGTAGTGATTTCATTGTCTTCATCACATTTAAGTGGTTACCAATCTGTTATATTCATGCTTGCTCGCACAAGTTTGCAAAGAAATATGCAATATTCTGTGTTAATTGTTGTACCGAAGCTTACCTGAATATTGTTATAAACATGTTTCGTTCCATAGATGTGTCCTTCACAAAAAAAATTGTAGCCCCAATTTTTAATACATTTATTTACCCAGGAATCGTAGACCCAAGTTATAGTATTCTGCCTTTTAACAATCCAGTTTCAAACGTCATTTATTAGTGTACTTTTGATCCCATGTCATATGCAAATTATTCCATTCAACTGTCCCAATCAATGAGACAAATTCTGGCTGCCAAATCCTATGTATAAGGGTGTCCTGTCTGAAAAAATAAACTAGGCAATATGTATGTGTGGAGTATCATTTTTTCTTGCCTTATGTAAATTTTATGAACCAACGAATCAAGTATACACATTAAAATCTTGATTAAAAATTACATAATTTCTGTTGTCACAAAATGTCACTACAGGATATATGTATGGATGAGTATATTGAAACCATATTAGTCCAGCTAAGTGGGTGTGACTGGGTTTTGGTAGGCTCATTTCAGGAATTTGTACTCCTAAGCTCTTTCATATGACAACACAGTGGAGGGAAGTAAAACTGTTTACATAACTGACACAATGATGGATGGGCATGTGGAGCTTCTTATTGTCCATCTTTCCAGGCATTATTATTTTGTGGTATTTATTATTTTACATTCATATTTCTGTACCGTTATGTTGTCAAAATAAATTACCTTTATTTTGCCTACATACAGTCTCCTTTTCATCTCTGAAAACTGAGCTTGCCGCACCTACCATGTTTCAGGACGTATGTCAAACATAAATTCTATTTCAGGTATGTCAAACATAAATTCTATTTCACTTGTTAAATATATATATGTGTGTGTGTGTGAGTATATGGACTCGTCTTACTTACATCCCCTACGATCCTTTTGCACACGATGCACTAGGACACTTCATTTTCTGCCTCGCTGTTGGTTCGTTTAGGTCATGTTCCTCGAGTTTGGTCAGCTCCTGACGTCTATAGGCTGATGATTGTCAGGTGTCTTTAGGGTTTAACTTTTGTTCTCAGTAATCAATGTTTCATGTCAAGTCTTTATTTGGCCGACACGTTGAGTTTTATCTCTCGTCTTTTTTCCCACCCACTACCACTCCATTGGTTCGGTGGTTCCTTGTACCTGAGTACTGCACTTTTTATTGCTCATCTTTCCAGAAATTATTTTTTGTAGTATTTATTAATTTATATTCATATTTCTGTATCATTTTGCTGTCATGATAATTTACCTTCATTTTACTTACATACAGTCTCCTTTTCATCTCTGTAAAAATACTAGGTTGTCTTTTTAACCCATCATTTTGATAATGGGAGGCTTAGCTGGCCAAATCAGTCAGAGATTGTCTTTTTAACCCATCATTTTACTTGACACTATCTTTAAGGTTTGAAACCATTTTCTGTCATGGTAGTCTTGTGGTATATTGTTGTGCCAACCTTGTTAAAGATTTTGATTTTTGGCGGCCAGCAAGTGGGAAGTACACCCTTTCATTTTCGATGCTGAATTATTTTGTACATTTTGGGGTCAGAGGTCATTCTTTTGTAACACTGCTGAGGAATTTATTCAAAGAATTGAAAATTAATTATATGTCCTTAAAAATTGTATAAATGCTTTCACATACAAATTTTGAAAATTTTTCCGAAAAAGTTGTTCCCTAGACTGAAGAACACTATCTTTACCTGATTCGTTATGAAATAGCACATTAATTTAGTCATTTTGCTACTGATTCTTTAAGTTGATGGACAACAAGTTGATCCAGTGTTTGAACTCTGCTCCTTGGAAATTGTTTAATCTGTATTTTGTGCATTAATAAATCAATAAGTTGAGTTGGTCGTGCTACCAACTGTTGTTAATGAACTTAAGTACCTTTGGGAATGGCCACGTGCTATGAAGAATGGCATTGGATGTGTTGCCAGGATTATGAATAGTAACAATTGTCTGCATACTGTTGGGAAATGTTGTAGTCTGTGGGCATAGTCTAATTGGTAAAATTCCTAATCTTGGAAGTTTAGAAAAGCCATGTCTGTGATTTCGATTATTTTGTTATTTGGGAATCTGTTTTTGGCACAGGCCTCTCTACTTGCCAAAGCATTCAAGGGACCATAGAGTTTGATAGATGTGTTCTTATTGAAGAAAGCACGTCTGACATTGATTTTCAGAGGATTCGAACTCAGTAGTGCCCCTAGTGGCATTTTTTGTCTCTGCGTCGGTGCCCACTTTGGTCTTTGGTATATGTCCATGTATTGTAGTGAACGTGTTATTATCGACTGATTTTGATTATCTCACAGGTCTGACTACTGTAGTGCCTCTTAGTGGCAACTTTTTTATCCTAGTTTCTTGAGGGACCGTTATAGTCCTTCTTGCAAACTGCCCATGTGGTTCCAGTATCCGAGAATACTTACTACATAAATTCTTATTTTCGACACCCTTTCTTTATTTTCTTTTCGCCTTTCTTGCCAAAAGCGATTTTTGAACAGTATTTGACCCTTCTCTCTGAGCGTATGATTACCGGTTGTCGACGGTTATTTCCGTACCCACATTTCCGGCTCATCAGTTCAGGAACTTGTCCTGAAAGCCGCCATTTTTTCCTTGTAACTGAATGTGCTATGGCTTGCTCGAAAAGTCTTCATTATTTTGTTTTATTAGTAATATATCGTGATTTGTTTGCATATGTAGTGTATTTATAGTTTGTAGTTAGTGATCGTTTTCGCCAACAAATTACGGTGAAATTTAGTTAGACATATCTTTACTTACTATTCTCCACGATTTAGCAGTGTTCACCAAATTTCAGCATCGCAGTTGTTACTCATTAAGTGATAAATGTGCTCACAATTCCCGTTGGACTTCGATCGTCTCATTTCTGGCGGCACCTACAATGTCGACTTTTGCTGAACTGAAAGGCATGTTCAATCGGCTACTTTGTAATTTGTGAAGATTTAACGTTGATACATTTTGACAAACGTTGCTACAAAAAAGAAACTTTGTTCAATTTTCGTGTTTTTTGTGTTTGTGGCTAGCAGTGTGACACAGGACTAACCAGCCCGTAATTTCATGCAAGTGTCTGAAACTACCCTTGAATATATGCAGCATTTATCATTTGACCATTTTACTTCGACAAAACAGCTTGCAACCGCATGCATTTACCGTTCGCCAGTGTCTGGTCTCGATCCGCACCGGGTCCGATAGGCTGCGGTCCCGAGTCTGGCAAAATAATTTCTGTCAAAATTTATTCGCCACATTTCTTCAGCAAATTCCATAAAATTGTCCGTAGTTTGATTTTATCAAAATTAAGGCGCGCTGTCGATTTTTTTATCCCCGTTTGCTGGCTGGTTTACAGTACAGGCACTGCTCCAGTCGCACTGACGGCGTTTTCTCGGCCTGGGTTCCTGAATGAATTGTACTTCCGGGTTCACGGCAAGTTCAAAATGGCGGTGTTTCTTCGGGTGCGAATCGTGAGTGGCGCGTTCATTTAAACTGTTTTCTTTTAGTTATATATATGTAGCTATTGAGAGCATGTCGGCTACGTTACAGTAACAAAGAACGCATTCTTTGAGTCATGTGTGACCGTATATTGTTGCCACGACCTCTTCTCTGTTTTTTAAATTGCAAGTTATGCAAGACAATACTTGCTTTGTTGATCAAGCAGTTGACTAACTAGTCAAGCCACCTGTATATGAAAATGTGTTGACATCAGTAGGTAGGTAATGAGTGCAGAGTACTTAATGCCATCATCATTGGATCTCTGAAGTTCATAATTACATGTCAGCGGCTGATTGTTAAACCGGTTTCCGCTTATAAGAGCCTTAATGCATGCATGAAAATTGGTCTAAAAATCATTTCACGATCATGTAGCTTTTACAGTCCGCCTTCTGAGTCACTTTATTTAATCAATTGCTTGATCTTTCGATGTGCTTATCCCTTATGAGATTTACTTAGTCAAGTAAGGTGTCATGAGAGTTCATCTGATTTTCCTTGTGCACATTTTCCATGTGTTGCTGCAAAAACTTTGAATGACCTTTGACCAGTTTTGAAAAAGGAATTGCCATAATTAAGATTGCCTTACTGTCTTACTGCTTTAGCAAATTTCTAGCAGACTATGGCAAGAATAGTGATCTGTGATAGAATCACAAAAAGCAACCGACTTTGTTGTTTTGTAACTCAACCTAATAGCAGACTATCAGGTCAGACAGTAATCCCAAAAGTACATTTTCCAGTGGTAAAAGCGATAATGTCCCTTTAAATAATTTAGCAATACAACCTTTGATTGGCAATTGTTACACTAAAGCATGGGCAAAGTTAATTGAGTGTCACCGTCTTGTAATTCTCTCTTCAGTTTTGCAGAAAACTTCTTTGAGATTGAAATTTTCCTTTTTTCATGAATTTGCTTATCATTGTCACTGATATAAGGTCATGCCATTATAGATTTTTCTAATCGGGGGGGGGGGG
>NMRA01000100.1:686329-761474 GCA_002633005.1 Phoronis australis
GAGTAATTAGATCAACAATTTTGATAAGATATAGACTGAAAAATGTGATGATGGTTTACATGTTGAGACCACTTAATGAAGTGCTGAGCTTGGGTGCTGAGCATGGTTGCTGCGCATGGTGGGCCACAGTGATGAAAAAGCTTGGTTGGAACAATGTCTTAAATGTAATGATTCCTTATCTTCTAATTATTGGACTTGAATTGGTTGTGATCAGTGGAATGTTACATGTCTTCATGAGTGCAATGTACATTCAGCATCCATTCAAGATGAAGCTTTGTAGGGAATTGTGTCTTATTAATATACTGAGGCATAGCCAATAAAGCAGGTCTATCCCACAGGTTACCCCCAATGGATCTTGAAAACCTCCAAGGCCTTGCATTGCTCAATATTAATGTAAGACAATTCACTATTAGCTTCATAAAAGCATTAGTTTTTGTAGTCTGATATTCTGAGAGCCTTTTCGATTAAAAGTCTGTCAACACAAATGGCAAAGCCAACTAAGGTTTCCCATTGGCTTTGGCATGTTAAAGCGGCATTAACAAAAGCCTTCCATCACAAGAAAGAACAACTTCTGATTTAGATCATTTATCCTTATAAAATTGGTTTCAAATTGGTCCTTAGTCCAATTGGAGATAATTGCAGGCTTCAAAAGAACTGTCAGTTCATTATTGCTTTACAAGTTGGCTTGTCAGACTGCAAACTCATTTTATGCACAGAGTACAGTTCTCTAGGAAAAATGAACTGTCAGCTCTTTGAAAACCCAGAAATCCCTTTCAACTGAGTAGAGTTAGGAACAAGTTGAAATCAATGCTATTGCATTAACTGGTCCAAATCTAAAGTTCACGTCTTTACATCTGCTTTAACCAACATTGGAACTATTTTCTAGTGATGTTGTGATATACTTAGCCAGTCCTTCAGTTGCCAAGGTGACTAAAATTGTGTTGGACAAGTACAAATTAACTGACTGTCAAGTTCACTGAGCATTGAGTGAATTTTCAAGCAGTAATAGTCACTTTTATTAGATTGATTTTTCCCCTTACCTAACTGAGCCTCTTCTCTGTGGAGTTCAAATATATAAAATCTCTCCTAACTGATATTTTATGCGGAATTTAAAGTAGGTCTTTGATCGTTTTTCGTTTGTCCAAGAGTAAAGAACTGTATGATGCACTGCACCACAGCTGATCTGGTAGACTTTATTGAGAAGAGTTTTACTACTCTCTGAGCGAAATCGGAAATTTGCTGTGGAAATGGAAGTAAAAGAATTTTGATAGTTCTTAGACACCCACTTAAACCCCATATTTAGTCACTATTGCCTCCCACAAAATCCTCATAAAGTTTTTGAGAGCAAACAAAATTCTCTCAAAATCCCTGTCCTCTTCAGTATCAAAACTAGCAGCTATTATCATTGCCTTCAAGGCTTGTTCCTTGTTCTTGCAGTAATATAAGATGGTGTGAAAAGTCAAGTTCACATATCACCATGGTGGATTTTTGAGTGATTAAATTGATTTTTTTTGTGTAATAGCATCATTGTTGGGAAAACTGAAATAGACATAAACATGAAAAATAACGAGAAGTTGTTCAAAGAAGGCTTCAAATCTACCTGTTTACTGTGAAGTAAAACCAGTACCTTTAAATTGCCATGTAAAACTGAGATTAAGTGGTTCTACTGACTGACTCCACCCTGAGCACTGAAGTGTTGCAGAGTTGTAGTGAGAAAGGGTCTTCAGATGGTGCAGGACTTGGTCTGAAGACATCTAGTATGGAAGCCAATGGACAATGTTATTGTATGGACAGCGCAGGATGGTGCAATACACAAGAGAACTTGGGATAATTTTGTTGATCACATATTGTATTTGGTGTAAGACTGGTGTCACATCCAGGTCCTCCACCACTCTAATGGCACCTCTAGTGTGGTTTCAAAATACCGTAAATGTCTCGAGTTTAGTACACAACATAGTCGAGAAGTCAAATTTCATTTTCTCTTTTTTCAATGAAAGATATGAAGCATCAAAATAAATGTTTTTCCACTTTTACCTCTTGCACCACAGCTGTTGCCATACATTGTTTTGAAAATTGTGGCCATTCACAGAAATGTTAGAAGACCTTGAAAATTGTGGCCATTCACAGAAATGTTAGAAGACCTTGAAAATTGTGGCCATTCACAGAAATGTTAGAAGACCTTGAAAATTGTGGCCATTCACAGAAATGTTAGAAGACCTTGAAAATTGAAAAGTGGCCATTTTTTCATGATTTTTGTTCAAGATTGGTTAGATTTACTTTATGTAAATTAATAGCGGGTTCCAATAACGGGGAAAGCTCTCAAGTCCGGTTGCAATAGCCTGCCCAACAGGACACAAGTGAAACAGTTGGCAAAATTTTTACATAAAATTTCTGTCACAGTTTAGTTGCAGGCTCATCTTATTTCTATCATTCATTCATCCATCTTAGTTCCATCATTTGTTCATTCACCTTTATATCGTGTTGTACATTGCAGGTAGTTAATGCTGTGTACAAATATACCCTCTCTATGAGGGTGTAAAATACACAGTGGGACTTGTCAATATTGAGCTTTTATTTACATACACCTAACTTCTTTGAAGTATTCTCAATTGCTAAAACAGATAATGCTTGTTAAATGTTTTAAAATACTTACTGTTGTGGAGTTGTGAAAACAAATTGTGTTTTTGGGAAATAAAATTTTGAAGTATCAATTATCCTCTGTGGTATTAAAGTAAAGGTACGATCCTATGAACAGTATTTGAACTCTGGTGAATGTTGAAACTCCTCTTGCTAGCCAAATTCTGTGGCCATATTGTAATGAAAAACAATTCTGCAAAAATATAATGCAAACATACATGAGGATACAGTCCTACAATAAGTTGAAATAACTACACTGGTTTATTCAACCTGCTTTGAAATTCGGGTTATATGACTAAGAATTAGAATCGTAATTTCACTGCTCTAACCCTTTGTGTCGTCTCTTCACTGGTACTCACTAAATGCACAATGAAATACTGAATGAACAACAGTTAGAAGAAGGGTTTAGTACTCCAATCACTGTACAGATATGTTTTGCTCTCATATTAATTCAAAATTGATGAAAACTAGGATGAAAACTTGTTTGATATATGTGAGATTAATGTTTTTAAACAAATAACTCGACCTAGATTAGCCAACGAATGACTCATTGTTATGGTAAACAACATTCCGAGGTGACCTGAAGAAAAACACCTTCAAGCAGTAGAAGTGGGTACAAGTGAAAACCTTAATATTTTATGAACATTTTGTTTACGAAATTGAATTTGAAGTGTAGGATAGTTCATTGTAAGTGTACTTCGTCAGTGAGGCATTGTATCACTTCAGAGGCATTCTTCTTCTTGTATGCAACAAGTATGTGGGGAATTTCTTGCTTACACTCAAGGTAACTAAACTAAACAGTTAACGGACTCAAAAACACAGTCACGGACGCTGCGTGAACACGACTTACGCACCTCCAAACACCATTCATTCACTCACAAACACCGGATCAGACTCATGAAACACGATCCATTCACACAAATACACAGGACACGGACTCACATTCACAAAGAAACACGGTTTACTGACTGCGAAACACGGTTTGCGGACAAAATGTAGATGTCAACTTCGACAGCTTACTTACCTGAGAAACAGCCTCGTCCGCAAGCCTCAAGAGAGCGCTAATCGCTAAACCAATCATCGCCATCTTGAGGCTTGGAGACGAGGCTGACCCAGGAAGCCGATGAGTGAGTCCGTGACTCGTGTTTATGGCATGCTTTGTCGGAGTGAACAGTGTTTGGCGGTCCGTTAACTGTGTTTCTTGGTGAATGTGAGTCCGTGTCCCGTGTATTGGGTGAATGGATCGTGTTTTGTGAATCCGATCCTGTATTTGCGAGTCAGTGAACGGTGTTCGGAAGTGCGTGAGTCGTGTTCATGCGTTCGTGACGGTGTTTTATGAGTCCATCAACTGTGTATATTAGGTACCTGAGTCCCATTTAGACATCAAGTTTTGGCCCGGCGCAACTGAAACGGAGCAAATTGACCCGTGTCAAGCAGCCGTTTACACACACAACTCACTAACCGTGGAAAGACGGAAATTGCAGGCTGGAGAGACTGGATCGCACATGCGCAGCTTTACATATGACGAGAGTTGCAGGGACAAAGAACCCATACGTAGGTCATTAGGCAAGCGTAGTAGAGATGATCCTTTCCACCTTGCCCCAGTTTCGGGTTTAGACATATAATTGACACGGAGCAAGATGTTCCGGCGCAAATTGCTCTACCTCACAAACTGGTGGCACTCTTGACACTGGTCACTGCTCTGATTCTCTAAGTCCCAAACACTTTATGATGCCTATCCAGCACGCCCTTTGTGTTGATGTAGATCTGAGCTTATGAAGTGGAAAGGTAATAGCTAGCACTACTTCCTTAACAATGGTGGTCTTTATTACACCCAAATTGTTTTTCTCTGGCATTTGCACAGAGCTAAAGCCTGCAATGTGGAGAGTGGTTTT
Source organism: Phoronis australis (assembly GCA_002633005.1). NCBI lineage: Eukaryota > Metazoa > Phoronida > Phoronidae > Phoronis > Phoronis australis. The sequence goes on from NMRA01000100.1 coordinate 690,862, forward strand.
AATGTGGTACATTTTAAATTTTACAAAAGACCTTTAAAAAAGTTAATTGGCATAGATCTTGACAATGGGCCACTTCCCAAAGAAACAGTGGTTTTAAAGACCCTACATAACGGCCAAATGACTTTTGAACATGTTAAATATCTGTATCATTGATCGAAACAAACATATCATCCCTCCCTTTACCCTGGCATTAGCTAATTACGCCAATTACTATCGTACGATCCCATCATGAACCCCATTTAGCGCCGAAAAAAAACTTTAGGTGGCGCTCGTTCTAATCGACGCAAATGACGTCATCGTTGATACCCAATACCTATCGAACAGTCCGTTGCCACAGGAAGCTTACCTTACGGTGTCTGGTGCATATTTCAAGTCACAGATTTTCAAAATTACAACTGTTAGAGACAACCAAGCTCAAATACTATACGACACTTATCTCGACACTTCCACGTGCATATAATATCCTACAACTCACTGTCCCTTGATAGTTTAGCTTCGCCAAAGACAGTAGCGCGTTCTCGGTGGGGACCACTTACTCAGTCTAACATCAAATACTTATTCACAAAGACGTCCGGGTTTAACGAACAGATTTAACAAACAGGGTCCCTGCGTGCATTGGGGGACAGGTTTGCAATGAATGGAGATTTGTCGGACCCACGGCGACATCCTGGCGGAATGCGTGTACCGGAGAATTAAATTTGTTTGTAGTCGCTCCGTGATAATTACGGGATTATGTCGGGGAGTAAGTCGGCGTTACACATCTTAACGAAGCGAAAAGCTCACTCGCAGCACGATGAAAAAGAATGACCCGAGACTTTTCGCACTTGGGTTAGAAAAGTAAAGGCCTAATACCTTGCAATGGACGGACGTTCAATGAAAAGTACTGCGAAATGGAAGATTAAGAAAATGTAGGAACAACGTTTGGATGGATTAGCGCCGTGTATGTTCAAGCCAGAGGAATACGAGTAAAGTGAAACAGAAGGGGAAACTTACCGGCCAATTGTCACGGAACTCGCTACGGACCGTCATTTGAAGACAAAGGCATTTTACACAAGGCATACGAAACTTAACCCGTAACCGACGCAGCTATCTGCACGCCGATTAGTGAGACCTGCAGGAAAATCTAAGTGCGGTTGAGGTGGAAACAAAATATTGAGCACAAAGGACAAAGTTAGCGCTGCGAATAGGTTGTCATATTTAAACTAGTGTTCGATTTGAAAGACCAATTGCACAAGGCATTTTATACTTTGAAGTCAGGGAAATACGCCGTTCCCGTCATAGCACAACCCATCGACATGCTGACTGCACACTTTTTTCAGTGCGTGCCTCCAAAGTGTACCCAAAGCCGTATTGCCTGACGTTCACGTGCGGGGTTTATAAGTGCACCCTTTCCCGGCCGATGTTAGATTTCAAAGAATGTGCCACAAAACTCAAGTTGAATCAGCGCTCATCTTATGGTCACGTGCATTCGAGTATATGCAACACCCAAGCACTTAATCGAGCCAAGCCAGTGCAATATTTTATTTAGAACGGCCGCCGTACTCTTTTGATGTGCGACTTGGGAGGTGTGCACCTCTACGTTCTCACCGCTGGAGTACGTGATACATTGGCTGCAACACGTGAGTGACAGATGACTCATATATATGTCGCGCGTGCTGTCCCAGAAAAGAGGGCTTGAGAATTTGTTGTCGACTTACTTTCATTCTGATGCAAGACAAGTTGTGACCGTCGTTTGGCAAGTAACAGCCAAGGGTTGTCATCTTTACGTTTGTTTTTTGCGATAAAAAAGAGACGTAGGCTACATTCACCCACACCGTTAATTGACGACATTTCTGAGCCACGATCGCATAAAATGGTACCGACCATGTCGCGGTGATTTATTGCCGAGGATATTGTTAGTGGATAATCAAGACATCTTACGTGAAAAATAAGTATTTTTTCCACCACAGAGTTCGGTAAGTTTGCCGTTGTCAGATTCAGTACGAAACGTAGCTGTTGTAGGACCTTTTACGTGGGTGCAAATACTTCGAAAATTGGTTCGTCGTGGGTCGTGAGTGAATCGATGGCAGACCCTATCCGAGATCTACGCCGCTGTTCGGTTCGAAGGGTGCTTTGCCTGACACCATTGTTTTGCTTAGTAATATTGCATTATCAGTCGACATTGATGCCTAACGTCGGCGATGTTTCTAATTGGTGACGTTCCTTGAGCAAAACTACTTTGTTTTTTACTGTCCCAGCAGCCGATCAGGTGCTCACTACAGGTTGTGGTTAGCGCGGTAATGTGTTGCTCGTTCTCAACGATGATGTCAATAGGCCAGTCTACTGTGATTCGTCGAGAGAATAAAAGGGGTTTCTGATGGGGGCACATAATATGGGGGGCACAAAATGCGTAGTAATTAGTTAGTGGTTGTGTGGAATAAAACGAAACAAAGATATGTTGCACAAAAGTACATGTATTTAACATATCTAAAAGGCAGTTGGCTCATTTTATAGGGACTTTGTTTTCATTACTTTATTTTAATACTCCTGTCTGCTTGTTTTTTTTCTTACCGCTTAGGGTTGCTATCTTTTTATTTTGTGTCTAAACAAAGTATCAAAACAACTTTGAAGTCAGTTAATTGTTAACCCATCCCTGAATTTTCAAGATTACAGCTACACCAAACATGTCACAACAAACAAAACTACACGTGCCATTAGTTCAGGTTCAATCTTTATTAGAACTCAAATAATGAAATATATACAAAAGTGTATTACCAATCTGAGGGTAACAGAACCTTTGTTTGGAAAATACACTGTTACAACATTTTTACCGCCATTTGGCGACACACTGGAAAATCTTATCACCATTTCTACATTTGCGTTCGCCAAAAACGTTGATCTGAAAAATTACTTTTTGAGCCCTAACTAGGGTAGTAAAGCAGCTCACGGATTCAGATTACCTGAATAGAATTCATTTGGCGTGTGTTTTTATTAGAACAAAAATTTCTTTTTAACCTATCCACAAGGTGTGTCCGGATTATTTGTTCTGACGCAAATATGTGCGCGAACTATTTTTTACCATGGACTCCTACTGTACGCACTATTAGAGACAAACGCCATGTTTCAAGAGCCGTGTACAAACTAATAGAGTACGAATTATTACAGAAAACAGCGTACCTAATTTTTATTAAAATTTATTATAGGCAGGCATATTTAATGGTCCGTTATACTGACCACTGCCAGTGAGTTGCTATTAGCTGAGGTTGACAAATTGTTGGAGCTTGACAGGTATCTGTGGATGATCACTGTATAATTCTTCACTTGTCAGATTGTGTACATGCTTAAATTAAAAGTACACAACATCTTTAAATTAAATCAACCCAACACTTCATTTTCCTACTGCGACAACAGAAGCAGTTTCTATTTGTACTTGCCAAGTCTGGCAATTTGCGCCTTACGTAGTTTCCTCTTGATTTTCGGTGACCAGGTATGAGTGAAAATTATAGTTTTCAAGGGCCGATGTTTCGAATATGACAATTCAGCCAGAGCTACCCTGCATTTGCTGCCTGCTTCAACCACTGAAACATAATGTTGAATTGTTATGGGATTGATAACTCTTTTCCTTTTAATATTTATGTCAGATTTTCCCTCCAGCAATATTAAGGGGATCGAGTGAGATTTAATCAGTCTCGTTATTTTTGGAGTTATGTTGATATTGATTAGATTGAAATATTTGTATTTCCAGAGGTGGGATAAAAAATGTTCCCAAATGTTGGTTTTGCATTTTTAACAAGAATTCATGTATTCATGTAAGAATGTGTAGCTTTAACTATGAAAGATGACTTTTATACGCACATCATTTGGTTTGTGCGTCTATATGCAGCTAAAATGGTTTGTAACCAAATAGTACAATCAATCAATCAATCAAAAACCATTTATTTTAGGGTCCTGTAGCAATTGCTATCCAGCCACAACTTAGGCTTATAAGTCACCAATTGCAAAGAGAATGTACAAAAATAGACAACGCGTACATGTATACGACAAAAAGAAATCAGACCAACCTTCTCAATCATTATTAATTAAATAGTAGATACCAACTTTTTTCGCCTGAGAAGTGCATTATAAATAAAACTGATAACTAATTTACTCTGAGATCAATGTAGGGATAGAAGGAGCAAAGGAAATGGAATTTGACACCAACGATGGGGGTCCTGAAGAAGTTTTCTGCATGGCCTTTGACTAGGAGTATGTACAGTTGTGGCACCCACTTTGTCAGTCATAACCTTGTCTCTTTCTGGGAATACGGGCATTGTTTGGTTGTTGGTATTAGTGTTTTGCAGACTGTAAAATGTAAGGCCAGTGGACTTCTTCTTTGCACAACATTGTGATTCGCCCTAATAATATAAAAATACATACCTAAAGAAAATTTGGGCAAAACAAGAAAATGTTTGGGCTATGAAGCATTCAACGGAAAAAGGGAATTGGGGGATTTAGTGGCAACTGTGGAGGGGAGGAAATTCTCGCCTAAATTTCGGTTATTTCAATGTCAATGACCTTCCTTCTATGTTTCAACACATATTTTGTAAACTAGGAACCCCCTCTCGACTAGAAGGGAGATTACACCCATGAGATTTTGGTTATATTCTGTTTTAATAAAAATATATAGCACCAAATTGATGCTTCATATTTTTAAACTCTACATCATAGCTGGCATTAGTAGTTTGATCATTCAGTTGACACCTGCTGTTTAGCTTTATCAGGCACCATGAGAGCTGTCACTCACGAAGATGGCTAGAGGTATGGCCAACTGAAATATGCCCATGCAAATAGGCTAGAGGACTATAAAGACTGGTGTAAATATACCCAATATGTTTTAGATATGATAATGTTCTTCGTTCACCTGTAACCACTATCTAGCAGCTGAGTGACAAAATTATTGATTCCTGTCTCATTGTTTCGGACATTGCTCAACATCATCAATGTTCTTCATCAAGGGTGGTGAACCTGCGGAAAATGGACACATCTCGTTATTTGCCAAGAGAGATGAAATCCCTTCAATGAATTGATTTTCTATTAGACCGTTGAGATTATATAGCAAAGACGCTCTGCTGTTAATATCTTTAGTAAGTGCTTGCTTCTGGTTCTGGAAGGTACAGTTCCCTATCTTTGATTGCAAAAATACTTAAGGATACCTATCCTTTTAGACCGTGGTACTATTTAACAGAGTCTGTTTGTAGTAAATCGATAAAAAGTCCTCTACATGTCAAGTGCCGTCCACTCACAGACTTGCCCTAGAACAAGTTACTTTAGGAATGAGTTGTCGCTAGGTTTGGGGCAACTCACTCCACATTACCACAGTACCCCAACTAGGGTAACTTGTGACACTTTTTTGTGTGGCTGCAAATGATTTACAAGGGAAAGTAATTATCAGCTATGTATTTGCGCAGTCACATCCATACAGGTACCGGTATGCGCTTTTCCGCTGTATTCGTATCCTTCGCTTAGCATGGCTATGTGGCTTCTGAAAATTAGTTATAGTGATTTATTGAAATATATACATATGGCCATAGGCCCAAATTATAGCTATTACTATGAAATCCACTGGGCAGTTGACATGTGAGGTGTGTGAATGTATAACTGAAAGAATGGATATTAGGAAAATTGAGTAATTGTGGGCTGACATTAATGGTATGGTTTGTTAATCCATGTGAGGGTACCCTACTGGTTGGGGGTTAAGCCCCATGCTTAGCTTGCTGCCCACCTTCAAAGTTTGAAAAAAATCACTTTTAAGCACCCATTCTCAAGTAACTGCCATATAATCCCAATTATGTGGCCGAGACTTCCTTAAAAGCTCTCAATGAAAACTGAACAACTTTGGACATTTTGTGTAATTTGGGATGTTGAAACGTATCTGGGAAAAATGTTTTGTTATCTTATTTTGTGGGGGTTCAACACAGTTTTAATTATCGCTCATTTTTTCAGAATTTTCGGTATTTCTTCTTCTTTTCCCACTTACTGCAAATCTTCAAAAATTTGATAGTCACCAAATTAGCATCTCCGTTACAACTGACTTATATATTTTTCTCTAAAACAATGATTGCTTTATGGCATTTGGCAAACTGTGTTGAACCCCCTAATAATGAAAGTTCAGTGTCTTGAAACACTTACAAAAAGTGGTGATTGCACACTTTTGCACTTTTGAACTGAGAATAATTTTAAAAACCTTGAGTGTTTACAAAACATCCCCTTCTTGTGTGAAAAATGTAATATTTCAAAAAAGAAACAGGCTGATAGATGAGATATATGTTTCTAGTACTTTCATGTTCATTTGTGCACATTGTTTCATCTGGTGACGTGATGTCGCACAATGAACAAAGCGCTATTTAGTGCTAGTCATCAGAAAAGAGTAGAAAGGATATCTGGAGTTGAGCTCATTTCATCCTGATTTGTCATACAACGAAAATTGTTAGTTGTGGCTTTTATCTAATTATTCATCTTTTTTGTCACACAAACAAGGCCAAAACGCTTTATCAAGAAGAATACTAAGTAATTAATATTTCGTATGTAACCCAATTTTGTTAGAAGGAGTAAGTTTGAGATTGCAATAACCAAACTAGACCCCAATAATTTACAGTTCGTGGTCATCTCATGTTTTAGGAAGATAGTTTCCCATGCCTGAGATTAATAAGTTTCCCCATAAGTATGTTTTTGGGTCTATAGCTTTAGGATAATCAGGGACTGCTGGCGTGCTTACCATGGTTATGTACTATGTGAAAACTTCTCAAGAAACCTCCTTTGCTTTTATCTAGTGTCTTGGATAACCACTGCCGTTATGTAACCTGATCTGGCCAGCGGCATGTCTTCAATAGCTGATACTTAGTCACGATACCGTCATTATGCGCAGACAGCCTATTGCGGTTTACCTGAACGCGTGCTCGTTAAAGGTGTGCAGCGCGAGCTGGTAGTGAGTTGACAGCATCAGAGACAATCATGTCTGTGGTACGGAGGCAGCTGTGCCATCTACTGCCTTGCATTGCAGCCAAAGAGGAGAAACATGTACAAGATGTGTCTAGGGACCCTATACCCGTCCAAGTCTTTCCCGACATATTGAGACAGAAGAACAAGGATACTCTACTGCATGTAGAGTTTAAGGTAAGGTGCTGACCAGGAGTGTGTTCTGTAGACCAAGGAGTATGTTCTGTAGACCAAGGAGTGTGTTCTGTAGACCAAGGAGTGTGTTCTGTAGACCAAGGAGTGTGTTCTGTAGACCAAGGAGTGTGTTCTGTAGACCAAGAAGTGTGTTCAGTAGACCAAGGAGTGTGTTCTGTAGACCAAGGAGTGTGTTCTGTAGACCAAGGAGTGTGTTCTGTAGACCATGGAGTGTGTTCTGTAGACCAAGGGTCTGTTTCACGAGAAGTGTCTTGGGACTTTAGTCCAAAATGAATGGTCTTACAATCCATGCATCTAATTATGAAAAATATTTAAATATCACTGTAGCCAAGTTCGATGTCTCTGAGACTATACTCATAACTGCTAATTACTGAGATAATTGTGTAGTCATTAAATTGATAACCTTCATTTAGTAATTGTGAAGTGAGACCGTAACACAAAGTTTTTGACTTTAGTCTCAAGTCAGTTTTCAACACTGGCTCCAAGTTTCTTGCGAGAAATGCAGGTCATGTATATCCATGCAAATGTGAGAGAATGAGAAGCGAGCATTAATTATCACTTTATTATAAAGCATAAGCTATCAAAATGGCGGCAAGGTTGTGATGTTTGATTATCCGATAGAATTTGTGAATTATGCGATAGATTTTTCATGGCTAATGTCTTGGGTCTACGGAACTCGGCCTTGATGTTACCTCTCTAGTTGAGTTTAGGGCAAAACACAGCCGATTTTACCTTAACTTGCGTGCCTGGTGAGTTTCCAACGAAAGTTGCACCTATTTACAAGTCTTGTACACCTGGGCTATGTTCTGTGGACGCATGACACTCATGAAAAAAGTTAGGGTGATCACGTGCTTTGTTTGAAATGCATGATATCTCGTGAACACCTGTGTGTTTGCCAGTTTCTTGCGTCTACAGAATGCTGCCCCAATTTTTTGGTAAAAATTTGTTTGATGTTTGCCGTTTACTCTGAATTATGTTTAACCACTAGTTTCTTGTCTTCACCTGCTATTGTATATAATTGTATCAATGAGATCAAGAATTTCTGTTATGTGAAATGTACCATATAGTGGAAAGCTTTTCTCCCAATGGCTTTGAATAAGTTGTGCAAAATAAGAGAATTGGCCCTTTATATCCAGAACGCCTATCAGTAGCAAAAACACAATTATGTCATTGAACTTGATCCCTCTCGTAATTAGAAAGCACATCCTCCCATGTTATTTCTGAGCATTGGCCATTGATTTTTTCAAAGATCAGATCAGTCTTGTGGTCAAGATGTCATGTGAATGTTGTGTTCACACCTGTTACCAGTGGGTTGTGAGTCATAAGTTAAATAATCAGCAATTTGGATTCTCTTCCTACATTTTTGACATCTGTGTTCGTACTAAGTAATCTGGGTTGTAACTTTTCTACAATCGCAACTATACCATTCCATTGAGTTATATAGCTGCTTTAGTCGGTTAGTGGCCAATGCTATAATAGTATCTGTTCTATGGGTTACCATCAAGGTTCTTCAATTAAGAATGCAACATGGCGTAACAGTGACCTCTCTGGTGTGCCCCCTAGTGGCAATTTTAATTTTTTACGCTTGCCTCTGTATCTTGGAGATCCTCAAAGATTTTCATAAAATTTGGCAGTTAGTCATCTATTAGTGAGATGATGACATCGTCTCGTTTTCACACAGATTTGAGGTACTAATGTGGCCATTTTCGCCGTTCTATAATCAACCAAACCGCTCTAGGGATGATTTTGAAAATTGGCATATATGTTCTTACTGTGAAGAGGGCGGCTGACGATGATTTTTCGATGACTTTGACTAATATGGCGCCTCCTATTGGCAGTTTTGTTTGTTTTTGCGCCCATGGCTGTATCTCCTAAATGCTCTACAGGATATTTATTGAATTTTGCTGGGGTATTATATGAAGTTGAAAGCAAAGTACGACTGCTTTCAAATGGATTAGATTATCAGTGTGCTTCCTAAAGACAATTTTTTTGTTTTTTACGTTTACCTCTGTATCTATAAGGGTTCAACAGATCTTCATAAAATTTAGCAAATAAGGTGAGGTGACGCTATCCTCTGTTTTTCGGATGAATTGGAGGTATTTTGCACCATCTGGTGGCCATTTTTACTATTTTCGAGTCTTTTTTCATCTGCCCCTATGTCAACCAAACCACTCTAAGGATGATTTTGGAAATTTGGCATGTATGTTCCTAATGTGAAGAGGAAGGCTGACAATTTTCTGATGACTTTGAGTACTATGGCGCCTCTTAGTGGCATTTTTTGCGCCCATTGCGGTATCTCCTAAACACTATGCAGGATGTATAATTAAATTTAGCAAATGAATTCATATGAAGTTGACAACGGATGACGACGACTTTCAGATATATCTGACGTACGCTGTGCCCCCTAGTGGCAATTTCATTTTTTCTGTTTTCCTCTGTTTCTTTGAAGTTCGTTTACGGATTTTTATGAAATTCAATAAATAGCTTTCTATTAAAAAATGATGGCAATTTGTTTCCATTTTCAGATGGATTCGACGTATTTTGCGCCGTCTAGTGACCATTTTTATGATACAAATAAACACTCCTAGAAGCGCACCGTTCGCGGTGCATTCGTGGTCGCATTGTTAACAATGCATTGAGCTTTTGAAAGATGATATGGCACTTAAACCTATACAACTGCACTGACTGTTCAAACTAGTTTATAACCGTTACAACTGGACTGACCGTACACACCAGTTTATAACTAGTACATATGCACTTACTTTTCACACCAATGTCACAACTGCACTGACCATTCACACCAGTTTATGACTGTTACAGCTGTAGGTTTGGTTTCAAGTCCACAGATGATTGTAAACTGCAAGCCCTTGTCTCCAGTATGAGCAGGTCAATGTAAACTGGGGATTTTGTTGAACCATTCTGTAGTTCACAGCATCGATGTAAATGATTAAGGAGACGCTGCCATCATTGAAGTAATTGCAAGGTAGCGCTGATGAATAAATGCCGTTCGAGGTACACTGGGAAATGGCAGATTTTTCTTCCTGTGTGTGCAAAGATTTTTTAATATGACATATTTGAGAACATTTTACTGGTGGCTATTTGAGCAAAATGTTCGCGAATATTAGTGACGACCTTGCCCTTAAATTGTTTACAATAATAGTAGCCCCTGGTAATTACTTTGATAAGACTAAGTTGACCGTTCATACCACACCTCAGTGTCGATGCTTCCTGTTATATCCCTGTTTACTGCAGAGTTAACTGTCGCAGTAAACCTCAATCCTTTACCAAAGTTAACCGTACTGACCCCAACTCCTCAAAACATCAACACGTTATCAAGCAAAATCGTTTCTTTCAAAATTTATTTTGCCACATTTTGTCAACATTTGCAGTACAAATTGTCCCTATTTTGGTTTTATTAATGTTAAGGTCTGCTGTCGATTATTTATCCGCGTTTGCAGGCTGGTAACAGACACTGCTCCTGTTGCATAGCGGGCGTACTTAAGCCTGGGTTCCTGAATGAATTGTGCTTCCGATATCGCGGTTAGTTCAAAATGGCGGTGTGTTCTTCAGGTCGGAGTCGTGAGTGACGCGTTTATTTAATTTTCTTCGACAACGGATTGTGAATTGGTTATGGGATTGGTAAAATTTCTCCTATCCATTTAATAATGGTTAAAAATTTGTACTTCTAGGACTTTAAGCCTATTGATTAGCTTTTGGCTCGGTAACCATGAGAATCACACCCCAACACGATGCTGTTCTTTTCAGACCCCTATTTAATTCAACTGTTTTTGGCCTTTTGTTGTTTGTGCTGGGATCTCACAGTGATCCAATATGGCACGAAAAGGCAACTTCACCTATTTTTTGAGGGGCCTACATTTGAGTAATTAAATTGGCATTTTCTTCTTTTGCTAAAGGCTCATTTTGCTTAAAAACTATCTGGTTAGCCCAATACATCTAAATTAACACAATTCCATTGAAGTTATAAGTTTTAAGGCTGTTCCAAATATCAGTTTAGTCCATTGTTAAGTGAAATCATTCGTCAACAGGTACCAGAGAATTTATTTTGGCTAATTTGTATAGTATTTATTCTGTTGAAATTGATCCTGTATCTTTCCTTTATATGAGGAATTCAATTTCAGAGAGAAAAAATCTCCAGTTTTAGTTCACGATGTGTTTTTTTGCCATGAAGTCATCCATGGCTGATGTGTTGATTGTTCTGCTCCACACAATTAAGATTGTTGATCAGATTTCCTGATAAACAGACTTCTTGAGGATGGAACATGATGAGCCAAACTTAACAGAAAATGTTAAAGTGGCTTTGGCCAAACAGTGAGCTTTTGAGTGTTAGCTTGACTGCTTGCTACTGTAAAATAGTGAGCTTTTGAGTGTTAGCTTGACTGCTTGCTACTGTAAAATAGTGAGATCTAAATGTTTTTACTCAAAATCATACTCGAAAATGTATTTGACATTGATGGTTTGAGCTCAAAAGTAATTATCCATTGTACTGTGCTTGAGCATATGGTATGTTCTGCACAAACTGCTGTGTTGTCCAAATTTGCCAACCGTCCTTTTAATGCTCTCAAATCGCATGCAATTAATGACTAATGAAGAACTGCCCTATTTCATAACTATGTCAAGTGTTGATTTTTGTGATGGAAGGTGGATTTATAGGCACTTTAAAACATAAAAAGATGTGTAGGTCAGTTTGAACATTACATTCGGCTGAATCCCCTCTCCAAAATGCCATTAAAATTTTATTTATCATTCCATTGGTTTTTAGTAACAAGTACAGTTGTATTACTGATGTCAAATATCAACTTTTATGGATATTCGTCAATGTAGTAATAATAATAAGCCTTTGAAAATTGGTACGGTTATGCATAATTATTTTTCTTCAAGAAAGAATTTTTTAGAAATTTAAAATGATTCTTCCCTGTTCTGTCAATTCCATCGCCTGAACGATTAACGGTGAACTATTTTTCTTCTGGTCTTCCACTGTATTGATTTCTTTTTATTCAAAACAATTAAACGTAAAAAATAGCCAGTTACTCTGTCAACCTCTGTTAATACTTTAGGTTTTGCCTCGAGGCATGGTGCACAAAACATTCATTAGAGTGCATTTTTCCAAGTCTCTTGGGTTGAAATGTGTTATTAATTGCAGAAGTCATTTCATGATTTTTAATGAATCACCAACTCTCATTCAATTAATTCCTAACTCTGAGTAATGTTGCCATTATCCAAATTAATTTTCACGAAATTTAATTTCCAACATTTACTGCCATTCAGTCACATTTCGTATTAAGCTGCAACTGCATTAGGGTTCCATACTATTGTACATGTAACAGCGGGTGACTAACGGTAAAGCTCAAACTTTAATTGTTAACTTGGAACATAAAATCGTTGAAAATAGACTTCGCTTTTGTTGGTTGTTATTCCTTTTTTGTTTCCTGATTCCACAGTGATATTATGCCTGATGTCTCTATGGCCTGCAATGTTTTGAATTTGTATTCACATGTAGAAGAATACACAATTTAATACTGAAGGTCATTTCAATTCACTTTCTTTACAAACAAACAACTTGGCAACAATTGACATTGGTTTTTCTGAATACTAGATGTTTGTAAAAAATATAGAAGTGTAGGGAAACTTGCTCAAAATCACGTGAGTGTGATTCTCCGAGCAACGGTGAAGCTAGTCGCAGATGACTTTACCCTTTGCTTGTCTAAAGTTGTTGACTGAGACTGTGTTCAAAATGCTACATATCAGCTGCATCCCTGTGTAAAATGCCATGAAGTATCTCATACATGTGATTACACTTGGTTCACATTATCACATGATGCGTGTAATGAGAGGCTGTCACCATCATGGTGAGGTCTGAAACATTTATAATAGTCTTCTCTCATTCATATCATGTTGCAGTAATTGATGAATTACCCCTTGCTAATATGTTGAGATTCAGCCACTGATTTCTGCTATATTTGTTTCATTGTTCATGACCACACACTGTATCAAAGCTGTACTTCCACAGAAAAACAAGCTTATCTAACATTTTTCCTGGCTATGGGCTGTAAAATTACTTGTTTTTATTTTGACCTTGATGCAGTTTTATCTCAGATTGGTCCAGGTTTATTGGTTTAATAGCTTTAGATGTTTATATTTTCTGTAACTTCCTGTTAGAAGTTGAAATGTGTTTATAGCTTGTTTATTAGTTTTTTGCTGTAGGTCTCTTTAATGTTTACATTAGAACTATTTACTTCCCTGTTGTCTGGAGATGAGGCTTTTTGCTTATCAGGTCTGGCACTTTTTTCAAACTCCGCTAGTCTGCTAGTCTACGGTATGCGCAGATGTCATGTCGCTTTTATTTAGTTGCCACTGAGCTATGTAGCTATAGAATCTCAAAGATATGAACTTTTGATTGAAACTGAATTCACATTTATCCCTGGCCACCCATGTAAAGCCTTTTAATCTGGTATAATGTGAGAACTACTATTTGATCCTTCCATGTGCTTTTTCACACTCGGAGAGTTTCTTTGCAAGGTAAGCTATATGTATATATATATTGTGATTTATGCATCACGCACACCCAAATTCTAAAAGCTATCAAGGTCTCTGGAACCACGCTGTGGCAGAGGGCTAGCATGGTGTATAATCATAATTTGAGTGACCTTTATCAATAGACTAAGTATTGCCAACATTCCTTTGATGTCCTAACAGGCTACTCTGGGTAAAGGAACCCACCTAGCCTAGTCTTGGGTTAGCAAGGTCTGTAAACACTATTGGCATGACATGATGAAGAGAAGATTTAATTCCTTAAACTCCACATAGAAAACAGTTAAATTGCCTATTGCTCTGAAAATTCGTTAGTCGCCTGTGTGACCAGCCAGTGAACTTACTAATGTCTAGCCGCTTTTTCAGTTACATTGGGTGTGGGGAGTTGCATCCCAACACAACTTTATATACAATGATCTGTTTGCAGGAGGACAAAGACAGCTTTTTATACCACAATATTAGCGCCAAATGGCAGATACAACCGTGTAATAACCCATATAGTTATCTCACTAGTGAGATAACGATTTGGCGGGAAACCGAGGACGGAGTCGAACCCGGGACCTTGAGTTTGCTGGTCGCCGACCTTAACCACTACACCACGCAGCGGCTGACGTCATCTAGAGTGAAAATAGAATACTTAAATGAGCACGTGCAATAATCGTACGTTCAACAAACCGCATTGTACTGTACTTATACGCTACGAAAAATAAGACACATAATTTCTATAAAAATGATATCTTAATTCAGTGAAATTTTTCTCTCATGTCCTCTTACTTGTAAATCACCGATCTCTAGTTTGAATGCGGGTATCGTGTCGTCAGGATCTTTGACTTGAGAATTATATTCAGTTACCAGTGGTAACCTACTTTAGCAGACGATAATTTCCCGGTCGAAGCTTAGCGTGAAAAAAACGTGTTTTAAGCTATAATAGTTGGTAAACCTTAATTTATGAATTCAGTTTATTTCTATTATATTTAAGTTTTCAATTGGTTTTGAGTAAAAGCATTATTTGACAAAAATAGCCCGGCTTTTCTTAAAAGGTCACGACCTCCGACCCCGGGCCTCTGACATAGAAAGTAGTTACAAAGCCGTGGAGAGTCAGAAAAGGTAAATCGATTCATTGCAATGTTTCTCGTTTAGTATGTGGTATAAATAGATTATTACATGTTCTCAGTCGTTATCCCCCTTATCTAGAGCCCTCGTGGATTTTGTAGAATTATCACCCTCGGGGCTAACGCCCCTCGGGCGATAATTCTCCAAAATCCACTCGGGCTCTAGATAACGGGGGATAACGTCTTCGCCATGTAATAATCTATATATATTTCAGTCTACCTGTACGCAGTGAACAATGTAGGTTGGCTGGTGATAAAAATTCTCAACCAGCTGAATTTTTGATGGAAACAATTATGTAGATTTGTGCGATGTTGTTTATGGTTTGATTCTGCCCATGTGTATTAGTACACATGATAATCCGATGCTAAGTTGGTAAAGTTTGTGCAGATGTTTTAAAATTTTGTGGAGGCATCTTCCTGAAAATTGATGGGTTTTCCTGAAACTGCCATAACTACGTTATTCCACGCATATTCTTTGGGGTATTAACCTGCGCTTAGCATTTAATTTGCTAGATTGTTCTCGCGTTTATTGACTTTTCCCATATGAAATGGGGAATGTAATGTAATTACAGCAGTGCTGCAATCCATTTATTTTGTTGAAAGATGTGTTCTCCCAACCTCCACCAGGGGCAATGATAGCATGCATCTTGTGATGTCCCAAAATTAGTCACTTATGGGACTCTGACTAAGCATTTGTGCATGCATCAGTATGGAACAGAATACTTGTGGAACTGTCTATCTTACTTAGAGAGGAAATTGTTAGGTGGCCTCAGTGGCAACAACTAGTAGAACAGTCACGTAAAAAACGCGAATCGAAACTTGACCAGTGTTAATGAACACGTGGCGAAAAAGCGTGCGCTAGGGCCCACATATATGTTAGAATGTGGACCTGCTACCGACTCTGGCAAATGAGCTCTGATGGCATGCGCTCGCTCAGCGCAGACTTGCGGACTAACTTAAAACAAACGTCACGTGGCAACAACATCTGTGTTCGTCTAGATTTTTCACTTGTGCGGGGTGCGATCTTGCCCAGATTTGGACTGCGGTTAATCCCGACTCCACAGGAACTAAAAAATCTTAAGTACGCTATTTGGAAAACTTAAAGGACAATGCCACCCAATTTAATTAGTGTTTTTTACCATCTTAATCTGTCTATATCCACATCACCTCGTATACGGTGGATCTCACCTTGCCGAGAGGTGTTGCGTTAACCTGTGAGGAAGGTGAGAAACGACTCAGCGACATCAGTGGTTTTTCTGCAGAGTGAGTGCTGCTATGGAGGGGACTGTATTGTTCCCGCTTGAGCGAACTAATGAAGCTACGTCTGCTCAGGAAAGCAGGTATATCTTTTTTTCGATTTCCTCGAGAGCACGCAATGCTTCAGAAGTGGTTCGCGGTAGTGAAGAATGAAAAGTACGCCGTAATACCAATTAAGTATGAGGCCATGAAACTTCTCCGTGTCTGTGGCCGGCATTTCGTCCACAGTGATTTCTCTGACTACCGAATGCCGGCTCACCAAACAGCTCGTGCCAGGGCAGAAAAAGAGACTGAGTATGAAGTCAGATGTTGTGCCTGGTGTGTTTGGGTTGTTGCTCAGTTTTTGATTATGGAGAATTGTAGGTGGCCATGGAAACAAACAATTACAATTAATTGAAGGCATTAGAGAACATAACATTTTATATATTTAACCTGTTTGATGACTTACTCATTCGTCAGGCTTCTGTTTGGACCTCTGGGTGTAGCATGTTTTCGCCAGTTCTTTTTCCCAGTCCCAAAAACGTTGTAAGCTGCCGAGACTTCTGTTTAGATGCGGTGCAAAATCAAGATGGTGCGTGAGACACATCTACACTTCTCCAAGAAGGCGTTTCATTTGCGGAATTTGTGGCAGCAAACGCAAGTGTCAGCAATGTTTCCATTATCGTGCAGTTAGTACACTCAGACACCATGACAAATCATTCAAACGGTTCTCGGAACTATCCACATGTTCCATTGTCTGCACGTTCACAACGCCTGTATCTTGTATTTCTTGATCAGTGAATTCTGGTTCGAACTGATAGCTTGTGAAACCTATCGATTGACCTGTGAAGTATACGTCAGATGAACACTCATCTAAGTCGGGATTGTGAGTTGCCAAGGTTGACATTTTTTATTGTGCGCTATGTTTCAAAATTAATTATTCTCACCCTAAGCAATGCTTATATAAAACTGAAGTGAAGATGCAATAAACTAATTGACCGGGCACCTTCATACCATGAATAATACTCTTACAAGGAAATCACACATTTCTAAAGATATGCGGGAATTTTCACCGCTTGTCCTTCTGAGCTGCTTGTACCTAAAAGAGAGCGTAGTACCAGAATCAGGTACAATTGTGATGACCACATTGCCCCATGCATGCGAGCAAGACCCAATTAAAGTGTATTAAACAAATCTGACTGTACATAACGGCGAATTTTCAAAATGCATTAACCACTAATTTTCCGTATAAACCAACACCACAGCGGTATTCAGCCGGAAAAAAAACAACCAAGTACGGTTTTCGATTTTTAAAAATCGATAAATTAATAATTTAAAAGCTACAACCATTGGGCAATATTGAAGATAAACTACCGCGCGTATTGATATACTGGGTGGATATACAAACACTGATCAGAGTTAACAATATCACATGGATTCATTTTTTAATATTCTTTCAATCTCGTTTAACCAGATTTTTGACCAGGAAACAGTTGTTGTGCCCACTTTCATATTTTTTTAACGACAAAGAGCTAGTATAGTTATATAGTCAGTGCCACCAAAACAGGCCCCCGTTCGACACCTAGTGAAGAGGACAATTCGTCATTCAATGAACAGATCGGTGAGCGAAACTTTTGATTAGTTTATTGTGGACTTGTCTAAAGTATTGGAGCTATTTAGAAGGTGCCAGGTGTGTGACGAGGGTGTCACATGGCAGGATGTAAGCAGTTTGCGTGCTCAAGTCACTATCTGAGTGGGAGTGTGTCGCAGCCACTTGGGCAAGTGGGACAGTTGTTCCTCTGTCCGTGGGACGATAATGAGTACATCTCAGTACGCAGTAACAGTGTGGCATGTTGACTGACTCGTAAATAAAAACACACGATGACCGAACTTATCAAAACCTCGAGATAGAAAAATGACTGACTGGGCAGCTCTCACAGTCAGACTATACGAAAAGAAATAGGCGGGAAATTCTTGCCTCCCAAAACGTCACTTCCGGAGCAGTGAACGAATAGTTAATCAAATAACGAAAAGCTGTAATTAAGGGGAAAATATGTCTGGGATAACCAACAAACCTTTTTTTGCATAAAAAGACATGATAAAAGGTTGCCTTCGCCTTTAAGTATAGTCTTTTCGTGACTGGAATTTTAGTTTCTAACTTTGGCTGGTTTATGTCTGATGTCTTCAGGCTGGCCGCGACGGGCCTGATCGGGTTTACGCATCAGTCGGCAAGTTTTCGCCATGGGATTTCAGCACATTTTTTAAAAAAAAGATTGTAATTTAACAACAATTAGTTTGATAGCAATGCACCACAGTTTTGTAGAAAGTTTGTCATAGGTTACAGATACATCACAGCGTGTAAATTTGATTTCACCCATTGTCGAAGACCGGGTTTCAACCGCCTTAGACTACAACAAGCGCATCCGTCCCGAAATGAATTTTTCTAAGCACCCTGGGCGAATACATTAGCCCTAATAGATGGTGGCATCAACGAACCAAATGATGATTTTTATTGACCCTGGCAGCAACTTTGTGGTGACAGACGCTAACGACTGGGCGACTGAATTTCGGGCTGGGTGAGTAGATTTTATGGCTCAATCACCCAGCTGGTGAGTGGGGTTTTGAAACTTGAGTATATCCTTGATGGGCTGGGTGCTTATTTTAGCTGAGTCTGATAACACATGGGGGCGCCTTATAGGGGCATGGGCGCTTATTAGGGTGAATCCGGTATTCATTATTGACTTCACTGAAAAGATCATAGCGTTTTTATCTGTCTTTCATTTTATTTGCAGCACAGCTGCTTCTTGCAACAATATTTTGGGCTTCATTACAAGTAATTGGTTTGAAAAAGAACATTTTGTAAAATATGTACTTAAGCTACATGAAGTATCCAGCGTTGGACTGGGTGACACCTGTCAGCTTCTGGCAACCATTTCTAGCATTGTTTTCTTATTCTGATCTTTATATGCAGGTTTATGCAAAGCCTTTTTTGAAAAAATGCAACAATGTAAAAGATCCTTATTCTACAATAGTTTAATCTGGAGGTTTAACAATAATGTATCATTGTTTGCATCTCATTCTTTTCATAGTCCATAGTTTTGCCCCTATTACTTGTAAAAAGAGAAGTAAACTGAATAGATCCTTCCAATCTATTAGAAGAGTACAATGCACTGTCTTCAGTCCAAATCATGAAATGTTGTCCAGACGCTGTAATGTCACAACCACTTGTTACATTTTATGCCTCAGGTAAATTGTCCAATTATTGTCTCAGTTGTTCTCTAGTAATTTTCATAGTTCTTTCGATTAACCTTTGCTAAATGAACTGTAATACTTGTGGCCTTAAAGGCATTCAGACTCTTTGTTCATGCTACATAAAATGTCATCGCATTATTTGCGGTGTTTTGGGTTTTAATTGAAGTGCTTTGGCAATAACTACGCCATGGTTTTTCTTTGAATTTTCACCTTATTGCTTACTAAATGTTTTTCCTTTTGAGGATTTGACATTAAAGTATACAGACATGCCAGTACTGTACTAAATAGTACATCTGTTACCTGTGCTACACAGAGATGCCTATATTATGAACCCTAGAAAAAATGGCCTAATTTGGCTCCCTGATGGAACTTCTTATCTCAGAAATAGTCTATTGCATTCATGTGAAACTTTCAAATGGCAGTTTTTTTAAGTGCTCCACTTTTGTATTAGGGGTTACAAAAATAGAGCTTTGTGATTTCTATGAAAAAATCAAAAGTTGGATGAAACAAAAACAAATTAATTATATTTTAAAAGCTGTAGCAGCATTTTTGAGATATTATCTTGGACAAAACGAAATTTGGCCATGTCATTGTTGCCATTGTCATGTTATGAAGGTACTTTTCTTTCTTGCAAAATTTTAATGAAGACATGGTCACATTATCCAAGTACTTGTATTCGGTAGTCAAAAATCAAATTCTACGATACTTTCTACTTTCAGAAAACACATACTTTCAACCAGTTAAACTCTATAGTTTTGTAAATATTTGGCTAAATGTACAAATGGTGTACTACATTAAACCTTAAAGGATCTATAAATAATCCTTACTGCATTTTTGGGGATTGGTGAGGAAGTTGTCAGAAAAAATGAGATGGTCCAGGAATATTTGTTAGCTTTTGACATGTCAACAATTGTATGATCCAAACTTGGTACTTTCCAATTGCTTTTCCAGTTTGATTTATGTCAGATATCAGACCAATACATTCTTCACTGGACTGAAAACAGAAATGATTGTACCGTATATACTTACCATTTTCCAATATTGCAGGCACATGATCCAACTTGTGATAAGATGGCAATGGGTTAGTTGGTGGACAACTTTCACCATAGAAACTTAATGATTTCGCAGACTTTTTCTTGTTTTGAAAATTCCCATATTTCCATGTACGTGTACTGAAAGCTGGCCATATGCCAAATTCTTATATTTCCATGTAAGTGAACTGAGAGCTAGCCGTATGCCAAATTCCTATATTTCCATGTAAGTGTACTCAGAGCTAGCCATATGCCAAATTCCTATATTTCCATGTAAGTGTACTCAGAGCTAGCCATATGCCAAATTCGTTTGAGAAAGACTTAAACGCATAAGTCAGTGCTAGTCATAACATCAAAAAATATCCTACTTAAGCATCTGTACGGGTAGCAGCTAGTGTATAAGAAATGATGGTGGGAAATAACTACTCCTTCAGTTGAGCAGTAGGGTTCATCACAAGAGACAGGAATATTTCTAGAAGAGACCATTTTAATTTATAGTTTCAATCAGAAGTTTTGTCAGGTTTTGGCAGGGTGTGCGGCTAAGTGATTCTCTCCCTAGGCAGCACAGATACTTTCTCCAAAACATGTGACCCTTTCATAAAATAATGTACCTAATCAGATATTCTTAAACTGAAAACTAAGAAAGTGTTTGAAATACTGTTTTGTACACAAAATAGTTTCAGTGTATTTACAAAAGTCTTATCATGAATGTACATGTTAAGGATGACAGGGTCAAGACTTGTAAAGAACTCTCAGCAATGGAAATAATAAAATTGTGAGGTACAATAATACATGTTCACATCATTCTGTACAATGCAGCACTCAGGACTGACTTAATGAAAAACCTTTGAAATCATAGATTTACATACTAAGCGCAACGACAGTGTGGCACATCTATGCAGCTGTACCACAATAAGAGAGCTTATATACAAATGTTTTTTTTTTTACAAAATCTGTCTTAAGAAGCATTCGTTCACAAGATAATTCCAGTGTATTTACAAAAGAAAACATCATAAATGTACATACTAAGGATGAGTGGGTCAACACGTGTAAAGAATTTCAACAGTAAAAGTAATGAAATTGTGAGTTACAATTATACATGTACACACCATTGATTAAATACATGACACTTGTTGTTAACAGTCTTTATTCTGTTTCGTTTGTATCCTCTGAGCAAAGTTCTACGTCAACAGAACATTGGTGAGGCAATTGACCAAGAGAAATGATTAAAAGACACATGGTATTTCGAAACCTACTTTTCTCATTCTTAAGTGGAAATAAAATGAGGCAGTAATACCACCACAGAGCATAAGCTGGAGACATACACAGTGGGACTCAACAGGTGTGAAATACTGCAAAGAATGACACGTGACAAATGCACTTATCATTTTGTACAAATGCAGCACTCAGGACTGACTTAATGAAAAACCATTCGAGACATACCCGATACTCAAATGCTGGCAATTTAGTTGTACCAAACTACAAAACATCCAAGGAGTACTTTCTTTGTAGGTGGAGTGATTGCCTATAACAGTTTACCATTAGCTATTAAATCAATTACTGTTAAACGTACATTTAGAAGTAACTTAATAACTTATTTATTATCTAATTAACTGTATATCTGCATGCATGTCAAAAATTGTATGTATTAATTAACTTNCTCGACAGGTGTGAAATACTGCAACTAGAATGACACGTGACAAATGCACTCATCATTTTGTACAAATGCAGCACTCAGGACGGACTTAATGAAAAACCATTCGAGACATACCCGATACTCAAATGCTGGCAATTTAGTTGTACCAAACTACAAAACATCCAAGGAGTACTTTCTTTGTAGGTGGAGTGATTGCCTATAACAGTTTACCATTAGCTATTAAATCAATTACTGTTAAACGTACATTTAGAAGTAACTTAATAACTTATTTATTATCTAATTAACTGTATATCTGCATGCATGTCAAAAATTGTATGTATTAATTAACTTACTTATTTATTTCATTTTCATTCATCTGTACATATCATTGTTCATCTTATTTATTTATTTATTTTATTTCAAGGACCATGTGGTAGATAAGTTTTACACTTAACATGTCTTTTATCCTCTATAAATAGAGTTACATATTATTATTAGTATTATTATGATTATGCAAAAAAGAAGAATTTGAGGTGAATGTGTATAGTATTGATATTAGATAACAAAGAAATGTTGCACGGTGTATCGAGAACTTAGGTAGCGATTTTAACCCACGTGAGTACAAAAATCACAATTTTCTCACAGGAATTCATTATCATTCTGTGCCATTTTTTCATTATGTTAGGCGCTAACAACATAACACTAACTCACGAAAACATGCGAAAGATTTTACTATTACTGTTAGGTAAACGATGGACTTGAAGCAAAGTAAAATAGTGAGTAAGAATGATTTTGTCTGCAAAACCAGGCCCGTAGCCAGGGGGTTCGATGGGTTCGATCAAACCCCCCTCCGCGAAGAAGGTACAGCCCCATGCTATCCGTTAAAGATGGGATACAGATGCACAAAAACAAAATTGTTGCAGCTACTGGTACTGCTAACTGCAATGATAACCAAGTTAGTTGTAATTTTGAATTTGCTTCTGATTCAATGACCTTCACGTAACCATTGGGCACTACCTGGCCTAAGCTTCACCTGAGTGGCATTTGCGTATATGACAGGATCGTGCAGACAATTAGAGGAGGCTTTATGTTATTTATCGGCATTGAACACACGTGGTGGTTGCCATGTAGGATAACAAGGAAGTCTAGAAGTAAATGTCTGTACCCAGCTAAGCTATATATATAGCAGCGAGAGACAGCAGCTCCCAAAAATTAATGCGGTGTTAATTCATTAAAATCTACCATAAGAAACAATACAGCAGAAAATAGGTGTGTTATCTGATAATGCTTGCTGACATTGGTATGGTAAAGGGCAGGCTTCTTCAAATTTGGAATTGAAAGTGTTCGTCAAATACAGGTATGTTTTTCATACAGTGTCCACTTCTATTGTGGGTTGGTGGAATGATATGCATGCATGTAAACTTGTGTGCATTTCCGTCCTTTTAAATTCAGTAGAAGTCGATGGTAAGTTAGCTGTAGGCAGCCCTCCATCGTTGCTCAAAAATCAGATTTTAATTCTAACTGAGTTTTCTTGCACTGCGAAAACACCAATGAGCATGCTCACATTTTTGTGGAAAAGTAGGCCTAGACCCAATAAAAACTTTGGTTAATGAGGATAGACTTCTCTTGTCAATAGTGTCAATGGTGCACAACCTCACAGACTTCATACGAGCAACTGATGGAAAAGATTTCCACGGTTAGATGCCACTATTCCAAACATTCGCTACTTCGAAGGTCCACTACCCTCCGAAGATTCGTGTGACCTTCGAAAGTTCACAACTTCGAATGTCCACAATTCCAAAACCAGAACTCCGACAGTTATTAGTTTTTTCTTAAACATAAGTAAACCCCAGGAGTATTTCGCATAAGGTTCCAATTCACACATTCACACTTTCGCACACATTCACTAGTAAAGCCCGAGCTCAGAGGAGTAGCAGACACGTTTCTCCAAACTTTGCTCGATTGTCAGCCAGTGAAGCCAGGAGGTGAACCCTGAGCTTTCCCAAACAGGAGTCGTAACAGACATGAATAAAGAATCATATTTTGTGTCCATTTAGTAAGCATTTAAAGGGTGTGCAATAGTTGAATAGTTCTTAGTATATTAATTACATTGTTTATAAATGCGCTCAGTTCCAATCACTGCCAAACGTATCATTCTTGAATCTAACTAACGACTCATTCTCAAGCATGGACAACATCCGGGGCACAGGGTCATGCATGGCTGCAATGACCAACAGTTTTAAATTTAAGAACACTGAATGGGGCTTTGTGACTGTGAAGACAGGCAGGTTCACGGTAGCCTCTAACTACATTTGATTTTGACCCGGCCGTGTGCGTGGTTCTTGTGGGTGAGGTTCAGGTGCAGTCGTGCTGTGAAATGATGCGACCTTGACATGGATTTGATGAATGGTTGTGGTTGATAATTCATCAATTTTCGCACTCCATATTTTTAAAAATGCAATAATGTTCTAGTTTTTCTGTGTTGAAAAGACGCGGGTAATTTCGCATGCGCATGAAGTTCGGGCGTTGTTTTCGGTATAGGTACTATGTCAAATAACCGAAGTAACATTCATTTTTGCATGTGAAAGTTTAAAAATTACACGAGTTGTAAAAGTTTGATCTGTTTGTAGTATTGGTTATATAACCGAAAACTTGCTCCCGAAATACAGCCTCTTTTTGTAGTTGTGAACCTTTGCAGTATTGAACCTTTGGAATGCGAACCGAATGCTGTTCCCATTTCCAACGACGTAAACAACTTCAGTAATATGCAAAAATATAACTATATAAACAATTTCGTCAAGTTTTTCTCAGACAAAACATTTCTGTCCGAGTAGGTGTTATCACTCATTTATGCATGTCTGATTTGAAAATTTGGCAGGATGTAACGCCAGAATGTTTTTGACCACATTACATCCAAATTGAGTCTCGTTCTTTGCGAGCAACTGTCACGGCATCCTCATCTCTGTTATTACTAATTCCGTATCATCTCAGAAACATAGAGCTGAGAGCCATCGTTGTGTATACAAGTTTCCCTCCCCCCTAATTAAGCTGCGTCAACTGAGGGCTTTAATGAAAACTCCTCAGTGTCTAGGTTTGCAAAATATCAAAGGTCCACCATTCAAGAAATTGGAACCACCCCCTGTACAATGCTGGCTACGGGCCTGAAAACAAAAACTGTGTTATCCACCACAACACTGCAATGCTGGTACTGTTTCTTTTTAACAATTTAACTCATTGTAGAATTGACTTGTGATGGGTGAATGGAAAGCAGTAAAACAAAACTGTTAACACAATAATCAGGTTAATGTCATGAATGACTTCTAACACTATCAATTATTATAAGCCTGCGCTAGGTAAAGCTATTTATTTTGTTGCAATCAATCACAAACATTGTGTAATTGTTGCTCAATACTCAAATTAAAGAATGGTTTAATCTTTGCAAAATAATGGAGAAATCATTAACTTTATCACCCACTAATTACACTGGTACCCTGGCAATCGACCATCTTGGCTTTTTACTTTTTATGCGCCCACATATTTATATGTGGACGCATTATGCCGTCATCTCTGTCCGTCCGTCTGTCCGTCCGGGCGGCGTCCGTCCGGCGTCTGGCGTCCGGCATCCGCTGCTCTATCTCCAAAACCCTTTGACATACGTTCATGAAATTTAGCACATATGTTCCATTCATGAATGGGACGGCATGTGCGAACTTTTGGACGGATCCGACTACCGATGTGTCCCCTAGTGGCAATTTTAGTTTTTTACGCTTACCTTTGTATCTTCAAAAGTCCTGAACGGATTTTCATGAAATTTGGTATGTAGGCACCTATTAGTGAGATGACGCTATCCTCCTGTTTTCAGATGGATTCGACATAGTTTGCGCCACCTAGTGGCCATTTTTACTGTTTTCGAGTCTGTATTTTTGCGTCCACCCCTCTATCAACCAAACCGCTCAAAGGATGATTGTGAAAATTGGCGTGTATGTGCTTACTATAAGGAAGACAGCTGACAATGATTTTCAGATGATTTGGACTACTGTGGCGCCTCCTAGTGGTAGTTTTTTTTTTTTTGCGCCCATGGCTGTATCTCCCAAACCGTTTGCAGGATCTTTACTAAATTTAGCAAGTGTATTTATGTGATGTTGACAACGGACGATGACGACTTTAGGATGATTCTGACTACCGGTATTCCTCTAGTGGCAATTTTAGTATTTGCCTCTAGTGGCAATTTTCGTATTTTACATTGACCTCTGTATTTTCTTCAGGTGTGTACTTTGTGTTACTTCGTGACTATGAAGGAAAAGTTCCAAGTAGAAATTTGTTTCTGGCATTCTAATGCTGTGCTAATCTCGTATGTTGGTAAATTTGTTTTTAATTCTATGTTTTTGTGGTGCTTTAAGCAACTGGTGTATAGGATGTGCTTGTATTATGAAGATTACTCACATTTTGCCCCTACCCTATTGAGGAGACAAGGACCATTCCTTTCCATTTTGCAAAGTACAACATACTACATATATGCCCTCTACTGGCCACTTTATGGTACCAATAAACAACCCTAGAAGGATACCGTATACGGTGCAATTGTGGGCGCATTTCAACGCTCTGCGTTGCTCTTGTTATTTTTGTTATCCTATGCTATGAACATTTCACGTCACAACCATGCCCAAAATCAGCAGAAATAATAAAATCTGACACTCATAGCTCACTGTACTATTGACCAAAGGTCTGGAGAGGCAAATGAGACTGTTTATTTATGCTGAATCGAAAACTGTAAAACAAAAAACGTAAAATAGAGTATTGGAAGCCATTTTGAAAAAAGCGCTACCTGTGGATCAAAGATGAGACAGCCACCTACTGCCCATGAGATTACGGAAATGGCCGATAGAAACCAAATTTGCTAACAGAGAACTAAGTGTTACAGAAACGGCCGACAGAAGCTGATATTCAAAGAAAAGTTGTGGGATGTGCCGAGAATTCTTAATTGGATTAGGCAGTGACTTTAATCGCATGACTAAAAAATCACAGAGTCCTCACAGGGATTAACTGTCATTCTGTGCCGATTTTGTAACACTTAACACACCAAAACTAGCAACAGAGTGAACCCAAGCACCCATAAATCGTTGTGCAGTCACGTAAGTAAGACAGTACCTCATTGTGTTCGATTTTTGACTCGAAAGAAAGAGCAATCAGTAAAGCAGATATAGTTACTATTTTTGTTTCCTATTGTGTGTTTTAAAACGCAGAACTTTGCAGTGCACTGGGAAAGTTTTGTTTGTTCGTTGACAGTCTAATCTTGCATAATGAATAATTTGTAAACAAATTCTGCGGGAGTGCCCTCGTAACATCATGTATCCTCGAAAGAAAAGGACAACGAAGAGTGCAGGGATTTTCTCTTGACAAAACAACACAAAATGTGACAAAACACAGGCGACAATTGTCGCGAAGCCAAGTATTCGGCGGCGACAGGCCCGAATTAAGAAGTGTATACACGATGGAAGCTGGTGGGAGTGAAATTAAGCCGACTGACTGACGTCACTCAGACCATTGAGCCGACGGACTGACATCAAAAAAGCCGGTACGAAACTAGCCACCCTCTCTCCACGTCCTCGAAAAAACGGCCCTTGAGAATAACATAGAACACCTCAAATCTAAATAGGGGTCCGGTGCACTACCTGGGACCATTAGGCGGTGCGGAAACGGGCGCAACTAAGCACTGTAGTGGAGCGGGGAAGATGGAGTTCGAGTGAACGATGCATTCTATATAATAGATAACGAATTTTATGAGGAATTTATTTACATTTCAGAAAGTATATATTTTGTAGGGGTTACAGGTAACAGAATTTAAGATATTAGCACATAATACAACCTCGTAAACAAGATTCACAGTTACCTTAATGTTTGCTTGTTAAAAATTTTCCTCTAGGAGAGATCTGTTCCTGTGCATATGAAAATCAATTATTAAGTTGTTGCCAGCCAACTTAACCGTAGTCTGCCAGTTTATTGCACGTTTAATGGGTCAGGAATGTGTGTATTTATCACATACTGGAGAGGTGCTGGTGACACTTGATTGAAGCATTACTTATTTGTTTCAGCTAAACATAATGAATGTATGTTGAAAAGCTCATGTAATACTACTGGGTTTTTGCCACAAGATTGGCCTTTGAAGTGTTTCAGTTTGTCTCTGCTAATGACACTGTTGAAAAATGAAAGCGCTCCGAGGAGCGAACCTTGGCGAAATTAACCAAAAAGATGACGATAAAGATGATGACGAAGATGACGAATATGACGACGATGGTGAACAAAAGAAGTATTAGTAACATACACATGACGAACGTAGAAGTCCGAAATCAGTAAGAAAAAGGCTACAGTCTTGTGCGACACTTGGCGAAATTAACGGAAAAGACAACGACGGAGATGATGACGAAGATGATGACGATGATGACGAATATGATGATGGTGGTGGCGATGATGAACAACATCACAACATTCATATGACGAATTTAGATGTCATAAATCAATAAGAAATAGACTACAGTCTACTTCAATAGAAGATAAACCAACATCAATGCAGCAAGAGCGCTCAACAAAGGNTCAGAAAGTATATATTTTGTAGGGGTTACAGGTAACAGAATTTAAGATATTAGCACATAATACAACCTCGTAAACATGATTCACAGTTACCTTAATGTTTGCTTGTTAAAAATTTTCCTCTAGGAGAGATGTTTCCTGTGCATATGAAAATCAATTATTAAGTTGTTGCCAGCCAACTTAACCGTAGTCTGCCAGTTTATTGCACGTTTAATGGGTCAGGAATGTGTGTATTTATCACATACTGGAGACGTGCTGGTGACACTTGATTGAAGCATTACTTATTTGTTTCAGCTAAACATAATGAATGTATACTGAAAAGCTCATGTAATACTACTGGGTTTTTGCCACAAGATTGGCCTTTGAAGTGTTTCAGTTTGTCTCTGCTAATGACACTGTTGAAAAATAAATGTGATAGGGGATACTTGTCTGTGACTTTTTTGACAGGGAGGGAGGCTCAGCTGGAAATCATATCTGCCTATTTAGAGACTGGATTTGAAAAAAGGGACCAATGAAAAAGTCACACTCTTTTGAAGGGTTTTTGTTTAAGAAATGTCCCCCTTTTATAGAGGTTGATTCCATAACTTTATGCTTATCGCTCTCATAGGGATTGCTGGACAGCTGAATTTTTAACACATTAAGCCTCAGTCATAATGCAGGAGTATTAATGGCGTGCTGTGGAAAATGAGCAACTTTTTTGGCAAAGGAAGTTTTAAAAATATAGATAATATGAAAGCCCTTCTGTAGTTGGAAAAAGGAACCTTTTGTAGAGGTTCGAATTCGAATCGTATTTGGGAACTGTCGGAAAGGCTTTCATAGAGAAACTGATCGGGAAGAAGTTCTCTTGTGAGTAGCACATGCGTTATTAGCTGTCTTGTAGAGTATCTCCTTGGCCATCATATGATGTTGTATTGTAGAGTACCTCCTTGGCCATCATATGATGTTGTATTGTAGAGTATCTCCTTGGCCATCATATGATGTTGTATTGTAGAGTACCTCCTTGGCCATCATATGATGTTGTATTGTAGAGTATCTCCTTGGCCATCATATGATGATGTACGTACACTACTAGGTAGAACTATGGCAGTCTGTTACTCTTCTGATCCAGCTCACTTAAATATCATTAGGTATCTGACTGTAGTTGTTGCTTTAATAACTCAGCCACTTGCTGAAGCTATATTTCACTTAAAGTACACTCAGATAAGTAGTGTCAAGTTTGGCCTTCATAGATTGCAGCAAAAATGTTGCCAACTCCACCATTGAGAACGCTCATATTGAATTAATTTACCCCAAAAATGAAAGTGCGTTATTTAAAGCTTACACTTTTGAGTTTCTTACACATCAAACTTCCTGTGTGCTTCTTTTTATCATGAAAACATGCTGTGCTTGGTATTTTCTTTGTTATTGTTTTGTCTTCAACCTATTATCTAGCCAGTGGCCTGGTTGTAATGTTTAATCCAAGCTCTTGATTTAGTTTTCTCTTTGATTGTGAATGGAGATTGCAAGTGTGAACATAACAAATAACACAGTAAAATGCATATTCCTTGTATTGAACCCACCTAGTTTGTTGCCTTGAGGCACCTGCTTGAATGTAGAAATGTTCACTACTGGAAAAAATACAATAACTTCCAGTCTGCTTGGGCCTGACCTGACGACCAGTGACTGTTTGATTTGTTGTTTCCCCGCAGGCATTAGCCAGGTTACAGGAGCAGTACTCGTGTGATGATGCTCTGCTGCCAGAGAACCGGTGCAAGAACGCCTACCCAGAAGTGCTTCCAGGTCAGTAAGCCGCAGTGGCTCAAGTGGCCATATTGTTAGGGACCATCCATTGACCTTTCACAGATAGCCCAAGACGTGATTGTTGGATTAGTCTTCCCGAACAACACTGCAGTAGACGTAGATATGTAATCTGAGGAAATCATTTCATTTCGGTGGCACTTTAATCAAGCACGCTTAAGTTCAGCTTATGATAAATACGAGTAAACAGGTAGCATCGCCTGCCACTTTACCAAACAGACACTTTCTGGATTGGATGACTCATATCTCACACACCTACGATCTGGGATGCGCACACCTGCATTTTTGATATTCGTAAAAAGGTAGCTGACCAAATCATTCTAAAAAATGATTGCATAGGGACAGATCATTTCTTATACTTTAAGAATGATGATGGTTCTGTTGCTTTGTTATATATAGCATGCTTGGGGACTACAAGTATGGTATTGCACTATTTTGTTCTTGACCTTTTCATATTAGCGAAACATCACAGGTAAGTCAAGACAGCTGGTAAAATAAAAAGGTTGAGAATAATACAGTGGAAAATGTGTTCATTAAAGTATGCTGAATGTGACTGACTGACCGACATTTTTGACTTGTTTTGCCATGTTTTTCTTCTTATTATTATTGTTATTGTTATTATTATGTGCTTGCAAATATTGTAGATGACAACAACAGAGTTCTGCTTGAGCCCATTCAAGGCCAACCTGGCTCTGACTACATCAACGCCACCTATATTGATGTAAGAGAGATAATTTTGTTGGAATGCATCAAAGAACTTAGTCAAGGGATGAAATGATATGAAACCTTCAGCTTTCTTTACTTGAAATAAATCTGTTTGCAAAAACTGTTAAGCCGCACTTTCAAGTTCATGTTTAAACAATTACTCTTCACTTATTGTCAGTGATTGCTCTATTTCAACAATGACGCACTAGTTGTATCATGTCCTAATGACTCTTGACTTGTGTCAGCTGACTGGCAGAGTTGTAATGAGCTGAACTGGTTTTGAGAAATTTAAATGCTATTCGCAATAACAGTGTTGTGTTGTGTGACATGTTGCCACCCTGTTTTAATATGTGGTCATTGTTGTGTGTCATATATCCTTGAATACCTCTTGCTACCAATCACATTTTGCTCTGGTTAGCTGGCTAAAGTTGAAAAGCAACTTATAGACCTTTCCAGTGTCATGAAGCAGTCTCTTAACTAATATCCCTTAATTTGTTGTGGTAGTATTCTGTTTGCCAGCTCAAGCCAAAGGCAATGTATACATGCGCCAAACCCAAGAATTTGTGAAGTGTTTTATTGAGTCGTTGGTGGTTCTGATGTTACTTGAATTGGCGATGGAAATAGAATCAGGGTAAAGAATATGCGAGATTGATTTTGTGGGAGTACAAGGCCTAATCGGATTTGTTTAACTTGTCAAACACTGGTGGACAAAATGCAGCTTTAAATCTTGAAGACATGTTTCATGGATGGGGTCTGTAATGAAAATGTAGTTATGGCAATAGTAATGCTGTTTTACAAATTTTGTTTTTTCATATTTCAGGGATATAAGAAAGTTAATGCATATATCGCTACTCAGGGTATGTATTCCTATTGTACAAAATTGTATTAAACACCCTTTAATTTAGGTCACAGTATAACGGATTAGGGGACTTTCTTTCAATTTTTTGGCAAAAATTAACATTCTAGAATAATTTACTTTTAGTAGCATGACTTGCATTGTGTAGCTTCCATGAAACAGAAAGTTGGTAAAATTCTGAGCGGTTTTGGCAACTATGTATTTTTATGGGAAATTGAAGAGAAATTACAGGAACTATGCATGAGGGGGACTGAGAACTGGTTCAAAGTGCCTAGTTCTTTAATGGCTTTACTGTCTCTGTGTTGTTCAGGCTATAGACCATTTATGTGATATCGAGCAAGCAGGATGTTTGTCCCACTAACCTTGGTCTCATGAGGCATATTTTGTGAGACCATCACACTGGTGTTCCACATGCGAGGTTATGGAACGAGATAGCCATTTTTCCCACTTTTCTGCTTGTTTGTGAAGCCGGAAGTAGTCCATTAGAGCTTCATTATATGCATTTCAGTTACCATTATACTAGTTTACTTGCAGGACCAAAACGTTTGATGAGTAAATAAAATAATTTAGTGTTGTTAATGAAAAAAAGGAAGCCCATCCCATTTTGTGAAATAAAAAATAGTCTGGGATCACGTCTTTGGTGTATGTCTGTCTGTGGTATCATTTCAAACCTTATTCGCTTATGTTGTGTTCACTATGCTCTCGTGAAGACACTCTGCGTTTGATAGATAAAGCTAATTCATAATTTTATCTTCTTCAACAACATTGACCTTTTACAGAAACATGAAGTGTTTGTACCATTCTCTTGAACCCCCTCGTTATTGTGTTATTATCACACTGTCTGTTTGCGTGAACATGAACTGAGCTTGTAGGGGAGATACCATGTCTCAATTACAATTTAGGATTTCATTATGCAAATTTAAATAGATTGCCACAGCCATATACATATCCCCTGTGAACGTCTTGCGGCCTTTGTTGACAGGACCTAAAACGCAAACCGTCGTTGACTTCTGGCGTATGGTGTGGCAGGAAGGCGTCCATTGTATCGTCATGGCAACTAATTTATTCGAACATGCCCGGGTAAGCTATTTACGAGTGCTTTGCTTTGCGTCAGCGTACTGACCATGAAATATATTGTGTAAACATTGAATTGTGTTTAAGTACTTGTAAATATTAGTCCAATAATGACATTGCCATTCACTGTGCAAGCCGCAGTAATTGTGCTGTCATCAGACATTACTGAATGATTAGATGAACAGACTTCCTGGTCTATGCATGATGTCACATGACTTCCCACCAACCAACTCTTACTTATTCGCTTTTGTCAAACTTCTGGTTAAGGTTATTTCGAACCTTATGATCTTGTCTGCATTTAGCCAAATATTAACAGGGTATATATTTTCTGAAATTAGAAAGTCTGTAGAGTTCCATTTTTGACTTTACCAATCTGCTATTAATTAGATCACATGACTGTGTTTTTAAGTAACAACTAGCAAAAAACAAAGGAACATCCATAGCAAAACAATGGTATCAACAACATGGCCAAATTTCCTTGGATGTATGTGTACACGATGGAATCTCAGAAATACTGTTAGTTTTTTAAATCATCGTTTCGTTTTCATTTTATTGAGTTTTTTTGTGAAACTCTTAAAAGTCCTATTTTTGATATCCCCTCGTGAAAAATTGAAAAATTTGAAAAACATTTCCTAACAGCTTTTTGAAGTACAGTGCATAGAGCATGCTATCTGAAAGTTACAATTTCTGAGACATGATGTTATGAAGTTCGACAAACTTGGCCATTTTTCTAGGGTCCCACGTAACCTTAAAGTCTCATGCAGTGCTATCTTTGCATGCGTGCACCCAGCCTTTATATGGGCCAAGCACGAATTTCTGACGATGTGGACCTTTTGCTGACAAAAAGGCGACAAGACTAAAAAAACTGGGTACCACCTTCAGAGCTGAGAACTGTGAACTGTGCATCTGCGCCTTTGTGGTGAACTTTGTCTAATTTTCTGAGACTGTTTGTTTCTCTGTGGCGGACCTTTTTGCCCACTTCGCCAGGGGGACTCGTTTAAGCCCCCCCCCCCTGGGTGCGTGCATGCTTTGACAACTGTTGTTTTGATCAACGTTTGGGTTGTTACCCATTGTATTTGTGGTTTAAGTGAGCATTCTTATGACACATGATTGCGTGATGGATCATATGGAGTTGACTGATTACTTCAAGGGAAGGATTCAACAGCTGATTGTTAGTTTTATTTGCTTTGGCATAATTAGCACTGGGTGTGACATAAAGTTTAACAGTTGTCAATGACTATCGTAAATAAAGCATGGAACTCGTATGTTTCTTAAGCATAGCCATTGCAAAGAGAAATTTGCTTTAGACATTTTATTTCTGGTTTTAATTATTTGTTACTATGTGTGCTATTGCTGTTTGAATAGAGCGATGAAAGCAGTTACGGAGAAGTGGTACGTTATGCTGTATGCAAACACAATATATTGCACTTACTGAGAATTAACCCAATTATCAAGCTAAATGTGCATCAATTCTCTTCATAACCACTTTTCACCATTTTGCTAGTCAGCATTGCAAAATTGTCACAGTTTATACTTATGAACGTAATATTGTAAACATCAAAACGCACATTGTTTATTATGTCTAATACATTTTTGTCAATTATTCTTAACATAACCATTGCACTTTTTAATATTGTGTGTTATTTTTGAAAAGCAAGCCATGAATAACAAAATATTTAGATTGAGTGAAATGACTGACGGTAAAAAACACTTAGCTGCAAGTCTAAATTTTAGCTACGTTAGAAATTGTTTTCTGTGGAGACATACATATTGAAGGAGTAGAGGTATT
Source organism: Phoronis australis (assembly GCA_002633005.1). NCBI lineage: Eukaryota > Metazoa > Phoronida > Phoronidae > Phoronis > Phoronis australis. The sequence goes on from NMRA01000100.1 coordinate 725,636, forward strand.
GTATTAATTCTTGAATCAAAGGTATTGCATAATTATTGCTATAATACTTATTTACTTGTTATAGTGTTAAACATAATTGGAAATGAACCATGGCTTCCTACGTCTGTTTATTTGAACTCTCCTGTCATAGTCTTTAATGTCTTGCATCTAAATGTCAGGTGAACAGTGTGATAAAAAATTGATGTGAAATTGAATAAACCTCAACGGTTGTGATTACTTGAATTACTTTGAATTCCCAATGGTCGTCATGAAACTAGTTTTTGGAACTCATAATGTGTACAAGTACTTAAATATTTTATCATGTTTAATTCTACTTTTATGGAAGAGCTTTTATAACTCTTTAGTTGTGTAGGCTTTGCATGTTCTGCGATTAAAGTTGAGGAAAATTTAATCCATATCATCAAAGGTCATTGCCATGGCTAAGATGGTCATAGGCATGTAACAACAGTGCAAATGTAAATTTGTTCAGTGATCATATTTGAATTCAACGACAGTCTTCATAAACCACTTAAACTGAATGGTGATTTTTTTCAAAACAAGTCTGTACAATGCGTCATAGGATGACCAGTATAGAAATTTGTGAACTTGGTTTGTGATTTGTCTGTATATGGCCTTGTGTGCTGTATGATCCTATCAACCCCGATGCACTGAGTTAGGGTAAGGCTGGACAACTGTTGGAGTACAAAGCGGTTTAAGAGTTTTCTATTATAAGCCTATTGTCTGCAAAGTCTAACATTCATGATTAAACTCATCATGAAAAAGTCAACCATCTAAGTAGCGTTTCCTATGCCTTCTGTGGCAATAACCCAGTATGACAGTGAATTTATCATCTTGTTTATAATGTAACTGTTGAGTTGTGTTGTATCCTGTTTCAGCAACAATGTGAGAAGTACTGGCACAACACCTACCAACAGTTTGGCAGTATACACGTGGCCCTAGAGGAGACTGAGACTACTGCCGATTTTACCATAAGAACTTTTAGAATTTCACAGGTAGTGATGGTGCAGTGACAATGGGAGGGTATTGGTATTGTCTTGGTATATTTGGTGTTGAAATAGTTTTAGCATGTATTTTTACGTTATTGCATTGGCATATTTTACATTATTGCATTGGCACTGCATAGAAGTCTCACATGAAGTTTCTCTCCAACAAACACAATTTTTCATTTGGAAAGTCTGGTGATATCGTAATGACTGTGTTAGGAAGCAGTGTGGCCTGCTGGGATAAGTGGCAGCTTACACAGTGCCTACTATTAGTTTTTGGAATGACTGTTAAAAGGTTGGTTATTTCTTCTTCTGCCATTTTTGTGCTTTCTATATTTTGCACATAAAATCAGCGCTGGACGCATACACACTCTAGTAAAAGCACCATCCTTGTATTCTCTTCATTACTCGCAGATTACAAACAGTACCCATGTACTTGCAGTTTGTTCAATACCATCATGCAAATATGACGGGCAGATTATTCATGGCGACAGCGTGTAAAGCCTAGCGTAAAAAGCAATCAGTTTTGAATAAACTAGCCATCCTTTCTAAACTTGACCGGCTTCAAGTCAACACCAGATAATCTGCCATTTTCTTTTGATTGTGGAAACCAATTATTGTCCAGTAGTGGAGAATATGGTGATCAGTTTATTAGTGTTAATTGACCTGTTCTTTGATTTTCATGTTTTGATGTAATTAGTGGAAAGAGATATAGCCCTGAACTTGTTCTAGAATGGTTGTGATGGTGAGCGGCAGGTGAAACAGTTTCAGCTGAGCTCTTGGAACGAACTCGATTGTCCTGATACCAGTGCAGTGCTAGAATTCAGGCGGAGAATTAGTGTTTATACAAAGAACCTCACTGGGCCCATGGTGGTCCACTGTAGGTAGGTACACTCCAGTCTAATGTAACTTTTACTTGAATAATCCGTATCGCTCTCAGAGCCGCTTAGTGGAACTGAAAAGCCATACCTTGAGGTTGTCAGTGTACAGCCGTTTCGTCCATTTTCTCATGGACTTGGTTCACCACCATGCGTGCCTCTCTCGTGGAATAAAACAATAAAACAACATGGGGGATTCACTAATGTCAAGGGGAATCCCGTAGGAAGTTTGAGTATATCTCAGGAAGAAGTCCAGGATCTGTTCAGACTTGGTCTGTGGATTTGAATCTCAACCTCCCATGTCCTACACTTCAACTTATCTGGATGTAAACTTAATACACTGAAATCCTCATCAGAGACCTGGTGAATGATGTAGATCCCTGGTATGTTCATGATCTACATTACCAGGTCTCGGATATCGTGTGGAGAACTTTTGACACCATGAGAGGGGATTCCGTGAAATTAACTGTTACAAGAAAAACCCTTAACTTGTACACTGTGCATGAAAGGCTGTCACATAACACAAAAAGTATGATGGGCTGAAAAGGTCATCAAAAATTTCATGGATGTGCTTTAACACTATATCTTTCCCTTTTACAATGCGGAACCACTTCTTGCTATTAATATGACCATCTGCACTAGTGTTTGTATTTTATTTTACAACTACCAAGTCCCTCAAAGGGTCTTTGTGAAACACACAGATTTGTTTCCGTCATTCACCCAAGAGATTTCAGACGGCTCCATCGTATTGTGGCACCTTAGTGACAATTTTTATGCGCCCACATATTTATATGTGGACGCATTATGCCGTCATCTCTGTCCGTCCGGGTGGCGTCCGTCCGGCGTCTGGCATCCGGCGTCTGGCATCCGGCGTCCGCTGCTCTATCTCCAAAACCCTTTGACATACGTTCATGAAATTTGGCACATATGTTCCATTCATGAATGGGACAGCATGCGCGAACTTTCGGACGGATCCGACTACCGGTGTGCCCCCTAGTGGCAATTTTAGTTTTTTACGCTTACCTTTGTATCTTCAAAAGTCCTGAACGGATTTTCATGAAATTTGGTATGCAGGCACCTAGTAGTGAGATGACGCTATCCTGCCGTTTTCGGATGGATTCGACCTAGTGGCCATTTTTACTGTTTTCGAGTCTGTTTTTGTGCTTCCACCCCTCTATCAACCAAACCGCTCAAAGGATGATTGTGAAAATTGGCATGTATGTGCTTACTATGTAGAGGACGGTTGACGATGATTTTCCGACGATTTCGACTACTGTGGCGCCTCCTAGTGGCAGTTTTGTTTTTTTTCGCCCATGGCTGTATCTCCCAAACCGTTCGCAGGATCTTTACTAAATTTAGCAAGTGTATTTATGTGATGTTGACAACGGACGATGACGACTTTAGGATGATTCTGATTACCGGTATGCCTCTAGTGGCAATTTTAGTATTTGCCTCTAGTGGCAATTTTAGTATTTTACATTGACCTCTGTATTTTCATAGGTCTTCAGGTGTATACTTTGTGTTACTTCGTGACTGTGAAGGAAAAGTTCCAAGTAGAAATTTGTTTCTGGCATTCTAATGCTGTGCTAATCTCGTATGTTGGTAAATTTGTTTTTAATTCTATGTTTCTGTGGTGCTTTAAGCAACTGGTGTATAGGATGTGCTTGTATTATGAAGATTACTCACATTTTGCCCCTAGCCTACTGAGGAGACAATGACCATGCCTTTCCATTTTGCAAAGTATGCCCTCTACTGGCCACTTTATGGTACCAATAAACAACCCTAGAAGGATACCGTATGCGGTGCAATTGTGGGCGCATTTCAACGCTCCGCGTTGCTCTTGTTAGTAATGTGATGACCGTTTTTTGGCAACCACTTCTCTGTCAGTTGAGCGGTTTGACATTTTAGGGATATATCCTATTGACGAGAGCATGGTGACATTGGCATTTGGGTGGATTCGAATACTGCTATGCCAGTAAAGTTTTTGCACCTACCTCCATGTCTACAAGGTTTGATGAGATTGTTTTGAAATTTTGCCAAAAATGTTCCTAGTCAGGAGAGCATGGCTCTGTGACGTTGATTTTTAGTCAAATCCGACTACCCCTTGTAGCAGTTTTTCGCCTGCCTCAATATCTACCAAGTGCAGTGTGGTCTTGTGAAAAAAATTAATCAAAACAGATCCTGTCGGATGGACCTATATGCTGCCATTATGATTACTTGTTGAGCTAACTGTACTAAAGTGGCTGTTGTTCTAGTAATGGTGCTGGTCGGACGGGTACATTCATTGCCATAGACATCTTGTTGGACCGCCTGTGTATGGAAGACTCATTGGACGTCTTTAACTGTGTGCTCTCTCTACGTAATGCAAGATCAGAGATGGTCGCTAATATGGTAGGGCTCATACAGGGGTTTCAGCTATCATTTCTACTGCTTTGATACTGACTTTTAGTCAAAAGCAGGGCATGTTGGTGATTGTTCTTCTAGTTAGCACATAACGTGGCAGGCAAAAAATGATCAAAACAATTTGTCCATCATTTTAGCTTGGGTAATTGTTACCGTGTAGATGTCAGAAACTACATTTGGTAAGATTATTTGCAAGAAAGTAACCAGCCTTCTAAAAGTAGATAATTTTTTGAGCCATTATATCTTCACGAAATAAGTTGAGAATTTCCTTATTTATTTACCTTATAGGAATACCCGCAGTGTTTGCAGCATCTGTTCCTATATAGAGAAGTGTTAATGAACTTGAGTGGCTATTTAGCAAGAAATATTCACTTCTTTGTACCTTTCATGATGTAGTGTAGAGACTATTAATGACTGTTTCACACAGAATTGCTCTTCACTGTGATGTATGTGATGTTCAACAGCAAGTAATTAAACTGAGCTTATTAGTGTTGTAAAAATTCTCCAGTTTCATTGGGCCATTCTCTAAAGTTTGTGACACTGAAATTCATGCGAAAATTGAATTTTCTTGATTCAGAATTCAGTTGGACAGGGACGAGTTTGACATTCATCATATTTTTCAAATATTGGACACAACAATCCATATCACCTAAAAATAGACTTGGCAGTTGATAAAATCCTAATGAAAGTAGACCCTGAGGCAATGTTTGACTGAGTCCTGCATATTATGAATGAGCTGAAGGATCCCTAGTTGATGGTTAGGATTCTTGAATTTGGGACACTGCAATTTCTAAAATTTGGTACATACTTTTCAAAAGTGGAGACTATGTTACCGTAGTAACCACAGCAGCTAGCTTAATGTGTGCAATGGATAGTTAGATGTTTCATTTGGATAGCTCCCCAAATGAAATGATGCAAGCTGGCAGCTGTTAAGATTGAGAAAGAAAATAATGTGAAGATGTAATGCAATGGGTATGAAGTATAAACATGTAATTACCTTGTTGTCTGTGGCTTGGCAATTCCACTGATGAATCATACCAGGTGGCGATGTGTTTGAATTTTATTTTTCACATTCAAGTTAACATCTTCATATTATCAAACTACCCAAATCACTTTGTTGAATATTCCTTTATAAAACAACTAAAACTTGATGTTTGATTTCTCATGCTGTGCCCGTTTTGTTCCAGCAACAATACATGTTTATATTTGAGTGCATCTCCATGCATATCCAATGTGACGTGACTGTGATACCTGTCGTTGAGTTGCCGGCCGTTGTCCAGAAGCTCATGGCCAAGGACCCACAAACCAGGCTCAGCGGCTTGGAGAGAGAAATGAAGGTAACTGATGAGTATGCTGGTGGATGGCGCCCACAAGGAATATAGGGATTGGAAATGTGATGCTGGTTGTGAAGACTAATAAGTTTTTCAATCATGATTAACTAATGATGAATACCTCGAATTTTCAAATTTATGATAATAGATCCTTCTTAAGGAAGACGTAACTTGTATGAATATGTCAATCTCAATATGGTGTTGAAAATATGTTGCAAACATTTTATGTCTTGTCAACACGCCATCTGTTGGCCACATCTGTTAAGTTTTCAAGATTTATAATCTTTTACATACATTATTTTTGCAATGAAAAGAATTTGGCATCATAACACAGAAACTAAAAAAATTGTCTGGTAACTTTTTGCATTCGATTCAATTAATTGTTAACTATAATTGTACCAGGTTTTAGACATGGTTGTACCCAAGCTGCAGGTGGGCGAGTGTGCCGGCGGACATCGTTTGGAGAACCGGCGGAAGAGTCGTGACATCATGATCCAGCCACCAGAGCGCGCTAGGCCCTACCTCATTACGTTTGACAGTAGTGACAGCTCAGACTTCATCAATGCATGCTATGTTGATGTGAGTGAATCGGTTGTGTGATATTTTTGCACGGTAGTGGCAATTAAGGAAGTTATCAAAGCATGCTGGGAAATTCCACTAATGTGCATTCAAGAATGCAATCAGAATACTCCAACTAGTCCATCATGATGCAAGGCTTAAGTGTTAAACATCACTATAAGTTAATTGTTTATGTAATCCTTGGATTCGTTTGTATGCGCAAATCATAATAAGGTTAAATTTGCTCACTGGTGATGTTGTAACTTGTGTATTGTAGAGTTACCGACGACAGAATGCTTTCATAGTGACGCAGTGGCCAACTAGAAACACTGTCAACGACATATGGAGATTAATATTTGACTACCACATTGCCACAGTGGTCCTGCTCAACGATATGCCAGAATCTCGGGTAATTGTTTTGATCCAGTTGCAGACGGCTTTTTTTATTAATTATTCAAGCTCGTTGTGTTTGTTTGTCTTTGTGCTGGTAAGTGTAATGTCCTAGTTTATGCTAGCACATAAAAGTAGTTCAGTTGTTACATCTGGTCTGCGTACCCGACTACTTTAATCGTTCCACAAACCCATGCTTATACATCAGTAATTGGAGACGAGAATGGTGAGTGCATTAATTAGTAGGGTAGTTGAGTTTGACGAAACGATAGAAAATTGGGAATACTGCATTGAACATTTGGAACAGTTTTTTGCTGTGAACAACATTATGGGTGAAACCGGAGTACACCCCCGAAAACGTATGCTTTGCTGAAAAATTTGTGTGCTCCTAAGAAACCTGCTAAACTCCCATTGTCGTTTTGCTGCTTTACCATCGGGTCACTTGAACCTAACACTGTCTGAGATTATGGAACATTTCCACTTTCATAAACAGAACCATAATCCAAATGAGCCAGTCAATGGTTTTATTGCTGATTTACGTTCTTTGGCTACAAACGCTAACTTGGTGAAATCCTCGATTCAGCGCTGTGTGATCGCTTTGTTTTGCCATTTGAACAAAGAAACGACCGAAAAGCGTTTGTTAGCAGAATGTGACCAGTCACTCGACAAAGCCCTTTAAATGGCCGTTGCCGTGGAAACTGCTATGTTACAAGGCTTGGAATTTTCCGCGGAAACGCGGATTTCCACTTTTTTCAAATTTTCTGTCCGCGCATTTTATTATATTTCCACGTAAAAAAAAATCGGATTTGATGTAAAATTTCCGTGGCAAATTCCTTACCGCGGCATTGCCGACGACGTTCACCTCGAAAAGCGGAAGTTGCTCTTTATGTTTCGGAGGAACGTAAATTGTCAACATCGCCGGGGCATCTGGGATAGCGTGGTGGGATTTTCAATGGCGGCTCATGTGATTGTAAACCGCGGTGACAAATACTACGGCTCTGCAGCCAAAAATGTGTGGGGTGGGAGTGGACGGATGAGCTAAAAAGACGCAGACGCATAGTACTGATGGTGGTAACGTTTTTTTTTAGTCCTCCCGATTTTTGTCGGCGAGGTTCACATGGGCTAATCGACTATTTCAAGGCTGGGTAACGCGCATGTTTTGGGTCGTAAAAGTTTCCGCGTTTTTTGTCATTGGTCATTCCAAGCCCTGAATGTTAGACACTAGTGAGGTGCAGACAGGAAAGTGCTTGAAGGTCAACCAAGTGTCAGTCGACTCTAAAAATAAACATTCTACGTAACTGCAATGCCAATATGACTTACGATGAAATTACCGACCTACGGCTTGGTTGATCGAGACATGTTAGACATTTGTTTATAGAAAGCTAGACAAGTTACAATTGTATTTTAAACATGAGTGATGTTTTCTTTTTACCATGTTCAGTATCATTTTAAATGGAGAGAAGTGCTTTGTCCTAGCTTATGCTTGCGCATTGTGATATATTAAAATAGTTCAATTGTTAGATCTCGTCTGTGTACACGTGTATTTTCATCGTTCCACAAAACCCAATGCTTATGCATGACAGCAAGATCTCTTGCAAGTGTCATAGGACTATGAGATCTTTTTCAACAAGATCTCTTGCAAGTGTCATAGGACTATGAGATCTTTTTCAACGTAGGAATGTCTTGATGTAAGTGGGGCAATAAAATTTGTTGAAAGACAATTAGAACACACTTTATTGTCAATTTCTGAGGTAAATATTTTAATAAAACACTGCTTTCTTTCCAACATTAGAAGTGATTTCTGGGTTTTGGGAAAACTCACTATTGTTTTCACTCTGGAATGAACTCACTGGCCAGTGTAGGAAATGGTCTTTATGACTGAAAGCAACGTGGCTGTTTTTTTATTAAGTACAACTAGGCTGATTACCTGCACAAAGGTGTGATGAGATTGCTATTTTACAATTCTTGGCTCTTTTGCATAAAACTTCAAAACTATTTTGCTGGAAAAGTTTGATTATCATATGTTTGTTCAACAATTGCAGTGTGACAAGTGATATTGTGACGACATTGATGCTATTCATGAGTGTTTAACTTATATGCAACTCTTTACGGGACCCTGGATGTTTAACTTTTATTATAGGTTTAGCAATTCTTGACGTACATTACCTGGATGGAACTGTCCTTTTTTATCAGTGAGTTTTTGTGTATTATTTGTACAGAGTTGTCCCAAGTTCTGGCCTGACCAGTATGTTGGTGAGTGGCAGAGGTATGGTCCCATCAATGTCTCTTATCAGGGGACACAGAACTTCCCCAATATCACTGCCCGCACATTCCACGTAAAGAAGGTAAGCATCACTAACACATGTTTGTCTCTTTAAATGCTACCGCCAAATTGTCTAGTGTCTTGACTAAAGACGGACCAAAGGTGCAGTACCACTACTATTTATGAAATTACCTACTGATGCCCTTATGAATTTTGTTAACCACAGATTTCATTTCTGCTTTTCAAGAAATAGTCCAAAGTATTTGTAGTAATTAAATTTCAGCCAATCAGAATAGAAGTTGTTGACAAAAGCGAGAACTGTTAATGTTTGCTCTCTTGCTCAGGTACACGTTGAGTTGTTGTTTTCAATGCTGACAGTTAGTACGTGTAACTGTGCTTGGACTATTATCTCCATCCATATTCGCGTTTACTGTCTGTTCATCGTTAGCATTTTAATCAATAGTAATTTACATTGAATCTGGCAGTACAACTGTATGGCAAGTATCCAACTTTAAGTCATTTATAAATCTTTTGTCAGTGGGTTGTCATGGAAACGGTAGCTTGAGCTTGGGGAGTCTGATTGCTGCAGGCACACATTTCAGCTGGAGTTATTAATTTAAATAGAAATGGATTGTTTCTAAATTAGCACTGTGCACCTTGTAAGTCGCAAGATCTTTTTAATGGAATTGTATGTGAACTATTCTGTTCGTTTTCATGTAATTCCAAAGTTTCTGTACACAATTCAAAAATAAAAAGTTGGTGTGGGCAACCTCAAAATTATTGCCTGTACTTTTGGTAGGTGTCATTTGTGTAACAACGTAATGATGTTTTTGTAAGCTTGTGAAATGTCTGCCAGTTGCATAGTGCATGTAGCTTCTATCAATAGTGGTGAGGCGGCCCTCTTTGTAAGTGCTGGTTGTATCTCTGTTGTTGCAGGGGTGGATTTAGGTTGACCCTACCTTCCCATTTCGGCTGCTTCGTTGTAACACTGTTTCTGTCTGGTTATGTTTGAGAATATTGTCCTTTAAACCACGTAAAAATGCTTTTTCAATGATGGTGGCATCATTGTAAGTCATTCATGAATCCACCCCTGTTATGATGATAGGCAATTGTTGGAGGATTTGGTTCACTTGGACACTGGTATTTTTCAGACTTTGTTCTAAACAAGCAGTCTACAACGTTGTAGGTATTTGGTTATGTAGCTTTGCTTCAGATGAATTAAATAACGCCAGTTTGGCCGTATTTATAGTTGGCATCTCTGGCGAATGCTCTGCTTTCAACTGTACAGGTAGGCGTAGTCTCAATGGTTTGTTTTGAGATGCCATGCTCATAACGCTGGGAATGTTTACCTACTAGGTTGATTGGCAGCATGAAAAGGTAACATGACTCCGCCCCCTACTCAACTGACATGCAGCAAGCGATGTTCCTGCCCCGTTAATCTGTCGTTCTCTTTTTAGCATTCCTGTCCCAAAGTCAGTTAATCCTGTCTTGGTTGTCTGTTTTCAATGCTGCGACCATTTCCTCCTCAGTACCCATTCTGAATTATCTTCAAGGTGTCAGCATGTTAAAATGTTTGAAACTACGTCCCTAGTTAGGGTGCATCAGTATCTGAAACCTTCTTTCTAAGCTATGTACATTTCAGATTGTTGGATTCTGAAATCTTGTAGCGGTTTTAGCGTAGACTTGCAAAACACATTTTCCTCACTAGTTACAAACTGCCACCTCAGAGTTTATTGAATGACAACCGAGACCGTGTTCCATCATCATTATCCCAATGTAGTGTGTGTGTTTGACTGCCCCCTGGTGGCCAGCTGTGACTAACCTTGACGTTGATGTATGGTTGCAGAAGCGGATCTACGTGAACGTCCGTGTTTGTCTGGGCGAGGCAGCAGAGGTGAAACACGCACACACTTACGTTCTTTGATTAGCTCATATGCAGTCTCCTTTGATTTGCACCCAATGTTCTGTTTTATTGGCCTAGATCACTATCATTAATCATGTAGTCAGAGACCAACTTTGTACTAAGTTTTTGCTTGCCGTTTGCCGAGTAGATTTTAGTTTTCTAAAATTTTATGACGAGTTACCCACATTGCAGGTAAATCTATACTTAAAAACTGTTTCAAGGCTATGCTGTGTGAGGTAATGTTGTGTATTTTGGTGCAATTACACCTGATCCCAGTGAACTTCATTGCACCAATATGTGAATCAGGGTGTCATCAATCTGATTTTTCAAATTGAATTTAGAAATTTCGACTGTATCATTATCATTGTATAGGTTTTAAGAGATGTCTGAGAAAATCGTGCAATCTGGGTATTTTGAGGCGTTGCTCTCTAAGTCAACATCATGACTCCTGGGAACAATTAAAAGTGCCACACAAGAAGTATTTTCCTCGGTGATAATATCTTTACCAACGTAAGACGGATGGAAATATGTGCCTATTTTCAGTCATAATTCCTATTGCAGTGCTGCAATGGTATTGACAAAATTAATATTAAATTATATCATGACAATGAATGTAAAGAAAAAACCCAAAAGTGAACACCGGTACTTAATATTCCTTTAGAGTCGTGTGTATTTTGTTTTGTATGTATAAAATTTGACGTTTATAAAGGTTGCCTAAGTTTATTCAGCTTAAGGCGTACAACTTCAAAGAAAAATGTCTTGGCATGTTCAAGTTAATATGGAGAACAGAACTTTGTGATATCTAGAAAAGCAAAGATATCTTGGCTCTATTTGAAAGTGCAGTCTGTTAAGTGTTCAATTTGTAACTGTCCTTTGGAAGCAAGGTTACAATTACCCTATTATAGTGTTACAAAACACAGATAAAATTTGAATCTAATACTGGAAATAAAACTTACTCAAGTTAGCGACGTTGCGTCCGTTTCTCACAGACTTAAGCTTGGCATCTGGTTAAAACGCGCCACCTATTAACCAGAATAATAACATCAATAACCAAGCTGAAGTCCGTAAGAGACGGATGCAACGTTGCTAACTTTAGTAAGTTTTATTTCCAGTATTAGATTCAAATTTTATCTGTTTTTTCTTGACTGAATGCCTCAAAATTTCCATGCTTTTATGTGACTTAACCTTAAGTACTGAGTGCGTCTCCACAGAAATGCAATCCCTACAGACTTTAATCCATTCGACTGAAACGTCGTGACAGTGTAAATAGAGAAGATGTCAGTGTAAATAGACCAAAAGATTTTAATAATTTAGCAACATAGCAATTCCCACCACTTCATCAAGGCATTTTGGTTTTTCAATTTTTGTTTAGTAGTCGGATATTTGACCAGTCTTGGCATCATTCTAGCTGGCGACCATCGCAAGCATCCCTAGTGGTTGACTTTCGAACTAAATCGTGTGTAGCCCCTATACCTTCAGTTTGCTCTTAACTGTCCAGTTTTTAACAAGGTTTATGACAGTGGCAACTGTTGGTTATACAAAATATAATTTGCCACTGTTGTAGCAATAATAAAACAAAACAACTTACAATGAGAGTGAACTGTGATCATAGTGGCTGGTAAGTAGTGGTTGTCAGCTAAAGTGCCCTTGTTTAACTTTTCATCACACAAAGCCAACTGTAATGCCCACACTGTCAAATGTGCTTGTTGTCAGTCACAAGATAGTGAAAGGTGAATCGGACTAGCTCTGTCATTGGGCGAGATTGCAGCCTCAGTTTTATGAATTTTGTAGTGTTTGTCCAAATGTGAACAGTTGCTCCATCAAACAATCTAACTAAAATATAGAAACACCCTCAAGTTTTCTGAAACTTTCTTTTCCTTGCTCTAGAAGGCTTGGTACTCAAGGATAATAATTATCGTTTGCATTACATTTTGCAGTTATTTAAATTTCGATTGGTTGAAATTAGCTAAAAATGAAGTCAAACCCACACAAAATGTGAATCAAAACTAAATGGTCATAGACTTTTCTGGAATATGCTAAGTAAATGTAATGAACCAATATTTTGCTTGAGTGTTTGTTTGACTTAATGTGTAGTATAAACATATTACCAAAATTTTATGCAATTCGGAAGACATCTAATTTTCAGTTGTTGCATGATTTTCTCAGAAAATTGCTCTGAAAGGTTAGTAGTTTGTATTTCTAGCACGTTCATGATACCATACCTGTTGCACAAGCAGCATTGAGTGCTTAGAAAATTAAAACACTGAGCTACAGAATTGGTCTCCGATTTAAACAATTAGTTTGGCTGTGTTGTATGTTTACAACACTGTTGTCTAAGACAACTAAATGTGACATTCCAAATATTACCACCATAACCTGTCAGACTCATCTGCTAATTTAACCATACCTGGTGTACTTTAATAGTACAAGGGGCACTTTGTAAGTACAGTCTGTCTGTGTACCTGTCGTATAGACTAACTCCAATACTTTAATTATTAGTAACTAATAACCTTAACTCAACAGTTTTTATTTGAGTGTGTAACTTAATGTAAGCTGGTGCAAGCATTCCATTCTCTCTATTCACAAAATTTACCTAGTGAATCTGATTATGGTCATCATTTTTATGCGCCCACTTACTTATATGTGGGTACATATTGCTGTCATCTCTGTCTGGGCTTCCACCATCTGCAGCTGTATCTCCTAAACCCCTCACAGGATCTTGATGAGATTTGGCAGATGCGTTTTAAGTAGCTGATGACAGATGATGACGATTTAGACTGATCTGACTACCACTGTGTCCCCTAGTGGCAATTTCATTCTCTGAAATTCTTGGGTGGGTTTTCATGAAATTGGGCAAATAGATTCTATTCAAGGGACGACAACACCTTTCCATTTTCGGATGGCTTTGACGATTCTGTGCCACTTAGTGGCCATTTTTCAAATTTCCGAGTCATTTTTTTGCATCTGCAAATGCTATGTCTCATTAAAACTAAGTATTTGAATTCATAGCATTAGCTCCACCTAGTGACTTCCTGGAGAATTGTGTGTTAAAGAAAACACCACAACTGATACTCTTTAGAAAACAACCATACAAAAACCCTAATTCCAAATATTACGCAGTCATTATTTGATAGTGGAATATCAAATAAAAACTGTGCCTTGTTTCATTAGGATAAAGACAATGCTTTACATATGAGCACAGCTGTGGAAATCACTTTCCCATTATATCCATGTTCTCATTCACTCCCTTGTATACATTCACTAGTAAGACCGAGCTCGGAGGAATAGGAGACACCTTTGTGCATTGCTCGATTGTCAGCCAGTAAAGCCAGGATTCAAACCCGGGCCTCCCAAACTGGAGTTCAAAGCTTAAACCACTGAGCCACACTGTCTCCTCAACTGTGGGGGTTTCCCAGGGATTCCCATGTTGTCCTAAGAAATGTGAAAGAGAAGTGAGTGGATATGCCTAGAATTTGCACTACCTGAGACGCAAAACGGCATGATGTTTTATATTGTTCAAGGTGGCTGCAAAATGAAATTACATGCCTTCTTTGCAGTGAGTCTTCATCCGCCATGATGAAATATTACCATAAGCGTTTACATAAAAATAGTCTTGCAAAACGAGACTTTTACAAGATTGTAATGGTAACTGGTTCTCAGATGGTTTCTGGCCCACTGGAGGACCTTTTTTGTAAGTTAATACTTCATTTGCATAATTTCAGTTTAGTGAGATTAGAACTTCGTGATTTTTGGCAGATGTGTTTCTATAGAGCTGCAATGACGAGTTTCAGAACAATCCAATGATTGGTGTGCCCTGTAGTGGCAATTTTATTTTTTTACGTTTTCCTCTGTATCTTCGGAGTTCCTTGATGGATTTTCAGCATAAAAGGTTTTAATAGGGAGGCGATGATGCCATTTCATTTTCAGACCTATTTGACGGATTGCTACTTGGTGGCCATTTTTGTTATTTTGGCATCCATTTTCTCCCTGTCTGCCATACTACAAACGGAAACGAGTGTTGAACTGTTTCAACTACCATTGTGACCTCTAGTGGCAAAATGTTTTTTATGTTTGCCTATGTATCTCCGGAGTTCATTCATGTATTTCGGCAAGCTGAGATTTGATGTTTTCTGGGCTACCCGGTGGCCAATTTTGTAATTTTTATGGCCATTTTCTGCTGTCCACCTCGCTATCTGCCATACGGCTTGAAGGATCATTATGAAAATGTACACATGTATTCCTGATGAGAAACCCACGACTGACGTTGACTTTCGCACATGTCCGACTGCTGTGTCGCCCTCTAGTGGCAATTTTGATTTGTTTGCGTCTGTGACCAAATCTTTTTAACCTTTGGAGGAGCTTTGTGAAATTTGAAAGATGTGTTCCTGGAGCCAATGACAAATGGTAACAAGTGTCAAACTGATCCAAATACCACTGTGCCCCCTATCTCACTATCTGCCAAACCACTCAAAGGATCCTTATGAAAATTGATGGTTGTGTTCCTAATGTGAAGATTTCAACTAATGTTGATTTTTGACTATTCTTAGCACCCTGGGAGCAATTTTGCTTTTTTTGAGTGTACCACTGTATATCCATTACCCTTTGAAGGATCTTTAAGAAATTTGCCAGTAACAGAGTTGCAATAGATGACAATGAATTTCAGACCAATTGGGCTATAGCTGTGCCCCATAGTGTCAATTGTTTTTTACGTTTGCGTTAGGAATTCCGTGGCTTCCTATTTTCATGAAATTTGGCAAACAATTTTGTATTACAGAGATGGCACCACCTTCTCAATTCAGATGCGTCATTTTTATAATACTAAACTACACCATTTCAACGCTCAGCATTGCTCTTGCACTGGAGATTAACAATGCTATTGAACTTCTTCTTTCTAAGTTTTTTCATTGCATGGTAGTTCTAATCAACTCCCTTGAATTTAGTTCAGTACATTTTTCAAAGTTCTCCCTCGCGTCATGTTTTTTACCATTGATTCATGCATTTCAAAAGCAGTGCAACGTTGTTGGAGAGGCAAATTACATTGACTATTTAATTATGTGGTCATTTTTCACTGAGCAATCAATTCACATGTGTAAAGCTGTGTACATAACCTGTATCAGAATGCAGTCATCAAAGTAATGCTCTCTATGACCATGCAGTCATCAAAGTAATGCTCTCTATGACCATGCAGTCATCAAAGTAATGCTCTCTATGACCATGCAGTCATCAAAGTAATGCTCTCTATGACCATGCAGTCATCAAAGTAATGCTCTCTATGACCATGCAGTCATCAAAGTAATGCTCTCTATGACCATGCAGTCATCAAAGTAATGCTCTCTATGACCATGCAGTCATCAAAGTAATGCTCTCTATGACCATGCAGTCATCAAAGTAATGCTCTCTATGACCATGCAGTCATCAAAGTAATGCTCTCTATGACCATGCAGTCATCAAAGTAATGCTCTCTATGACCATGCAGTCATCAAAGTAATGCTCTCTATGACCATGCAGTCATCAAAGTAATGCTCTCTATGACCATGCAGTCATCAAAGTAATGCTCTCTATGACCATGCAGTCATCAAAGTAATGCTCTCTATGACCATGCAGTCATCAAAGTAATGCTCTCTATGACCATGCAGTGCGGACAATAAATAGCCTTGTGAATTAAGTTGAGAATAAACGTTTATCAGTGTTGCTTAAATTACGACGTGCAAGAACTCGGCCATTTAGCGGTGAAACTTATGCATTATATTCATGTAAACCCTTTATTTTATACTTAGATGTGTAATATTAAATACCTTTTATTATTGCGATATTTTTTATTTTTTGCACTTTGTTAGAATTGTAGACATGACAATTATTATAATATTGGATTTGGCTTAATTTTGTGTATCATATATTTGCAATTTACTAATGCTGTCTATTGTGTGTTTATGGTTTATTTGAATAGCAAGCATTTTCAGTCTTGAAATTTGTGATATTTGATGCAACAGTTTGCTGTTTGATTTAATTTGAGTGTGAACTTAAGTCTTCAATAACATGCTGTCTTTTGAGTGTCTTACTTAACTTACAACTGGTAACAACTAATTATAACTGTAATATGTACAGTAAACATTCTTCAATTTCAAGCTAAGTGGTGGACATGAGGAAACTTGTTTTATAAATAACTTTCTTCGTAAAATAAATTTGAAAATTTTATTCCATCATTAGACTGATACTGTACAGTTATCTCAAAACAATTTAGTAAAATTTTGAACAGCTTTTGAAAAATAGAAAATTATTTGCCAATTATGTTTGTGTGAAATTGAAGAGAGGTTACTGTATTTATAAATATGTTCAGATATATGCTGCTGTTTTTGGCTTGTTTTGTATTCTTAAACCTTTGGTGTGAGACTCATATAAACTGCTTGTGGCGGTTGTGGTTCATTTTTAACTAAAATGTTTCTATAAAGTAAACATTCCGTGCTTATAATTTGTAGTGACAGGTGAACTGTTAAAACCCACAAATTAAATCAGTTGCCATTCTGATTATGCTGTTACTGTTGTAAAGGCACACGCTCCTCAAAGCTTTAACATCTTTTTGCTGTAACTTTTCTACAGCTGTGCTGATCGCATAATTACACCTTAGTACATTTTCCAGGGGAGGCAGTGAACTAGTAAGAGTGAGTTTCACTAGTTGTGGAGATGGTTTACAATCTCCTGCCAATCCCCAGTTTAACCAAACACCAGAGTTTACTGGGAGCAATACACTGACCAGTTAAATCAACTTGACTAATTGCTCTGTTTAACTTGGCAGGCTCTGGCAAATCCACTTGGCAATATGAGGAAGGGGAGACTATTGGAAGAAGAGGCCAAGATTGTCCAGATATTTCAGTTGACCTGTTGGCCCAATAGTCACAAGGTACCCTCCGATTGTCAAGCTCTGATGGAGTTAGTAAACATGGCAGAAAACTGGCAAAACATGGCCGCCGACCGCAACAGTCCCATCTGTGTCATGTCTAAGTAAGGCTCTGCACGTTTGTAATGTTATGCTGAAACCTGCTGAACTGGTTTATTCCACTGATCAGGTCTTCGTTAAATCTTTCAAACACTCCTTTTTTAATCTGTTCAGTGGGGACTTTTAAATGTACCCAGGTCTGTCAATGCCATAATTTCAGCTCCTAAAATGCATCTGTTTTATGTATGTTTTTAAAATTCAGTTGATAAAACGTGCCCGTATTTTGAGAACCAGTTGATGCCAGCAGTTATTCAATGGAGAAAACTGATTCTCAAAATGTGGGCAGGTTATGTCTCACTGTTATCCATTCAGTTGGTATTTAAGTCAACACTTGGTATGGAGAAGTAGGCCTAACCGACATCATCCGATAGCCTGGGAGTTTACTGCAAGTCCCTATGTTTGTGACATTATCAACGAAAAAGTGATTTTCTTAGATTAGTCTTGGTGTGGAATTGAACCTGCAACCCCTGCAGCCGCAGTCTATTAGGCACTGCTGGTGGGGATAGACCCCAACTGTACAAACGGCTGAGTATTTTAGCATTTTTTAACTGCTAACACACCAACCTTGGCACTCATCTACATAACGCTGTTGGGAATTGTTTCAACTGTTTCATTTTTACATAAATAGCTATACCTTCTCATACTGCCGTTTCATTTATACGCCCTTCTCCAAAACACCACTGCTGTTTTTAAAATGTGCATTAGGGGCTATCAAAAACGGGACTTCTTTGATTTGTATCAAAAAGCTCGGCAGCTGCGTAAAACGAAAACGAAATGATATTTTTAAGGTACAATTTGTTTTTGGAATCTCGACTTAATTATTTATATCAGATAAAATGTCCTTGTTTTGCTGTCAATGTGCCGATATTTTTGCTAAAGTGTACTCTAAACACATGACCAAGTGGTCCAATTACTAGCTGATGGGTATGACGTAAAAAGTCATATTCCACAAGCTTTCTGCTTTCACAAAATGTCTACTTTTGGTGAGTTAAAATCAATGCTTTATGTACATGTAGATATTGGTATGAATGCATAAACTTGTTAAGGTCCTAGTTCAACACACAAGAAAAGAGAAATCAAGCCCGTTGCAACTGCTGTTCTTTATGTTCCCGTCTCTACTGTGTAACTTGCTTGGGCAACACATAGGGATGACTTATGTACGCGTAGTGTCACAATCGAGTGCTTATCTGTGTGATTTCAATACTGTCCAAGAATACAGTGGAATTTGAATGTGGCAGCGTCTTGGGACAGTAATCCCAAAATGCGTTTTTCAGCTGCAAACGTATTAATGTAGCCTTAATGCTCATGTCTTGGATGTTACCATGTATTGGCATGTAATTGAGCACTTGTTTGCCAGCTAATTGATTGCATTGTGTTTTTACCATGTAGGAATGGAGTTAGTCGTGTGGGTCTATACTGTGCTATAAGCTATGCATGTGAAAAGCTGAGATTTGAAGGAGAGGTGGACATCTTCCATGCAGTGAAGGTAGTCAAGATGAACCGTCCACAGCTTGTTGAGAACTTGGTACGAACTTAATAATTACCGTGTTGTATTACATGTCAATTGTGCTTATCTTGCCAGTGAATGTCTGTCTTATGAGACCTATATGAGCATTATTGTCAAAGCTGTGTAAACATTTTAACATTGATCATTTAATTTTTGTAAAATTATTCAAGTTCTTAGTCATTAAACTAAAATTTTCCACCGATTTCCAATAAAAGTACAAAGAGTTTACTGTTCAAATTGTTCTGCTGGCTTTCTTTCTGGTTGTCCATATTTTTTTTGTATCAACATTTACCTTATGTTGATCAAGTGTAAAGTTACTATAAATCTGCCTTCCATCCAAGTTTAACTTCTAATTCTTATGCGCCTTATGTGTCTGTGTTCGTGCGTGGGTGGGTGGGTGGGTGCGTTTTGTGGTTATATAGTTACAGGCGTCTACTCAATATTTCGAAAACCCTTGGCTGATCTGGATGAAATTTAGCAGAATGGTGTAAGACATCACTAGACCGGTTTGTGCCACTTTTCATTCTGCCACGCAACCTGAGGTCAGGGTGGTTGAGCATGACATATAGAGATTGGATTAACAAACTTCAATGAAACTTGACACAGAGGTGTAGGTTTTGGGTAGATTTGACCACTGCAGCACCTCTTGTGGCCATTTTGTTCACGATAAGGGGCTTTTAAAGTATTTGAATTTGTCAATCTCAGTATGGTGTGGAAAATATGTTGCAAACATTTTAAGTCTTTAACATTTAAGTATTGTTTGGGGGGAGACCATTTCTGGATATAGAGAGCCACGAAACTTGACATGACTTAGAGGTATATGGTGACAATGCACTTGAAATGACTTAGAGGTATATGGTCACAATGCACTTGACATGACTTAAGAGGTATATGGTGACAATGCACTTGACATGACTTAGAGGTATATGATGACAATGCATTTGACATGACTTAGAGGTATATGATGACAATGCATTTGACATGACTTAGAGGTATATGATGACAATGCACTTGACATGACTTAGAGGTATATGATGACAATGCACTTGACATGACTTAGAGGTATATGATGACAATGCACTGGCAACATTTTATTTTCGGTCTGATTCGACTACCGCTGCACCTCCTACGAATTTTAAGTTTTCGTGTTCTGAGCTGTTGATTTCTCTTCGTCTTTTTTGCTCCAGGTTGAGTATGAGTTTGTGTATACATATGTGGACAAAGTATGCCAAAACCCAAGGTAGTGTCTTTGTTAGTTTGGCAATTGAAATGAATGGCTCATGGCTGCATCTAAGTTATGTGCTTGCTCAATGGTTTTGAGCTGGGTCTCATCTGGCTTGCATTGGAATGGATTAACTGTGACAGCAAATTTATTCCCCTACTGGCATTGCACTGTGCTTGCTTGTAGCTTTCTTAAGACACAGACCTAACATCCGTAATCATCAACCTTATGGTAACCATGGTTTCCTCTAATTACTGAAAGTCTTATTGTAAAAATGCTGTTGAAACTTGGAAAACTTATAGAAAACTAAAAAGGTAGGAAAAAACGTGTGAAAAAAGTCTAGTGAATAAAAAGCCATGGTGTTGTTGGTCATATCTTAAGTTCGTTCATCTCGGTGTGTTTGGCAGTGGTCATTTGCAGAACACTTTTTAAGGGAAAATATCTCATAGAAAATGAATTCTATCCTGTAAAACTCATGGAAAACGAGTTATATCCTTGAAAACCCATGGAAAATGAGTTATTTCCTGGAAAAGTCATGGAAAATGAAATCACACTATTAGTGAGAATAACAAAGTCTGAACGTGAAGCCCAAAATTGGCTAAATCTCAAAAACCTAAGCGACGTGTTAGATTGAACAATTACTGTTCTTTTTAGATTGTTTGTCAGCATTCTTAACACTAGCTTTAATTCCAGAGTAGTGAGAAATGTTGCGAGTCAAAAGCATGTCAAATTAAGGTTGAGAAAGAGTTTTTGTTGTTGGATTATTAACAAAAGCCAGTTTTCAAACAAAACTAGCAAATATACTTATGGATTGCTTGTGAAAAAACAAATTTAACAAAAATGATGCTTGTGGACATTTTTTTTCTTTAATAAACAGACAGGTGCAGGCTTCAATATTAGTGAGGCACAGACCAGAACCAATTTAGCATTTGTTGCAGAAGTTATATTTAAACCTGAAGCACACCTGTGTTCTACACAAACATTTGCTTTCATTAAACAAACAGAAAATGTTTCCTGAACTTTATAGGTGCTATAAACTCATTTGATTTGAACTGCTCTTGGAATGGGAGACTTTCACGAAGTAATAGAGAATTGTTACATGGGACTGAAGACTCAAATTGCCACCTAACTGTACCAGTAGTTACTTTGTCTTCGCCATGGATGGCATAAGGGAACAGTTTGACTTTGTGAAAGGACCCTTCTACAATGTACCAGTATGTGGTTAGACGCGCTGTGTTTTAATCAAAAGTTACAAAGTGCCTCCTGGCTCTCTAGAGGTTACTGGTACCTAGTCCCACAGGACAAGTCGCCACGTTGATATTTGAAAATCTCCTATTGTTATTGAAATCGCATTTCATCAACGTGCCTTGTCAAAGTTGGTCAGATAACCAAAGTAATTATCTGTATGGATAGGTGACCTTGAGAAACTACATAATCGTAATTTTGATTGAGTAGCTGTAATTACAATAAAGCTAATTAAAAATCCTCATTTACTTTAAAAGTTGAGCGCTGTGTAGTCTGTTGCATGAGACTTCAGTTTGAAATATAAAAATGTTGTTCTTCCTCTAAATTCAATTTTTTGCTACTGAATTTCAACGGCAGGTTTATATTTGATTATCTATTGTAAGCTGTCGGCCACAGAATTGTTCTAACAGTCAACAGTTTTGATCAGTGGTGTTTGATGGAGTTAATCCAGCTCAGAAATGTTATTCCATGTTCTTATACTTTAAAATCACTTCAATTTTTGCCAATTAAGCAGTTATACAGAATTTGTTAAATGCACGACACTTTTCATTGTTCACAGTCTTTATTCCGTTACGTTCGTACTTTCGGAACAAAACTCTACTCTCAACTGAACATAGATACAGTAACTGACCTAGCGACCACACACAATATTTCGAAACATACTTGTTTCATTCTCAAGTGAAGATAAAATGACGCAGTAATGCCACCATTAGAGTTTTGTTCTGAAAGTACGAACGTAACAGAATAAAGATTGTGAACAATGAAAAGTGTCGTGCATTTAATAAATTCTGTATAATCGAAAACTTGCTCCCGAAGTACAGTCATTTAAGCAGTTACCATATGTGACCTTTTTTCAAGGGCTCCTAAAACTTTCAAATGCTTACAGTTGTCTTGATGTAGACTGGGATGTCTCAAAATGTGAATCACTTGTCTGGTGCTATTTATTATTTATTTAAAAACTAAAAAATAGAATTTCACCTGTCCGCCATATTTTGTTCTAAATTGGAGAAAGTCATGTGCATGCTATCAAATATCCTCGCTTAAAATGCAAATTATAAGCTGAGTTACGCATCCCGAAATTATCTGTGATGTCACCGGATATTTACGAGTCGACAGCCGTCTCTCAATGTGTTTGCAAAATGACAGCACCCCTGCTACTTGCCTTCCTGATAGAGTACAGTTCATAAATAATGTACGATGGCAAGGGGGTGATCAGGTACTAAGCAAAATGGACCCTACATCATCCATAACTCCAGCTGTCTTCTTGGCCTCTGTGCAATGAACAAAACATTTATTAACTGTAGTGTGCATGCTGACATTACCTCACCTAAGATAAAGTATCGATTAGCATTACCACTGCTGGCGCACACAAACTTTTTAAATTGCAGCTAACGCTTCTGGGCTGAGTTGCATAAAGCTTTAAAAGATATCCGCTGGATAAGTTTGATTGTTGCATGACGTCATGTGCATTGTTCAACAATAACAACGTGTCGCGTGATAATGCGACGTCATTGTTGCTATACGGCGTATAACTTTTATGCAACTGGGCCCTGAAGGTTAAGTCCTTAATACTAACAAGTGCTCATGGGCATGTTATCAATCAAAACATTTTTTGAAACTCATTGATGTACTTCTGCTGTTTTGGAGCCACTTCTACTCTTGACTGACCAATGATTTCCATGTAAATTGTGTCCGCCTTCTCCCAGTGATCTAACGCAACAACTCCAGGGCCCTGGTCCCAGGCTGTCTATTGAACGAGGTGTTCCTGGCTTTCAGCTGGTTTGCACCCCAATAGAACCACGAACTCGAGCACCCTCAAGTCTGCTGTCTCAAATGAGTGTCTTGTACCAAACACTTATTGAAGACAGCAGAGTTGAGTGTGCCTGAGTGTGCTAGAGTGAGTTATTGATTTGAGCAGGGCATTTGTGTGAGTGACAGCCGGGATTCTCTCCATGAATAGGCATCACAGTATCAGATTTAAGTTATCTTACTAATCTTGCATGGCAGTTGGTACTTTAGGAACAACGGCAGAGACGGAAGCAATTTCCGCAGGTATCAGTTGGTGATCAACCTCCCAGTAGAATGAGCCAGGAGGCTCTACGTCAGGAGAAATCTTTTGGTGAATTTCCAAAATTGTTAATTTGTTCAAAAGTACTTCTGAATGAATGAGCATGTCCAGCATCTATTAACAAATGTTCTAAACACTCAGTTTGGTAAAATGATAGATAAATAAATCTAAGTTGAATTTTTGGTTTATTTGTAAGTTAATGTTGAATTCGTGGCCTCCTAGTATGGTACTTAGCAGAATTATTACAATATACTCTGTTCATTTATCTGAGAATGTTAAGCATATTTACACCTTGGAGCAAACTTCTCTGGATGCTTCAATGTTTTTGTAAAGCTCAGTAACCATTCTGGAAGATGGAAAGGAACCTGTTTTTGTTTAACTGCAATATGCAGTATTTATTGGGCTAATGGTTTTTCCATAGTTGAAACTAAATAAGAATAATTTGTAATAATTGCTATTTACTGAAATCCAGCAGGGCAAAGTTGTCTTATGCTTTTAGTTTGATGTTAAATTGCACAAATCTTATGTGCTTAAATAGCTCATTTTGGGTTGGGCTATTCTGCATTCCATAGGGGGTAATAAAACAATTGTTGTCAACCCAGGGCGATAAATCCTTTGCTAACCTGTTTTTAGTTACACAGTCCAACTGGGACAGTTGCATGACTAAGTGCAGGGTTCACAAAGAAGTACGGACTTCCACTTCTCTTGCATGTCAACTTCAAAAGGCCTGTTGTATATGAAAGATACCCACAATTTACAACTGTCTACAAAATTCTAATCAGCAAAATTCTAAGGGACTAGCTACCCCCTCCAAGCCCAAATTGGCTCGCCATATTAAGTTGCGACATTATGCTAATTTTTGTCTCATTTCATAGCACATGTTAAATTTTCCTCTTATTTCACCCCCAATAAGTTAAATAAATTTTACAGATAGTCAGGATGTGCCAAATAAACTGATTGTACTGATCATAGTTGATATATATGCGAAGCCAACTGAGTAACCAGGCATTGCTAACTGTTCACATGGGAATTTAAGGAAATACTGCCAACATTATTGTAATAACAGTAATTCAGTTACTTTATCCTGTTTCAGTATAACTTTACCACATCAGTGGTGAAACAGTCTGTTGAGCATATGACTTGTAGTGACAGGACACTCAAAACTTTACCACATCAGTGGTGAAACGGTCTGTTGAGCATATGACTTGTAGTGACAGGACACTCAATACTTTACCACATCAGTGGTGAAACGGTCTGTTGAGCATATGACTTGTAGTGACAGGACACTCATTCAGGCCACGACCTCATTTTTACAACAGCATGAGATACCTGTATGACTGCGTGAATTATAGGGGTGAATATACAATGTTCAGACCTCACTGAATCAGTTAATAGATGTATATTGCTAGAATTAATGACAGGGCTTGCACTGATACTTTTTCAAAGTGGAAAACTGGCTGTGTGTGAATGAGGTGAGGCAAAAAATTCCATCAAGTAACCTCATGCGAAAAAAGTGGGAGACAAATTAGACAATTTTCCAAATAATTTTGGGTGTGTGAAATGAGGTGAGCGTGCGGAATAGGTGGATAATTACTGTAGAGTTATGGGGCATCAAGATGAAACATTAAAGATAAAAGTTAATGGTGCACCATGAGTGGTTGTGTAAAAGCCAGTTCAAATGCGAAAATTCAAGGTAGGCAAAATGAATGAAGACACTGACCTCAACATAGGAAAATCAGTGAATCGGGAAATATAGTTAAATCACTTACGACATAGAAGGATATATTGTGCAAGGAAAGCATTGTTTTCAGAGGGATTTCAATCCTCAGTTTAAATCAGTGTTGGCTTTTCAGTAACCCATGTAAATTTCAAGGTTTTGCCAGAAATGGCTTTAAGGTTTACTCAACTGTAACTGAAAAACTAATTCATTGGTTCCCCAAATTTTTGTAGCTTTGTTGCAGGCCATGGCCAATGTATCAAAATTTGAAATAATTCAATGATAAATTAAAATTGTCAAACCTCAGTCCTTAATATATTGTCAGGCATTGATCTGTGGTGTCACATTGTAACTGATTGGCCATCAGTGTTGTTTTTCAAGCATGCCATCCAGTGGCATGTGTGACATTTGGTGACTGGCAAAGGTTTTCTTGTTCACTGCTAGCTGGCCATTCAGTATGATATATGGTAATAAAATAAACAGTCAATTGATGTGTGTGTAGTATATCCACGTTGGTTTCCATTACAGTCTGAATATACCTACTGCTACACATTCTGTGTGAGAATGTTGGATGCCATTATGGCCCAATCGGTGGCCAAACTGTCAAGCAAAACACGTGTTCCATCCGGAGCACCGCAGCCAGCTGTCAAACAGGTTGCCGCTCGTGCAATCAACGACCCAGTGAAGACTTCGACACCTGGCGAAGGTGAGAAAGAGAAGGCTCTAGCGGACTACAAGGGCTTTGATCACTACAGCTTCATCGCGCAGCGTGTTGAGGAATACAGGCGGCAGCAGAAAGAGAGGGCACTGCAGTCTCACTCTCATGTCCACTACAGATTACCCGACAAGTATGACGAGGTGCCTGACATTGGCGGCAGGGCTCCTGACACTACCTGGCTCACACGGAACGGGCACTTGGGGAATAGCGAGATGCTGCTAGATCCAGGCAACTATAAGATGCAAGAGGAAGAGCTATATCATGACCAATTCTACCCATATGCTGGTGGCAGGAAGTTTGATTATTACTTTGAGAGTTACCGTAGCAACGAAGTGCGCAGGGACAGTGTGGCGAGTTATGCTACTGCTCTGGATGGGAAGCGAAACAGTGTAGACCAGAGGAGGATTAGCTATGTGGGTAGTCATGGTGGTACTGAGGGGTACTATAGTTGTGATAGTAGGCGGAGTAGCTATGCAAGTGCATCTGACCTGTCACAGGTTGACCAGGTGTCGGCTAGAGATGTCAAAGTTCACACAAACAAAGGTGACACAGGATTGTCATGCAGTGATCGTCGTTCCAGTTTTACCAAGTCAGTAGATGGCCAGGGGCGACACAAACGAGATTACAAGGGGTCGAGTCACTCGCCTCCACATTATCTATTTGACCATTACCATGATGAGGTTAGGTACAATAGAAATAGCAATAATAACTACATTCGGCATAATGACATCTACAGTGACCCAGTATTACAGAGAAAACTAAGGAACTATAACCATCAGAGTTATGCATATCATAATAAGGTAGACCACAACTGAGGGCCAGCTCTTGACATTTCTTGTGCTACCCTAGCTTTCTCATTACTTGTGTGAATATGCACAGAAATCTGTATTGACTTGTCATTGGCTAGTATGCATGCAAACATTGCCACTGCTCTTACCCAGCTCATTCACAGATATGAGGAATGTGACAATATGTCAAATCATTCAAGGTATACCTTTCATTAACATTATTCAATAAGGGCATTGACCTTTTTACAGATAATGAGAGATGTCATATATACAAAATTCTGTAGAGATAATTCCATTTTAGTAGTATTTCAAACAGCCAGGCAGAAGTTAATTTATCATAAATACGAGTAAATGGGCATCTTATATTCAAAATCAACCGCCACCTTACTAACTAAGAGGACTGCATGCTTGACACTTTCTGGATTCTGGATTAGAGAGCATATCCTACAAATCTATGTTCTGAGATGCACAGGCATTGGTTTTTTTCTCTGTGAAAAGGTCAGTGGGTCAGTTAATTTTTTCCTCTCCATTGCACAAGATGTAATGTAATGTATTGTTAACCATGGGCTAACTAACCTGTGCTGCCACCTGGATATATATGCAAGTACTTATTTCCAGTTGGTAGCACAGCAATGACTTCTCTATGACTTCTTTTTTCTCTTTGCCATGACGAGATAGGTGAACAAAGTGGCTAGTTTGAGCACAGTTTCATACATATGGACTTTCTAGTTGTATATACAGATTTGGTTATCCCGGTTGAGTTTAAATTTTCTGTTGTGGAGGACACTGCATTAGGACGCGCCCTTTGTTTCATCGCAAGAATCCTTTATGGCATATAAGTACCTAAGGTGTATTTACATAAATAAGTTTGCCCTTGGGATACAAGTACAGGAAAATATCACCAGTCTGGTGAGAGACATATGCAACTATTTTAGTACATTACAATATAATGAAAGTTATTCTAATCCCAATTCCTTGATTTACCTCCAAACTTTCCCTGTACAAGGGTCCAGTCCTTGGCAGAGTTGACTGTTATTTAGGTTGGGACTTGAATGCTGTCACCTCTGTTTCTGATACATTTGTTGGTTGACATGGTCAATGTCCTCTGTAAACATCTCTGCTGACATGAACCTTTTAGAGGTTGTGCTGACATACAGAAGTAAAATTGTCAGAACTTCATAATTTTGTAGAATTTAGAATGTTGTGTTCCATGTATGAGAGCCCTTAATAGATCAGTCAATTTGCCATTTCCTAGTGAATGGTTTTGCCAAAGTTGTGAACTTTATCTGTGAATTTGCCTCCTTGGAAATTCCTCATCGTTGCCGTGGTGCAGAAGTGCTTTGACAATCACAGCTGTGAATGACTTTGTTAATAGCAAGTTATTAAGTAGGTCTTCTGTCAAAACTGCAAATTTGATCAAATTTTTATTTTATCTGTATTCTATGCAGCATTGTGTTTGTGATTCAAAGATGGAATATCTCCCTGACTGGTAGACATTTGTAATGTGCTTCAAATTTCTGGATATCTCTGACTATGAAATGAAAAGACACTGCTCGAAATTTCAAAATCGTGTAGCAACTTTAAACACTTCTTGCTCCAAATTCTGCTTTTATTTTTCAGATTTCTATGTAGCATGTGTGATGAATTTGACTGAGATATTTGGTATGCAATTGCTCAAGTGACTAGTGTCTTAGCATTACAGGAGTCGGAATGTCTCTTGACGCCAAGCATGATCCAAAACCTTTGGCAAAGAAACATGCTTTGTTGCCCTGAAGTTTCTCAGGTATTTTGAAGCCTTATAACTTGCAGGCTATGTTTTCAATTGATAAATTAGGATTAAGTGTCGGCATGTAAGGCTACATGGAAAGACTGCAGTTGGTTGTTCAAATATAAACAGAACTTTTAGTGAAGGTTGTGGGTCCTTCAAGGTTTGTTGTGGGTCTGCAATGGGTCAGACCCACTTGGGTAGGAAAGAGATTTTTGGCATGTATGCATGTAATTCCCAGTGTTTGTTGGTGTGTTGTTACCATGGTACATTCCAGACGCCGTTTGCAGTATTTTGAAGTCACTGTGTGCAGTGTTGTTTCAGTCGTGGTGAAGATAGAAGTTCGGTGAACCTAGGACTGGAGTTGATGAGACTCCAGTTACGATTGTGGACTTTCCAAAGTATAATCATCTGTGATTGTGTTCCTTTTTCCATTTAGGGTTGTACAAATATTTAACTTTTGATAGTGGGACGAGCTTCACTCATGCCACAATTCTTTAAAGCTCTTTTGATAGGAGCGCTATAACCGTTTGTTGAGTTGTAACCTGATCATGTGTAAGATAGTGTCCTTTCAGTTTCATAAACTGTTTCTCGACTGTCATTAGTGAGTGCAGTCTGAGAAAATGTGCACGTGTGTTATAAATTACTAGTATAGCAGCGACCATTCTCAGTATACCTAGGCCACCTGGTTTGAGAAAGCCTAGCAACGAATGCTTTGCTCTCCTGTAATGAATTTCTTGTTGAAGCTGCTCAATGTTCAGGGGCATTTGATGCGTCTTTCTTACTGTGATAGTAAGGAGGCGTCACGTGATATTTGATTGCTTTTTTGAAAAAAATAGTTTATCCCGGTGCACTCTGGCCCAGCGTCGACGATCTGTTCACCTTACTTGGAGACATAACTGCTGATGCCATACTACACTCTAACACTGTTTTTAAATTGCCTTTGGGCCTGTCATAGTGAAACAGAGACCGTTTTACATTTGTGTTGCGTGATCTAGCGCGTCGCAGTTTGTTGAATGGTATCATGGCAGAATAAGACCTTTTGTACCGTCGGGACCAGTTGTGCGTGGACCGTGTGTTGAAGATGTGATGTGTATCATGTCATGAGATGTAAAATTAGTTTGACACATTCGGTGAATGTGATTTGACTGTCTACTACAGTATTGAGAATGATTGTTTTTTTGTTGAACGTTTAACCTTTTAATTGAGAAAGTGTAAGAGCTTTTGGGCGCTGTAAGAGATTGCCGTCAGGGATTGCGTCTTCGGAAGACTCGGTCGAGGTGTTATGTGGTGTTGATTTTAGGTGCATCCGTGATGGAGCCTCGTATAAAGTTTGTGATTTGGATAAATATCTACCAGTTGAGTAGTGTATTGTGAAATTTTTAGCTGGTAGCCATTTGTGTTTATAATCGTGGTTTTGGAGTTCCCCTTGAAGGAGTGACAATTGTTTTGTGGGACCAGTAGGCCAACATATGCTTTGCGTTGTTTTCTGTCAGCAGCCAAGAACACCATATGAATCTGTTTATTCGAACAACCGTCAGTAAAATAAAAATATTTTGTATATTTCATCCCTGTTTGGACTTTTATTCGCATTTTTCTTCAAATTTCAAAATTGATAGAACCGACTTTCAGTGTCGTGGTTTAAATCTGGTGGTCATTGTGTTGTTGTACCTCGAGAAAATAAAACAAAATTGCCCGCGCTGTCAAAGGCTCTATCATGAGAGTCTTTTGTGAATTGTTTCTCCAATATCTTTGCAGACACTTCGGCCAATTTCATGCGATGAACTTTTAAGCTTTCTGAAAAAAAATTACCCGGCAAAATACTCTAATGAACGGGCCTTTATAAATCTGTTCATTTGTTGAAAGGGAGTCATTTAAGAATACGTTTTGAGTAGATTGGTTTACCGTTTACTTGTTTTTAGATTTTATTATAAATAAGCGGAATGAGTATCTTCAATAACCTCGCTTTGACTACGAGGCCCTTCCCACTGGGTCAAAAGATCGAGTCTGTGTTGGCGAAGGTTTTGTCTTGTATCGAAGTTTACTGTACGAGTTCGTCCCATAGAAAAGAGGTAGACTTGGCAGAGAAGCATCGAAGCTTCGCTACAGTGGGAACGCCTAATTTCGATGCCACCGAAGCTATCGGCAGGGTTAACTGCGCTCGCCGACAACGGGCGGTGATTGGTTAATATTTTGTTCTAATATTTATTATTTTGTTAGTATAAGCATTCTGTTTGAATTTATACTTGTATTTGCTGATTTTTGTTGCATTACCAAAAACCACTGGCTTTTTGTTCAGATCAGCTGATACTCGGCCACCCAATCTCACTGAGATAACTCGCGGGTGAATTAGTTATCTGAATAACTCCGAAGCTGGTGGGAACGGCAACACTTAACTTCGCGGTTAACCACGCTCAAGCTTCGATAGTAGCGAAGTTAACAATATGGGAAGGGGCCTCAATGCATATCCTGCTTATGCTAATTTGCCTAGCTATGAATTGCGCGACAGTGTATTGTACTTACTGGCATTGCTTTGTCCTCTTCATACCTACTTGAATTTGTTTGGATGTGTCAGTTTTTGCATGTGATTAACTGTGTGTAAATATATGCACTGGTATCTTCCCCGTATTTGCATTTACTACTGTAACTTCACTACGGTGCAATGACATGGTTTGTTATTTTTATATGACTGTCATTTATTCAGCACGTTTTGTATGCTGTTAAACATTGTTTGACTAATACAACAGCGAAATACCATTCTTTGTTTTCCTTCTTGTCTTCTGATTCGGGTAGAGTTGAACACAAACGCTTCACAGTGCAGTCCTGCGGAAGGTTACACTGCCAGAGTCCAAAATCAGCCAACGACGTTTGTGCGCTTAAAACGTAGTTGACCGTACCGTTGGGCGGACGTGGGCGTTTTTTCCAATTTATTAAAAACGGACTGCACGGCGTATTAAAAAGGATCTGTCAACTGCTAGTCTTTTCGTCAATTTTTCTCACTTTTTGGTATAACAACGAATGGATAGTATCACCTTGCTAATAGATGCCTATCTGCCACATTTTATGGAAATCCGTTGAAGACCTTTGAGGATACAAGAGTAAACGTAAAAAATCAAAAATTGCCACTAGTAGTCCCATTTGTCAGAAAGCCATCATCCGTTGTCAACTTCATAAAAATACATTTGCTAAATTTAATAAAGATCCTGTAGAGCGTTTAGGAGATGCAGCCATGGACGCAATAACAAACAAAACTGCCACTAGGAGGTGAAACAGTATTCGAAGTTGTCGGAAATCATCGTCAGCCGTCTTTTTCGCAGTAGGAACATATATGCCAATTTTCACAATCATCCGTAGAGTGGTTTGGTTTACAGAGGGGCAGACAACAAAAAACAACAGACCCGAAAAGATTAAAAATGGCCACTAGGTGGCGTAAGTTACATCAAATCCATCTGAAAACTGGAGGATAGCATCATGTCATTAAAGTCATATGATCCGTTTTTAAACGTTTTAAAAACATCGTGAATCTGCATAAAAACCATTGGAACATATTCTCTGATACTTAATTAGAACTTTTCGTAAGTATGGGGTCGATCTGCTGCCTGTACATATTGTATCTTTTATTTTCTTAAAATAAGCGTGATCAAAACAAACGAATGTTCCCATAATGCTGTGCGGTTTGACCTTTCGGCAACTCGGACAAATAGTCAGCTGTTTCCGGCACCGGTACTGCTTCGAAGAAGAGAAGTTCGCCTTAATAGATGCCTGACTGCCAAATTTTGTGAAAATCGGTTGAGGACCTCCGAAGATACAGAGGTAAACGTGATAAAAAAATCTATCTAGGTGGCACACCTATAGTCGAATAGGTCCGAAATTCATCGTCATCTGTCATCTGCTTCATAGGAACAGATCTGCCAAATCTCATCAAGATCCTGTAAGGGATTTAGGGTCAGAGATACAGCTGCAGACGCCGGACGACGGACGCTGGGCTCCCAGACAGAGATGACAGCAATACGCCGTGGCGCATAATAACGGGATAGTTTCGATAGCTCATTATGCTGCGGTAGCTGCTGTCTTAATCATCACTTAATGGGTTGTTTTCGACAGTTACTGGTATCCCAAAGTTTTAGTGTTATGTATTTTACAAAATGTTACTTTCCGCCAGAGTGGGTTTTGTTTGTCACAGTCCATTTACTAACCAGTAACTTCTATTTGAATGACATGGAATTGTTTATTGTGGTACCTCGAATGCATTAGGTATCCCCTTTTTCGGCGTTGTTTTTGAGTTTCTGGCGACCCTTTTCAAATGACAATTTGTCTGTCATGTGTCATTCGGTTTTGCGGCACGATTGTTGATTTTTTAAAATCTTACTTAAAAGTCAGTTTTAGCCGGTACCTCGAATATTTAGCTCAAGCTTTCAATGGCATGCAATGGTTGAGATTTTTTGGTACTTAAAGTGTATTTTGTTTGTAATCTAGTGAACAGTGACATGTATTCATTCACCGGGAATTGTTTTCTGTGGTACCTCAAATGCCGTATGAGCTTGTCTCAGATCCAGAATGCGACCACACATGACAATCTGCCTTTAATATCCATCTTGTCACTAAGCTGTTTGACGAATGGCTGTGAGCGCGTGCACGCATTGATCATAAGTGCAAAGGAGATTAGAAACTCTGTGGTGAGAAAAGAGTTTTTCCTTCGTGTGTTTTTCAAAAATTGTCAATTTATTTTTTATAGAAATTCCCTCAAAGTGGAAAGTGAATAACTCTTCAGTAGAGTTTGCGAGGTGGTACTTTAGTCTGGAATTGTTTAAAACATATATTTGACGAGCTTCAGCGTTCCATGCCCCTTTAAGATGGGCATCACTGGGCCATGTACATGTAACTCTGCATTTTCGAGCCCACCCGTTATCGTGAGAAACGAAGACGGGTTGAACAGATTTGCGTTGACTTAATTTAGTTACAGCTTGTGCCGCATTCGTGCGTTTGATGCGCAACTTGTTAACTGGCATTTCTTACGATGATGACATTGCTGTTTTCACTGGTACATTTGAGGAACATGTTGTTATTGTTCGTGAGCTTTTCTGCAGGTTAAGACAATCCAATTTGACGGCAAAGCCAAGCAAAATTAGGTCTGGTTTCAGTAGAATACACCTTTAGATTGTTTAGGTCACGTGGTCAGAAGAGGCATGATTTTGCTACAAGAAGCCAAAGTGTGTGCGATCAAGAACGTTCTCAGACCGGAATCTAAGAAGCAGATACGCCCTTTCCTAGAGTTAGTAGGCTCTTACAAGAATTAGTTTATACTAAACGTTTCGGCAAAGGCTATTCAGATCTCTGACTCGCGATCACTGCCCTAAACAAGGTACAGCGGAGTGACATTTTAGAAAATGCTTTGCAGAAATTGAAGGGACTTATGGTTTACTCCCCAGTCTTGAAGTTTAGGACATGAGGAAAAAGTCTGTTAGTTTGTGATAGCAGTGACCATAGGGGACTTGGAGCGGTATTGCTTCAGGTCGAGGATGGTTAGGATGTGACGGCCAAGGAATTGCAGACTTTTGAGTTTCGTTTTTAGTTTGAAATGGTGCCCTGTTTTTATTCTTTATAAAAGTATATCTATTTAAAATACAGGTAGTTAGCACTGCGATGTAATCAAACAATGAGCTGACCAGCTGAGAAACAAATGACCCAGTAATGTACAAATGAAAGTCCTTTTCGTGGTCTACTACTTCTATAGGTGCATCATGGATTTTCAGATGTTACTGTCGGTTTAAATAAAAAGTACAGTCTGCTAGCTAGATTGCAATCAGCTGATCATATCCGCATGAGCGAAGCCAATTATCCTCGCTCATGACTCGATGACTAGAGCAGCTTGGCGGCATCCCTTTGATCGTGAGCCGAGTGCGACTCAGCCAAGGTGGATCAATACGGTCTAGTTCAATTTTCCATACCCCGCCGTTTACCTTAACCACTGGGGTTAGAACCAATTTTATTTAGTGGGAATGTTCATAGCATGTGCACTACAAACAGTGTGCTTCTAGGGGTGTTTATTTGTATCATGAAAATGGCCACTAGATGGTGCTAAATAGGTAAAATCCAACCAAAACGATAATATGCTATTGTTTTTTTTTAATAGAAAACTATTTATTGGATTTCATTAAAATTTGTTGAGGAACTTTAGACAAACCAAGGAAAGCGGAAAAAATGAAATAGCCTCTAGGGACCACAACGTTTGTCATATCCGTCTGAAAGTTGTCGTCTGTAGTCAACTTCATATTAATACACTTAGTGCTAAATTTAATAAGTATCCAGCAATGGGTTAAGAGGACACAGCAAAAAAATGTCACTAGGAGGCACAACAGTAGTCAAAGTCATTATTGCAACTGTCCCCATCACACTGAGAACACATATGCCAATTTTCACAATCGTCCTTAGAATAGTTTGGTTAATAGAGTACCTTTGAAGATACAGACTAGGTAAACAAAAAACTAAAATTGCCACTAGGGGGCATACTGGTAGTTGGATCCATCCGAAAGTTTGCTCATGCTGTCCCATTGATGAGTGCAACATACGTGAAAAACTAGGTTTTGAAGGCAGAGCAGTGGATGCCGGACGGACGGATGGGTACACGGACAGGGATGACTGCATGATGTGTCCACATCTAAAATCGTGTGCACATAACAAAATCCAAATCGACTTTGTCCATTTTATCTTTAATGTTTTGAAAAAAATCAGTATCATCGGCATTCGGCCTACATGAATTCACAAGAAATATTTCAAACTTTTAACTGCCAAAAAATTGCCAACCGAGTCCTTATGAATACATTCAACTTCATACTCAAAATTCGTGTTAAATAAAATGGACACATCCTAGAGTTTCCTGCTCCATGATGGAAATAACAATCTTACCCTCACTGAGTTCTCACTATGTTTCAATATCACTTTTAAAATGCTCAATATAGTTAAAGACATCTTTTCGTTTAGATGAAGAATCCAAACCACTGCAATTCATGGAGACAACAAAAATCATTGCGTTGTTTTAGGGACTGAAATTACCTGCAAGTATGATATGCCAAAAGTGCCTGAGGCAAGAGAGAGTACTAACCAGG